>JADLZN010007565.1:0-211359 GCA_018155175.1 Sinocyclocheilus anophthalmus
TATTTACTCATGCTGTATATACACACATATAGAAATATATATTTCTTAATTTATATTTCTTATGTTTAACAATCATTTATATATAATATACTTCATATTTTAAAATATAGCTAGTTTACAATAGTTAACAATGGACACATCCAGCTTGGTTGTCTGATGTCTACTGGAACACGGTCCAGTTGGGTGCGACGTCATTCCCAGCTCCGACCTCCGAGGTAAAAGGAACGCAGCGGGGAGCGGTACAAGATGGCGCTCTAAAGTGGTCGTCTTTCCCGATCTCTGCAAAACAATGCTTTTTTTCGAAGTTAAGTGTCCCTTATCGAGTCAGATTTTTTCTGAAACTTCTAAATATCTAGTGTAGGTTCGGAAATAATGTCAAAGTCCCAAAGGAAATGGGAAGACTTGCTAGATCAAGCTGTTAGCCGTTTAGCAGCATTCAACGGTGTGATGCCTAGCTCCGAGCTTAAAATATCACCTGATGGTACAACAAGCACTGCTCATGGACACCATCCCGGCTGAGCCCTGCCCACAGAGCTCATCACAGACAGACTGTGACGTATCAGAACAGCTCCAAGACTCAGCACCCAAGGACAACTTTCTGGAAAATAGCCAGGGAAGCCAGGACAACATATCACAACCACCTGAAACACCAGAGACACAGCCCCGCTCACCAGACACATTATCCCTCTCTCCAGCATCTCCACTTCTAAGCTTCTCACAGAAAATGGAGGAACTGGTGTATGCTGGGACCAAACTCTCCCACTCATTCGCTGCAAGCCCCCAGATATCGGCGGGCCCCCCAACCACCAAAGCCTGTGGGCCCAGCTCGTTCTCCTTATTCTGTGAGAGCTCTCCGGCTGCTGCCACAACGCCAGGGCCCAAACCCATCTGCTGTAGGTGAACCAAAAACAACGGATAGCAGCTCTCAGTGATATGTGTCGGGTCCCCGCTTATCATAGCGCAAGTGCTGTTTAATCCTCAATGAAACAGTCCCTCCTAACTTCACTTTCATGAGTGGTTGCAGGACTGTTAGGAGAGGTGGAGGAGTAGCTGCTCTATTTAAAGATGTCTAGCAATGCAAGCAAGTGTCATTTGGTCAGTACTGGTCTTTGGAATATCTAGGGATTGTGTTGAAAGGTGCTCCGCGCATTCTGTTTATCATTATTTACAGGCCTCCAAAAAATACTCTCCAGCCTTTGTTGAAGAGTTCACAGAAATGCTATCAATGATTTCCTCAGATGTGTGACTGTTTGCTATTCAGGGGATTTTAATATTCACATAGATAAATGCAGTGATTAATCGCATCCAAAATAAAAGATATTGTTTACATAATAAATGTGTGTATACTGTGTATATTTATTAAGTATATAAATACACACACATACATATATTTATAAAATATGTACATGTATTGACATGTATATATTTAGATACTCCATAATTATATACTATGTAAATATATATTTAATATCCATAAACAACCATTTTCTTAAAGATACACAGCATGTGTGAGTATTTAATAAATATATAATCATATATATTTATTACATCTATGTATAGATAATAAATAGATCTATATAGAATAATAAATATACACAGTACACAGAATATATTATGTAAACAAAACTATCTTGGATGCAATTAATCGGATTCATGATTTGACAGGACTAACGAAAACACTAGTGTGCTTTTTATGGAGGCTATATCTTTAACACCTAGCATTTCTGCAGACTCTGTTGATCTTATCCTTGATTCCTTTAACTCAAAAGTTAAGAAAGTTATTGATGACATTGCTCCTTTGAAAGTCAGCAGGAAGACTAGCAGACAGAAATCAGCTTGGAGAAAATCAACAGCAGTTCAGAGTATGAAAAGAAAATGCAGAAAAGCTGAGCGGATGTGGAGGAAGACGAAACTTGAAATCCACTATAACATATATAAAGACAGCCTTCGTACTTCCAATGTGGAACTAGGCAAAGCTAGACAATCATTCTTCTCAAACCTTATAAACAGTAACTTAAACAACACTCGCACAGAGACTGACAAACCCCCCAAGTCAGATTGCAGTGAAATGCTCTCCGACAGCAAATGCAATGAGTTTGCTTCCTTTTCTGAGAAGATCAATAATATCAGGAAGGCGATCAGCACATCCTTACTATGTCTGTTTTTGAAGCAATTGATAGCAACATTTTGGAAGAAATAGTACAGTACCTTAAATCGACAACCTGTTACCTTGACACACTTCCCACATTTTTCAAAAGTGTTTAACTCTTTAAAAGCATATATCGTGGAAGTGGTAGACGCCGCACTTCTTTCTGGGACCTTTTTTTTTTTTTAAGCCCAAACTCCCGGAAACTGTTGTAAAAGTCTTAAGGTGTTAAACCCCTTCTGAAAAAGAGAAATCTTGATAATACCTTATTGAGCAACTATAGACCAATATCAATCCTTCCTTTTATAGGAAAGATTATTGAAAAGGTAGTCTTTAATCAGATGAAACAACTAGTCACCTTTATGTAGCACTTTATACAATACTGATTGTGCTAAAGCAGCTTTACAGTGTCATACAGGAAAATAGTTTGTCAATAATGCAAAAAGACAATAACAAAGAGTCATTTCCAGTTAAAGTCAGTTCATTGATAAATTCAGTGACGTCCTCATCCAGTTCAGCTCTCTTCCAATAATGTCTGTGCAATCAGTCAAGCGTCCCCAAATAAGAAAGCCAAAGGCGACAGCGGCAAGGAACCAAAACTCCATCGGTGACAGAATGGAGAAAAAAACATTGGGAGAAACCAGGATAAGTCGGGGGGCAGCTCTACTCTGGCCAGTCGAAACCAGCATGGTGTGGTTTAATTACAGCTGCAACACAGGTCAGATTGTGCAGAGGACTTGTCAGGTTCCTGTGGTCTTGTGCCAATGGTCATTGTGGTGACGAGGTCTGTCTCTGATGCTCATCTAGTTAACATGGTCTCCACTGACATTCAGGGCTTTAGAGGTCCTCTTTAGGTGCTGATCCACCATCTGGTCTGTATATGGACTGGATCTGGGTGGCTACGATGAACATCTGATCTGGATACAGACTGGATCTGGTGGCTACGTTGACCTCGGAATAAGAATGAAACAGACTAATATTAGCGTAGATGCCATTCTTCTTACGATGCAAGAACTTACGATGGGAAGTGTTCCTGGTTTCGGTTGACCTAATTAATGCAACCTAAAAAACCTTTAACGGATTTGAATATTAGAAACATATTAGTGTGTTATGTGTAAGCCAGGATAAAGAGATGGGTCTTTAATCTAGATTTAAACTGACAGAGTGTGTCTGCCTCCTGAACATTGCTAGGTAGATTGTTCCAGTTTGGGCAGTAAACAGGAAACGGATCTGCCGACAGCCCTACTTAAACTCAAATGGATACCTGGATAATTTTTTATCTGGTTTCCGACCACATCACAGCACAGAAACAGTGCTCATAAAGATAATAAACTATTATGCTGATCATTTTCATATTATTAGGCTATTATGTGAATATAGGAGATCATAAGTCTAAGTGGACGTCCATGACAATACGGAGTCCCACAAGGCTCAATTCTTGAACCGCTCTTGTTTCGCCTGTATATGCTCCCACTGAGTCAAATAATGAGAAAGAACCAAATTGCCTTTTACAGCTATGCAGATGATACCCAGATTTACCTAGCCTTATCGCCAAATGACTGCAAAAGCCTATTGCACATTTTAATGGAGCAGGCACAGAGAGAAGCTGAGGAGCGTGAGCGGCTGCTTATACAGGAGGCAGAGGCACGGCGTCAGCAGGCTTTTTTTTATGGAGGGCCTTCTGGCCACCATGTACAAGCTGGTGGCAGGTACACAGCGCCCACGTGAACCTACTCTGGACTAGCCCTGTTTTAGAATGAGGATTTTAAATTTGCACATTGGGTTTTTGTTTTTTTGTTTTTTTTACTGTTTGTATATATTTGTTACAGTTTGTCTATTTAAAAAGAGACACTATTTCTATTTGACATTTGTTTAT
Organism: Sinocyclocheilus anophthalmus; assembly: GCA_018155175.1. Lineage (NCBI taxonomy): Eukaryota > Metazoa > Chordata > Actinopteri > Cypriniformes > Cyprinidae > Sinocyclocheilus > Sinocyclocheilus anophthalmus. The sequence goes on from JADLZN010007565.1 coordinate 4,023, forward strand.
AAAAATAAAGTGTGGAAAAAAAAGATGCGTGCTTACTCTTTCTATTTGTGCTGGTAATCACCTTGTCTCAGAACATAATGATGAAACAGCAGCTGTTAAAAAATTGTGACGTCATTTATACCAAAAAAGGTGTTTTTATCCCCCTTACCACTCCCCCCCCCCAAAAAAAAAAGAGGAAATGTCGGTTAGTATATATGTAATTAATGTAGTGTATATATAGCTTATGAAGTCATGAAAAAACATGGACAGACAAAAATAGTGTACCATTTAAAATTATTTATTAAACATACTACATACACTACTACTTTGCATTCAGAAATCAGTCTCCTGAGCAGTCACAATGCCGTTTCTTCACAATTTTTAGTTAGGTTTGTAATAATTATAACTGGGACATTTTAGCTGGCACCAAAATGGTTTATGTAGCACCTGTTTACAAAGACAGGTAAGTAACACTTTCCCTTAGTGAATTTACTAAATTACAGGGCCATCAGAAGATGTAGGTATCGCAGGAGGCAGAAACACACGCACTCTCGAGTTAAAGTATTTAAAAAAAATGTTAATGTACGTATTCGTCTGTTAAAACAAAAATATGAAAATGGCTAATATAATTTTGTTATTGTTAAAGTTATAAATTTTAGACTGAGATAACTGAACAATAAATTGAAATAAGAGGGAAACAATTGCAAAATTCAGATATTAAAAAATCAAAGCAGACACTTTAAAGGAAATAATTTACAATCCAATGGAAATGCAAAAGAAAATTGGTCACAGTCAAATAACTGAAATCTCCCTTCTTGAGTTTTCTTTAACCTGCCTATTAATTGTGGGAAAGAAACACTATTTCAAGTGCTATCTTGAAGGCTATTTGTATTTGTTACTTTAAATGCTGTTTAAATTGTTATTTCTAATTGCTGTCATATTTGAAGAAAATTATAACATTATTTTTTCCCAACAGGTTATGTCAACTGTTCAGAGACGTACCACTCTAATATACACTAGAATACTCAGGTAGGTATTCAACTCACAATTAGGAAAAGAATCAACAAAATAACAATTAAACCTCAATTCAAAACACACTTACATAACAGAATACAATATTCAATATTCACATGATATATGCTTGTGAACCAGTTCTCAGTCTGTACAGTGAAAATAATCAATATCAGTTCTGTTGTATGAACACTCAGTCCATCAAATATGCTAATGTGCTTTAAGGCTCAGTTCACTCTATTATGTCTTATGATGCGTGAAAAGAACTAAAAAAATTGTACTCATTCAGTAGTCCGATGCAAAAATCCAAGAAATCCAGTTCGCTTCTATGGGTGGCTCGCCATCAATGTCCTTTCTCGAATAAGCAGTCCAACGTCTGCGAGTGTTTCCCGAACAAAATCCACTTCAACAAAAAAAAAACCGGCCTGCACACAACCGGACAATAACCAACAATTATCACAACCTTTAGATGAATTTCCATCCAGCATTATTCACTAAACACTTATTTAACCATTTTTCGTTACAAAATCAGTATCTTACATCAGAGACATCATTCAAATACCTGACAAAATACCATAATTTATCTCATGGTTCATATAATGCATTGCCTCAACAAAACAGTTTTCAATATAAATAGAAAAGTCACCAATCCCTTTGCAAAACAAAACGGCTAATGTGATGCTATCCGATTGTGACGCAGTTGAAAATTAAGTCAACTCGAATCTTGTAGTATTTCTTGAGACTAAAAGTAGAAAACTCACTCAACCAGCAGGTGTTGTTAACTATTAACTTCCAAATCAGTTTAGATTTAGGTTCTATTTCGGTTCTTTTTCTCTAATATCCTCGTCTTCCAGAGCTTTCTGCAAAACGTCTCTTTTCGATAGTTCAACCCGTTCACCTTTTCTCTGGCTAACTTTTTCCTCTAGGGCGGAGCTACCGATCGTCTCCGGATCAGCTGATTGGTGGATCGTCGTCTTCAATCCATTATTTAATTGGGTAAGATTAACGGCAACATATTCCTATTTCATTTGTATGAAAAATGTAACTTTCAATTTTATTTTATTGAAATAAAATTTTCTTGGACAACTAAGAATTTGACTATTTATTTCCCTGCACTGTGGTTATCAATTATGCCTTACTTTGAACTGGGCTACATTTAGATGCTGCATCAAGGCAACATGAACTCCAGCCCCTTCAGTCCCTGCAACAGGTGCCTGGTGTGTAACATCTGGCTGGGGGAAAGGACCAGGTACACACCACTCCTCTCTATACTCCTCACCATGGGTCTCACAGAGGTTGTGTAGTACACAGCAGGTGAGCACCATGGACTTCACCCTTTCTAGATTGCAGTCATTGCGTTTCAGCTGGCATCTCCATCTTCCTTTCAATTAGCCAAATGCATTTTCAACCACAAATCTCGCCTTGCTTGTTTTATGGTTATATACCTGCTGCTGTGCTGTTAGGAAACCACTGTCAGGAAAAGGCTTCATGACTTGTCAGTGGATATGCTGCATCTCCAAGGATGTTGAGGCCCACATCTTGTCCATTAATATTTCTGTATTGCTGTGCAAACAAATTTCTTCCCTCAGCCAGCTCCCATAATGCAGACAAATGCAGAACCCTGGCATCATGCTAACTGCCAGGTAACCCAGCAAAAACATTCCAAAATAACCCCTTGGCATCAACAACTGCCTGCAACACAATGGAATACCACCCCTTACGATTGAAATATTCAGTGTGGTATTCCTGGGGAGCCGGAATAGGGATATGGGAGCCATCAATAGCCCCCACACACTGTGGTAAACCCCATCTTTGTTCAAAGTTAAGGGACAGTTATTTGAGCTTCTTTGCCTGCGGTATCATAATGACTTCAGGCAACAGGATGTTTTCAACTGAGAAGCAGAAATCTTTAACACAGTCACAGGCAGTTGAAATGCCAACGCCAAACAGATGTGACACACTTCTGTACTCTGAGTTAGTTGCGAGCTTCCACAATGCAATAGCAACTCTTTTTTTGGAGTTCACAAGATAGTTAGTGTCCATTTTCTCTAAGGGCTGGCTTCAAACGGTGACAGATGTAGTGAAATGTCTGTCTAGACATTCTGAAATTTTGGATCCACTGCTCATCTGTGAAATAGGGCACGACATCGATTCTCTTGTGGACCCAAACAGCAGGTGAACAGCGTTGTGAGTTGATCCATAGCAACATCTTAAACACATTCAGTACATTGTTAGTCAACTCCATTGCCAGTGAATAACTACACAAAATCATATGAGTAAATTATATGACCCAAAATATGATCATATGAGTAATGAATACTCAATAATCATGAGTAATTATATGATCCAAAATCATGACTAGACGGATGTTACAATAACAAAGAAAATAAACAAAGTAGGTCATTCAGTTTTTGGTATGCTGTGTAATGTCACAGCTAGCTACTTACTACTTTTGCTAGGTTCATAGCAATCTATTATTAAACCTGCATAAGGCATTATGAAATATAAAGTGAAGATTATGATTACCCTGTGGTATAACATGAGGAATGACTAATTATTTGGAGCAGTATACTGTCTGGATTGTTAATAGTGTATAACTTTTTCGTAATATTACATTAAGTATTCGTTCCTGTGTATAAATTGTAACTGCAACATTTGATATTTTAATATTTCTAAGCATTACATGAGAAAGAACATACTGAGAGCTTTTATAAACAGCATTTACCTGAAGACTTCGTCTGCGGCGTTTTGTGCTTCTATCAGCCTCAATGAAATGTAGCACTGCCAGTTGTCGTTGAACCCTCCTTTCCGTTCTTTCAATCGCTTAACGTATACGTCGACTTTCCATGTCCAACACAGCTCCGATCACAGCGTCCTCAATCCTCCTGTTGTTAATGTTGTTCTTCTTTGTTTCCGTTGTTGAACGCCGCGCACAAATGACGTCTTACGTCACTTCTTAGTACACACTCTCGGTGCGAATGCAGCCCTTTCAATGGTACTGGGAAATAGTTCACACAAAATCATCCCAGTACTTTAGTACTGTACATTTAGTTCTGGAACTAAAGCGGTGCGAAAGGCCCTATAGTGTGCTATAGATCCCCTGAGGAACAATTCCACTCATTCTCTATTATAGAAGAGGACGAATTGTATAAACTTGTTAAATCATCTAAACCAACAACATGTATGTTAGACCCTATTCCATCTAAGCTCCTAAAAGAGGTGCTTCCAGAAGTCATAGATCCTCTTCTGACTATTATTAATTCATCATTGTCATTAGGATATGTCCCCAAAACCTTCAAACTGGCTGTTATTAAGCCTCTCATTAAAAAACCACAACTTGACCCCAAAGAACTAGTTAATTACAGACCGATCTCGAATCTCCCTTTTCTGTCCAAGATACTAGAAAAGGTAGTATCGTCACAATTATATTCCTTCTTAAAGAAAAATTGTATCTGTGAGGATTTCCAGTCAGGATTTAGAACTTATCATAGTACTGAGACTGCTCTCAATAGAGTTACAAATGACCTGCTCTTATCATAATCATCTGATCGTGGTTGTATCTCTCTATTAGTGCTACTGGATCTTAGCGCTGCGTTCGACACTATTGACCACAACATTCTTTTGAATAGACTAGAAAACTTTGTTGGCATTAATGGAAGTCCATTAGCATAGTTCAAATCTTACTTATCTGACCATCATCAATACGTAACAGTGAATGAAGAGGTATCATATCGATCACAAATGCAGTATGGAGTACCTCAAGGCTCAGTACAAAGGCCATTACTTTTCACGCTTTACATGGTACCCTTGGGAGATATCATCAGGAAACACAGTGTTAGCTTTCACTATTATGCTGATGATACTCGGCACTATATTTCTTCGCGATTCTATATAAAAAAAAACTGGATGACGAGTAATTTCTTACTGCTTTCCTACTGAGGTGTTAATTATAGAACCTAAAAACTCTGCATATAATAACCTAGAACACTCTCTAACACTTGATGGCTGCTCTGTCAATTCTTCGTCATCAGTTAGGAATCTAGGTGTGCTATTTGATAGCAATCTTTCCTTTGAAAGCCATGTTTCTAGCATTTGTAAAACTGCATTTTCCATCTTAAAAATCTATCTAAATTAGACCTATGCTCTCAATGTCAAATGCAAAAACATGAATTCATGCGTTCATGACCTCAAGGTAAGATTATTGTAATGCTTTATTGGGTGGATGTTCTGCACGCTTAATAAACAAACTCCAGGTGCTCCAAAATGCAGCAGCTAGAGTTCTTACTAGAACCAGGAAGTATGACCATATTAGCCCGGTTCTGTCAACACTACACTGGCTCCCTATTAAACATCCTATAGATTTTAAGATCTTGCTTATTACTTATAAAGCCCTGAATGGTTTAGCACCTCAGTATTTGAACGAGCTCTTATTGCATTATAGTCCTCCACGTCCACTGCGTTCTCAAAACTCTGGCCATTTGATAATACCTAGAATATCAAAATCAACTGCGGGCGGAAGATCCTTTTCCTATTTAGCGCCAAAACTCTGGAATAACCCACCTAACATTGTTCGGGAGGCAGACACAATCTGTCAGTTTAAATTTAGATTAAAGACCATCTCTTTAACCTGGCTTACACAACACACTAATACGCTTCTAATATTCAAATCTGTTAAAGGATTTTTAGGCTGCAATAATAGGACAACTGGAACCGGGAACACTTTCCATAACACCCGATGTACTTGCTACATCGTTAGAAGAATGGCATCTACGCTAATATTAGTCTGTTTCTCTCTTATTCCGAGGTCACCGTAGCCACCAGATCCAGTCTGTATCCAGATCAGATGGTCACTGCAGTCACCCGGATCCAGTCTGTATCCAGATAAGCTGGTGGATCAAGCACTAGAGAGGACCTCTACAGCCCGGAATGTCAGCGGGGACCAGGACAACTAGATGAGCCCCAGAAACAAATCCCCAGTAAAGACCTTGTCTCCTAGACGACCACCGGGACAAGACCACAGGAACCAGATGAGTACTCTGCACAATCTGACTTTGCTGCAGCCTGAAATTGACCTCCTGGCCCCCGACTGAGCCTGGTTTCTCCCAAGGTTTTTTCTCCATTCTGTCACCGATGGAGTTTTGGTTCCTTGCCGCTGTAGTGGGGACACTTCATTTCCAGCGTTATCGTCGACTTGATTGCACAGAGACTATTTAAACAGAACTGAGCTGGATGATTACATCACTGAATCAATTGTGAACAGACTTTAACTCAAAAATTGAGCGTTTACTATTGTCCTCTTGCATTATCAACACACTATTTTCCTGTTTAACACTGTAAAGATGCTTTGACACAATCTGTATTGTTAAAAGCGCTATATAAATAAAGGTGACTTGACTTGACTTGACAAGTACATATACTATACAATCAGGATTTTTTTTCAGATATTTTGTTCTTTCATGTGTGCTATGGGGTGCATAACTTTATCAGTATATGACTCCTTATATCATTTGGTTCTGTGGTGTACTTTTTTTGGAAAGAATCTCAAGTTTATCTTGAAAAAGCGGCAGGAAATACAGATTTGTGAGATCACCCTTTAATCTTTGGTTTACGTTGCGGATATGAATAATAACGTGTAAACAGATAAATCGTGTATTTTAATTACAGGAAGGTGCAATTAATCGCAGTTAATCACAGATAAAGGGTGTGATTAATCGATGAAAAAAATGTAATCTATTGACAGCCCAATACTGATATATCTAATATATATATATATCAGTTATATATATATATTAGGGCTTGAGCCACCCCTTGGCAATATATATGGCATGTGCATGGTCTCTGTGGTCTCTGTGGTCTCTGTGTCCAGGACAGTCCCTCTACGTGGACAGGCCGCAGTCTCTCCCTGTTCTGTCTGGATCATCAGGGGGCGTATTACAGAAACTTCCTATCTTAGGTCTTAACTTAAGGTATGATCATTTCACAAATTCGTATTATAGAAGCAAATCTTACATTGATTTAGGATTCTTATCTTATCTTATGTCTAGTTAGGAAAACTTAAATCGCTCATCGAGTCACATAATGCAACGTCAGGTCTGATACCAACCAACCAACTACACACAAGCGGTTGCTGAGGTATATTAAATCAAAATGGAGAAACAACGGCATGCTTTTAACTTGCAGAATGACTGCTATGTTTTTTTATAAAATTGTATGTCTAACTATTTGAAGCACCATGTTCCTGCGAGGCACACAACTGAATTCCCTTGTATGTCTCTACATATTGTATAGTGGAATTACAATAAAGCTCACTTGAACTTGAACTAATTGCAAAATGATATGTCACGGGAGTCTGTAATTATCTACGAGTGTTTTATTTTTTGTCGAGTTAGATGGCTTGTGTAAAACCCTTTTCCTATCTGTAGTTAAGATAAGATTATGCACTTAGGAAATGTTCTGTAATACCTTTTATCCTACATGGTGCCCTAACTGAAATTGTTACCTAAAAGGACCTTTTACCTTTTCTTTTCTGTGCCGTCATGACATAGCTTGTTATTTAATGTTCTTATGTGTATTCATACCATTTGCTGTTAGTAAATGTTTTAAAGACATGTTTTTTAAGACCAGTCAATGACTTCCATTGACTCACTATGTATTTGATGCATGGTGTCCACTACAGTGGACAGATGTGTAACTTCCTCAAAATAAAATATATTGAGAAAAAAAGTTAATGGCATGATTTTTCACTTGTTTCAAAGTAAAACCAAACATTAAAAAATATTACTTTGTGATATAATAATTCATGCATCAAAGGGATATAACACAGTCTGCCTCCCCTGACACTGATTTATATCTAAGCCAGAACAGACCACGAAGTCTTCGGTCCTAATTTGTAAGTATTTTAAAGTGCTTATAATTTAGATCCGATTTGACTTACCTAACCTGAGAATAATACAAATAATGTGTTTAAATACGCACCATAAGACATCACTCATCCGTGTATTTTTAGGTTGTTCATGTGCTCTGTTCTCATTCTCATGACACAGGTTTATCAGAAACAAATAGTTTTGTCAGTTTTCCTGCAGGAGGAGCTGGAGGCTTCGATTACTGTACTGAAACAGGATCTGGACATGACCTCATCAAACAAGCATGTGAAAGTGAAACTGTCAAACTGTATCTGATACTGAGTAGGGTTGGTAAACACTGGGCAATGGGAGCAATTGAAAACGTAACTTTCTTTTCATGCGCCATTCCTTTGAAAGTGAAAGAATAAGGGATGCCATTTCAGGGCAAATGTTTACACTGGATATTTAAAGAGCCGTATATTTTTCGGTAAGTTCAGAACATATTCTACATGTAAACATATAGTAATAAAAATGAGCTGCTGTTTTTATTTTTATTTTGTTTGATTGTTTTGTTTTTGGACTTCCTTGTATGGTATTTCAAACACAGACCATTACATTTCAGCAACATAACAGCTCTGACAAAAATGGCAGAAACAACAACAATTAAAGTAATCAGAAAAAATACTGATGAACAGTATTTATGATTGTTGATCCTGCTTGATAAACGAGAGAGAACTTGGTTGTACTGTTGCGCCCTTACTAAAATAATTGCCACTTTTAACTGTGATGCATGTGTGATAAACAGCAGAGCTGCTAGCTGAGGAGAGAGAGAAGGACACTGGCTCTAAAATGAGTTCTCCGTCTTCTGAATCAAGCTGTGATCAACCCATGAAGAACCGACCCTTTGTCTTTACTGATGCAACACTGACTGACCCCAGGTAAGATACTAGCCATTACTGCATTAGCCAGATTCCTAGAAAAAGTAATGATGCACCATAATATTTTTTACTGAAATACCAAAACTGAATTCATTTAGGGAAAACTGAAACTGAATCTATTAGTTTTAATCAATTAATTAATCAAATGTATTTAAACAACGCTCTAATATAAACAAATAAAATGCACATTAAACAGTTTTATATAAACTTCTTAATAATATAATGATTTTCCTACTCCAATTCATTGTTGAAATGTAAACATTTAAAGATTACTGTACTGTACTTCTTTTGATTTCATGAAAGATTTATGCAAAATAATGAAGACATCACTAACAAGTTAAGAATATAGTTAATATGTAATACAGTGCGTATATTTATCAAAATGCTCCTCTCTAGGTTTTTTTTCCCGTAGCTAATGACATTGAATGTCTTTCCTGAGGTAAATGTAACATTATTGTTTACAACCTGTTTTATTGACATTTTTTCCTGTTTGCAACACTGACTGACACATGCATGTGCATTCCTCTGCACATAAACACATGCGTGTGGTGCTGCTGACGTAGAACACGCATGTACTGCGCCTTGTTTACGAGCAGAGGAATGCGCACACATGCGTCATGGTACTCTTGATAATGACTTAAAGGAGAAGAATTGTTGAATAAAGTCGTTATTTTTATTTTCTTTGTGGACAAAAAGTATTCTCTTAGCTTCTTAAAGTTGCGGTTGAACCACTGATGTCACATGGACTGTTTTACTGATGTCCTTACTGCATTTGTCGGTCTGGAAGCAATACCTGCCTGTCTCTAATAACTGCACTGAAAGCAGAAACGTATCAGCGAGCCAAACAGCTTTTAGAGCATGACCCCATGACCACAGCTTTTTGACCCCATGTTAACAAGACTGCACCTATATACACTCAGGTCGGACAGCGCGAGTGCCAGAGGAGTTAGTGCCGTTTGCGAGGATGCGGAATGAGCTGACATGTTGGGGTGATGTTTGTATTTCCAGGGGTCTTTGTACAGTAGTGCCAAGCAGCCTGTGTGCACGTGTCCTATCAATGGCACATGAAGGACATTTGGGCATTGTAAAATTTAAGCAGAAATGCCGGGACCTGGTTTGACAAAATTAATACTACTGGTCAGGGACTGTGAACCGTGTCTCCTCAGTGGAAAGACTGGACAACCAGCCCCAACCCCTTTGCAGCCAGTCCCATGGCCTTGGGCACCTACAGCTAAGCAACTGTGGGGAAATTCATGGCCATGGAGTTCCATTCTACATAAATGTCCCGAGGTTGTGCCGGCAAGGATGGTTACTTCACAGAATATCTCGCAGATACTGGACAATCTATTTGCTCATTGGGGCGTGCCCCATGCCATAACTACTGACAACAGGCCCATTAATTTCGGCAGAATTCTTAACCTTTCTCAGCAAATGGTTTTTATTTCCTTAAAAAAGCAAAATGTGACCCTGGACCACAAAACCAGTCATAAGGGTCAATATTTGGCTGAGATACAACTATTTGAAAATCTGGAATCTGAGGGTGCAAAAACATTTTATATTGAGAAAATCATCTTTAAAGTTGTCCAAATGAAGTTCTTAGCAATGCATATTACTAATCAAACATTAAGTTTTGATATATTTATGGTAGGACAGTTACAAAATATCTTCATGGAAACATGATATCTTTACTTAATATCCTAATGATTTGCATAAAAAGAGAAATGTATAATTGTGACCCATACAATGTATCGTTGGCTATTGCTACAAATATACCCCAGCGACGCAAGACTAGTTTTGTGCTCCAGGGCCACAAATGACAGTGGGGGCAGTACTGCATTGGGCAAGTAATGTATTCTGTGTACAACCGAACACCGGGTAATACCGGTAACACAGACTACCACAGCAAGCCTGATAGATAGATAGATAGATAGATAGATAGATAGATAGATAGATAGATATTGCAATTAATCAATAAATTAAAAAATAATAATGTGCTGGTGCGACCAGTGGAAGAATAAGTCTAGAACCCTGTGGCTGTAACTACAAACCAGGGGTGAATGAAACTTTGATAACAGACACAAGGTCAGGCATACTAACATCAAGGTACTGAACTGGGTGTGAGTCCGCAGACCTCACCGATGCAGCAAAATGGCATCGCCAGTTACAGCCCACTATGTTCCTGTTAAAGACAAGGGCGACGCATGGGCCTGAGCATTTGATATTACTGTCATAAAACTTGTCGTACAGCTTCTTGAGGTGGCAAACTATGAATTTGTTACTATAGCTACAGAAGAAGGAGATGAATATCACTGAATGGTTTGAAGTGGGATCTGTTCCTCACAGGTTTTGTAAATATATTGTTGTGTAAATAAATGTTCCTTATGCCAGCTTAATCAAGTGAGTTCTTTAATGGACTTTAAAATTGAAAACATGTTCATAGATTTCTTAATTCATGTTATATATGTATTATAATATATATAATTAAAATGAAAGTAAATGTTGAGGCTAGGTATCAATTTTAAATTAAATATTAATGAACTGTACAGTAGATATAGAAATGAACTGGAACTGGCCCAAGTGCATTTTGCTGTCTGGGAAAGTATCACACGGATACCAAAGATTTGGATTACAGCACACAAATAAAATACTTTTATGATCATTGTTTTGTATGTTTGTGTATGGCAGCATATTTTCTTTCTGTTCTGTTGTTTTATATACGCATGTATGGATGCATGTACCCCAGAGCTCCTGGAAACCACAACAAATTCTTTGTGTGTTCGTGCATTCCTGGCAAATTCCTGATTCTGTTTTGTGCATTGTCACTATCAGCAGGTGGAAGAGGCTGAGATCAGAGCCTCCAGAACCCAGTGGTGTGTCTGTGAAGAGTAATGCATCTATGATGTATCCCCCTGCACTCAGTGAGGCAGCAGTGACCTCTGACCTCAGGTATGACACTTGCCATTTTTACACTTGCCAGATGCTTTTTTTTTTATTGACTTGCACTGAATTCCAGAAACCTGCAGTCGGTGGGTGAACAGTACCTCATATAGTAGCATCACAGAGAGGCACAAAAATCACTTTCCTGAACCTGCACTTTCTGAATCTCGGAACTGTAATTTGGTCTGGATAAATGTGTCTTCTAAATAAATAAATGTAAAAGTATAGTGCATTCAAGCTATACATTAAGACAGGAATCAGTGGTTGAGATCATAATTTGACAGCAGACAGGCCTAATATGCCATTGTCACTATCAGCAGGTGAAGAGGCTGAGATCACCCCCCCCCCCCCCCCCCCCCCCCCCCCCCCACCCCCCCCCCCCCCCCCCCCCTGAGATCTCCAGAACCCCAGTGGTGTGTATGTGATAGCATGCATCTATGAGATCCCCCTGCACTCAGTGAGGCAGCAGTGACCTCTGACCTCAGGTATGACACTTGCCATTTTTACACTTGCCAGATGCTTTTTTTTTTATTGACTTGCACTGAATTCCAGAAACCTGCAGTCGGTGGGTGAACAGTACCTCATATAGTAGCATCACAGAGAGGTACAAAAATCACTTTCCTGAACCTGCACTTTCTGAATCTCGGAACTGTAATTTGGTCTGGATAAATGTGTCTTCTAAATAAATAAATGTAAAAGTATAGTGCATTCAAGCTATACATTAAGACAGGAATCAGTGGTTGAGATCATAATTTGACAGCAGACAGGCCTAATATGCCATTGTCACTATCAGCAGGTGGAAGAGGCTGAGATCAGAGTCTCCAGAACCCAGTGGTGTGTCTGTGAAGAGTAATGCATCTATGATGTATCCCCCTGCACTCCGTGAGGCAACAGTGACCTCTGACCTCAGGTATGACACTAGATTTTTTTTGCATTTGTCAGATTATTTTATACAAACGGCTTATTGTGCATTCCAGCAACCTACACACACACACACACACACACACACACACATACAAATCACTTTCCTGACCCTTCACTGTTCCTCACTATTGAATGAATACCAGATCAGTATCATTAGGGGACATAAATCAGGTTTGGCAGGATATACCCAAAATACCCAGTTGTCTGTCTGTGTATAGAAACAGTGATGAATTCAATGATGCAGTGACCTCTGACCCACCGTTAGCATAAGCATTTACTTCCTAATTTACCGTGGTACATCTCAGATGAATAATAATTTAAGAAATTCAATGAAATAACACTAAATGTGCTACAAAATATGCAGCATAGGTACTGCACAGGGGTTACAAAATCATATCTGTTAATCATGTAACTGATGGTCTTCAGCAGTCATTGAAATCACTGGCATTTGATGCTCTTTTCTTTTTAATTTCAGCAGGAGGGAGATATGTGATCTGATCAGATCTGTGCCGTCCTCTACATCCCACTATCAGATCCACATCAGGCAAGAAAGAACTGAAGCAGTCCTGCAGACACACACACTGAAGACTGCAGACCTGCAGAGAGTCAAAGACCAACACAAAACCAGCATAAAGATCAAATATGAGAGATTATTTGAGGGAAACAAACTCCAAGAGAATGAAACCCTCCTGAACAGGATCTACACACAGCTCTACATCATAGAGGGAGAGAGAGAAGGAGTGAATGAAGAACATGAGGTTTTACAGATGGAGAAAACAGCCAGAACACAATATTCACAAGACACTCCAATCTACTGCAATGACATCTTTAAAGTCTCAGCTGAAGCAGGATCTGAGGAGAAAGAGCAGATCAAGACTGTTCTTACTAAAGGCATCGCTGGAATCGGCAAAACCGTCTCTGTGCAAAAGTTCATTCTGGATTGGGCCGAGGGAAAAGCCAATCAGGACGTAGATTTCATGTTCGTGCTTCCGTTTCGAGAGCTCAACTTGATCCGACACGATCGCTACTGTCTTCACAGACTTCTGCTGGACTTTCATCCTGAACTACAATATCTGGACTCACAGATTTATGAGGAGTGTAAAGTTGTGTTCATCTTTGATGGTCTGGATGAAAGCAGAATCACACTGATGTTTTCAGACGCTCAGAAAGTGTGTGATGTGACTGAGACTTCATCAGTGGCTGTGTTGATGTCAAAGCTGATGAAAGGAGAGCTGCTTCCCTCTGCACTCATCTGGATAACCTCCAGACCAGCAGCAGCCAATCAGATCCCCTCCAAATACATCCACCGTCTGACAGAAATTCAGGGATTCAATGAGCCTCAGAAGGAGGAATATTTCAGGAAGAGAATCAGTGACGAGCATCAAGCCAGCAGAATCATCTCACACATCAGAAGAGCAAGAAGCCTCCACATCATGTGCCACATCCCCGTCTTCTGCTGGATCTCATCCACTGTGCTTCAGAAGCTCCTGGAAGAAGATCTGAGTGCAGAAATCCCTCAAACTCTGACTGAAATGTACATCCACTACCTGCTGATTCAGATCAACATGAGGAACCAGAAGTATGAAGAGAGAGATCCAGAGAAACTCCTGCAGTCCAACAGAGAAGTGATTGTGAAACTTGCTGAAGTGGCTTTCAAACAGCTGATGAAGGGCAATGTGATGTTCTATGAGGACGACCTGGTTGAGAGCGGCATAGACCTCACTGACGCCTCAGTGCATTCTGGGATTTGCACTGAGATCTTTAAGGAGGAATCTGTGATTCATCAGAGGAAAGTCTACAGCTTCATTCATCTGAGCATTCAGGAGTTTCTTGCTGCTTTCTATGTGTTTTACTACCACGTATACAGCACTACAGAAGCATGTTTTGATTCACTGGAAAATCTCCATGAAAGAGTGGCTGATAAGGCTGTAATGAACAAAAATGGACAGCTGGATCTGTTCTTGCGGTTCCTGCTGGGCATCTCACTGGAGTCCAATCAGAAACTCTTACAGGATCTACTGACACACACAGAGAACAGCTCAGAGAGCATCAGGAAAACCACACAGTTCATTAAAGAGAAGATCAAAGATGGACATGGACTCTCCACTGAAAGATCCATCAATCTGTTCCTCTGTCTGCTGGAAGTGAAAGATCAGACTCTGTCCAGAGAGATTCAGGAGTTTGTGAAATCAGACAAACTCTCAGAGAAGAAACTCTCTGCTGCTCACTGCTCAACAATCGCCTACATTCTTCAGATGTCAGAGGAGCCGCTGGATGAGCTGGACCTCAAGAAATACAACACATCAGATGAAGGGAGAAGAAGACTGGTACCAGCTGCGATCAACTGCACAAAAGCTCTGTAAGTGTTAAATCATTTTACAGTGAAGAGTCACTTCTGAATTAAATTAGTTTTTGTTGTTGTGATAATACATCTTGAGTGTATTTTACTTATTTTCACAGTAGGAAGTCAACTAAAATGAGAAAACAAACAAGTAGCCATGATTTAACGAAAACAAAGTAACTAAAATACTACAAATTACTAATAAAGGGATGAATTCATAAAAAACATACATAAACAAATAAAAAATATATAACTTTGTATTATCTTTTTTATGCATGTAGAGTGTGGTAAATTGTAGCAATGTGTGGTGTTGTCACAAATCAGGCCTCTGTGGCTCTCTCCGACCGCCACCGGAGTGCACCCTCTCCTGAGTACTAGCATTCATGGACTCCATTTCCCATACATCCCGTACCTGGGACTGATTACTGGCACAGGTGTTTCCCCTTAGCTTCCCCATTTAAGCTGCATCCGGACTCTTCGTTTTCGTGAAGTCTTTTTTTTGCCACGGCTAACATCTCTGAGCATTTATCCCCAGTCTATTTGATCTCTCGTGTATTATCTTGGATTGTTCATTCTAGTGTGATTCTCTGCCGCCTGCCCCGACCCGCGCTCTGTTACTGTTTACTCTTCTGGATTGTCCCCGTTGTTCCTGACACCGTTGATTGATTACTGCCTGTTTGACTCTGCTATTTATTTAATAAAAGCTGCAAATGGATCCGCACGCCTCTGACCCCTCATTACAGGTGTATTCTGTCAGTCATTGTAACATTAAACATACAAGACTTTACAATGCATTTCTGAGCCATTCTACCTTGGTTTCTCCTGATCTTCTGCCTGTTGTCTTGGATTACCCCGTTTGCTTGTCTTTTCTGTCTTGGTGTTTATTGTCTGGATTATCTGCATGGTGTTTTGACCAATTGCCTGTTATATGGATTATGATTTTGGATTAACCTTCAATAAAAGGCTGCATCTGGACATCTTTTGTGTCTCAGAGCAGTATGTAACATAGAGATTAGGGCTGCACGATAAATCGCATGTGATATTTAATGCGCATCTTGTCAGAAAGCCGGTTCTGTAATCAGCGGTAAATCTCCATCATGTGTGTGCTTTCACATTGAGCAGCATTAACTACACAGAGCCGTTGTTCACTGACGAGCTGCGCAAAAAATAGTGCGAATTTGAATGTGGTTTTGCGCAGCTCGTCAGTGAACAATGGCTCTGTGTAGTCAATGCTGCTCAATGTGAAAGCACGTTCGTGATGGAGATTTACCGCTGATTACAGAACCGGCTTTCTGACAAGATGCGCATTAAATATCGCATGCGATTTATCGTGCAGCCCTAATAGAGATCTAATGCGGACAGCCAGACAAATAGGAAGTGAACCAATATAAGGCAGTTCCAGAGATACCAAAAGCAGAGAGTTGTAAAATGTGAACACTGTGAGATACTTAAAGAGAAATCTAAGATAATTAAAATGCAGCTTGGAAGAACTGTACAAATGACTCGCATAGCTCTATGTCAGGTGTGAGGGGTGAGAACACTGACAACAGAAGATGGTGTTTTAGGTCAAGAAGATGCATTACTAATAAGGGTAGAGTAGTAGCTAGAGCGTGCAGTATTTATAGCAGATTTGTATAACTGAATATGGTCTTTGTAAGCAGTAAGGTGCACAGTCAAACTGGTTTTCCTGTAAAGGCGTTCAAGGCGATGACCAGCAGTTTTCAAGTCATGGAGTGCAGAAGTAAACCAGGGAGATGTATGTGTAGAAGTTACAAATTTACTTTTAAGGGGGGCATGAATATTATGAGCAGTGGAAATAGAGTTATTATATATGGCAAGTATATCAAGGGAGCTAGTGTGTTCAGTAATGACAAAGAGGTGTGTTTATACAGATTTAGAAAAATTAATGGATTAATAGAGTTAATCCGTAGGGTTACGGTTGGTTATGGTGAATTTCACTGAATAAAGCTTAACTTACCGGTCAGAGGCAGCAAATACAGTTAGCACAGAAATGGCAGTGGTAACTGCGGCATCAAATGACTTTTTGCGGCAAAAGACAATTCTGGTACCATCTGTATAATGTCTTAACCTCTTTTACAAGAACAAATCTTGATATTATTGAAATACCAGTTGTTGAATGAGGTTAAGAATTTAATTTGTGTGTGTTCTGCTCCCTTTCAGTCTTGCCGGCTGTAATATCAATGCGCTGTGCTGTCAGAGTTTGTCATCAACTCTACAATCCTCAAACTCTGTCCTGACAGAGCTGGACCTGAGTAACAATCACCTGCAGGATTCAGGAATGAAGCTGCTGTATGATGGACTGAAGAGTTCACACTGTCAGCTGGAGATACTGAGGTTATTTAAGATAGTAAGTTTTATTTAATAACATAACTATAACATTCTATGTTTGAACTTTTAGTAACTTGGATGTTCAATACATTGTAATTCAAGGTTTAGTGCTATATTTAGTGCTAATATAGATTTTTATGGGGTCCGAGCAAAGAAATGGTAAATTCTAATACACTTATTGAGGAAGATCTAAACATTCATAGTGGCAAATTCAGCATTTCTGCTTTTAACTTTTGAATTGAATGGCATATACATATTTGTTTATGTTTTTTGGTCTACATATTTGTGTTAAAAGCTTTTAGGAAGAATGGCACACATAGTCAAGGCTTGCAAGTCAGATCTTAAATAAATTACAAATAAATTACAGATCATTTTGATCTTTTATTGATAGCCCACATTACAAAATCTTACCTAAGTCCATAGATCAACTTCCATGTTAAGGAGCATAACTTTTACTATACATACACTGTTGCCACAGCGATTACCTATCTAAGAGGACTCTTTGACACATGGTTAATAAACAAAAATAATAGCTAATAATTGCTGATAAAAATTAGTTTTCCTTATTTATAAGACTGTTGCTGTGTGTTTGTAGGTTGTCTGGCTGTATGGTTACAGAGGAAGGCTGTGGTTATATGTGTTCAGCTCTGAGTTCAAACCCCTCACACCCGAGAGAGCTGGATCTGAGCTACAATCACCCGGGAGATTCAGGAGTCAAGCTGCTCTCTGAAAAACTGGAGGATCCAAACTGCTCACTGGACAAACTCAAGTATGTGGGGCAACAAGGGGATTTTACTCAATAACAAAATAAACTGAACACAGCTTTCAGCTATGGAGGACCAAACCTGCAGAAATAAAAAAATATATAGATAAATAAATAAAATAACAGGAAAATAAATAAATTACTTGATAAAAACAAATATAGTTCATTTGTAATAAAATTTAATCCTGAATTAATTTTTATGACCTTTTTTCCTTTATGTACTTATGGTCTGGATTATTTCATTTAGGTACTTTTAGTTATACTTATTCATTTATTGTAATGTATTATTCATGCATTTATTTATTTTTAAATATGTATTTATTCCCACATGTATACATTTATTAATTAATTTATTTTTACTTTTCCGTGTGCAACATGAAAATGAGGGAGGCGGTCCTTGTGGAGATCCGGTGAATCATTGTTTGTGAGCTCACGCAGAAGCGTCAGATCAAACTAACGATAGAGATCTGAGTTTGTTGGATCAACTGGAGAGTTCCAAGATAATTTCACAGATTGACATTATTATGTCAAATTATTTTATTGGGACTGAATTCAGCTACTTATCCTGATAGTTTTCTCATTAAGCCCGGAACAATCAATGTCGTCGATGAGATTCGGTTGATGTTGAGACTCGGTGGAGATTTCTAAGGCTTGTGTTTATTTTGTAATCACAGAGAGAATCTCACAGAGAAAAGACTCCCAAAAGCATTGTGAGCCTAAGTTTATCGTAAGCCAGTTGCATCAAAGGTTTGGAAACGCGGCCCACTGGCATAGTGGCCCAGTTGGCTTGATGTTGAACGTTCGATATTCGCAAGTTTAGGGACAATCTCTAAAGTTACATACGACATTGGTATACACGTTTTGGTATACACATTAGATTTTTTATATTTATTAAAATAAACTGTCAATTAACGGCACATTGTTTCTAAATTAATCCCCGAATAATCGTGATTAATCCCACCTAACATTAAAGTTTTTAAATGTACTTTTATATTGCAATAATTTCACATTCAATCTTCAAATAAACAGAAAAAACATAAAGACAGCATATTTTTTATATTTGTTTAATGGCATCTTTTTTTATGACTGAAGGCAAGTACTACTGATGTCTCTATGAAATTGTTTTTTTCCCCTTAATATTTAACCATTGACTAGCCATTCAACATTACAGTATAATTGAGATCTATCCATTTTAACATTTATAAGACTTTAAAAAAAGAACAGCTTCGATTTTAAGTCAACTTAAAACAATCTTCACATAAACCCATTATAATAAATGTCATATTTAGCTACTGTGCACTTAAGCATGTAGGAAATATACACAAATGGTTATTAAAAAACACTAAATTGTAATTTAAATAAAGATTCATCCTTAAAGCTACAAGTCAGTTCCCTTTTTTATATAGGCTTTATACAATATGATGTGTCAAAGCAGCTTTACAGTGTCAAACAGTAAAATAGTGTGTCGATAATGCAAGAAGACAATAACATTCATTTTTCCAGCTAAAGTCAGTTCATTGGTGAATCAGAGATGTCATCATCCATTTCAGCTCTCTTCCAATAGTGCAATCAGTCAAGCGTCCCAACTAAGCAAGCCAAAGAAAC
This sequence comes from Sinocyclocheilus anophthalmus, assembly GCA_018155175.1. Lineage (NCBI taxonomy): Eukaryota > Metazoa > Chordata > Actinopteri > Cypriniformes > Cyprinidae > Sinocyclocheilus > Sinocyclocheilus anophthalmus. The sequence goes on from JADLZN010007565.1 coordinate 23,712, forward strand.
CAAAACTCCATCAGTGACACAAATGGAGAAAAAAAACCTTGGGAGAAAACAGGCTCAGACAGGGGGCCAGTTCTCCTCTGGCCAGACAAAACCAGCATGGTGGGTTTAATTCCAGCTCAAAACAGGTTCAGGGACTTGTTACAAGCGGACTAAAGCGACAAGTAGCCACATTTCTCACAACTCTTTACCTTTTCTGACCTACTTCAGGTCTTAAAGTGTCTACTAATGAGCTGACAGTGAATCGGGTGTGTTAGATGAGGGAGACAGTGCTGGGCTGCTCCAAAACAATTTAGAGCATGTAAACTCATATAACAAATTCAACATGCATGCACAGTGTAAGGCAGGCTTAATTGCCTTTTTGTAACTTAACTAAATGACGACATACAATTCACTGTTGTTCTACTGAAGCTCCTCGTCACCTGTACCTTTTCCGTGCTTGTTTGACTAGCGCCTGGCGCTGAGGCGAAGTTTTAGAGTGCGCGTCTGAAAAGTCTCCCATTTCATGTAGTCATAAAGACGTTCAGCGTCTAAATAAATGCAAATCTTTTCAAGAAAAAATACAAAAGCAGCAGCTGTGAGTGGGGTGGCCAACCCTAGCTCCGCCTCTGTGTTAATTGCGTTAAATATTTTAACGCGTTAAACTGAAAAAATTAATCACATGCATTAACGCACTAATTTTGACAGCACTAATATAACCGACTTATAGATGAAACACTTTACAGTTGGTTTTGTGACTGTAAGGTATTATCTTCAAATGCTATTGAAGTTAGAAACGTGTATACCAATGTCGTATTTAACTTTAGAGATGGTCCATAAACTTGCGAATAAAGCCAACTTTAACATCAATTGCCAGAGGGCCGCACTTCCAAAAAACACAATGCTTTTGGGAGTCTTTTCTCTGTAATTACAAAATGAACACAAGCCTTAGAAACCTCCACCGAGTGTGTCTACAGGCGTCATCAACCTAGAATCTCATTGACGATGTTGATGGTTCCAGGCTTAATGACGAAACTGTAGCTGAATTCAGTCACTATAAAATAATTAAACATAATAATGTGAATCTGTGAAAATATCTTGGAACTTTCCAGTTGATCTGACACATCTCGTATCAAATGCAGATCTCTATCATTAGTTTGAACTGACGCTTCTGCGTGAGCTCTCAAACAATGATTCACCAGATCTCAGCAAGGACCGCCTCCCTCATTTCCATGTTATACATGGAAAAGTAAAAATTAATTAATTAATTAATAAATCTGAAAATAATTTGGTCCGCCATAGACAGCTGTGTGTCATGTTTAGCATTACCCTTTAACCTTCAATGGATTGTACAAAATAGAAAGGATTAAAAAGAGAACCTTATAGAAATATTTAAGTTTTCAAGGTTGATCCAGCATCTTGGAGATGTTGCCATAGTTCGTATATCGCAGGGCTATATATTTATTTTCTTGCGAGGGCCAAAACATGCAACCAAACATTTTTAAGAATAATCATATCACTTTCATGGTTAACATTTAAAAACATCCCAATCCAGTGATACTGAGTATTTTTAATAGTAGTATTAATAAATAATAATAATAATACTAATAAGAGTCAATAATGAAAAAATAATTTAATATAATCAGAGGAATTAGATTATTGCCAGATTTTCACACATTTTAAAATCCTGCCTTTGAGAAAATGTGACTTCGAATCCTTCTTTAACGAATCAAACAGGATTTAAGAAACTGTTGAAGGTACTGAGAAAACTTTGAAAACATCTCAGGTTCCGACTGTAACCATGGTTCCTTAAGAAGTGATCAAGATGCTGCATCCAATGACAATGCTATGTGGAACGCCTCAATGTGATTGTGCTAAAGCCTGTATGCAACTATTACAATCCTGATTGGTACTGTGTCACCCCGTGACCATGATGGTGTACTGCAGAAGCTATAAAAGACACCTGGAACAAGCCAACATTTGCTTCTGATTGGCTGAAGCAAGCTGTTCACAGACATGCAGGAAGTATGGCAAGCCAACACAGTGTCTCGTTCCTTTCTAGGGGAACCAGGGGTATAGTAGTCCTAGTAGAGTGCACAGCCAGAAGTGAGGGAAGGTAATGCACCTTGTAGGCTGTAGAGATAGCATCAATGATTAATTTATTTATTTATTGTCTGCTTGGAGGCTTCACCTGGGTGTTCCAAGGCATTCCAGCAGCTGGTCAGGAGTCCATGGTCTCGTAGGGTGCCTTGAACCACGGCCAAACTCTTGTTGAGTGAGTGATGTGGCGTGTAGCCAAGTATGGTGTCCCATACTCAGAATTTGTGGTCTGCATCTCACTGAGACGGATTCCTTTCACTGAGAAGAAGAGTCCACTATTCTCGCATTGTGGGGGGGGGGGGGGTCGCCTTCTTGGAAGGACCGCCTGCAGCCCCGCATCTCCCTTTTCTTCTCTCTCTCAGCGAGCTCGAAAAGACGGCGAGCAACTGGGTTGAGTGAGGGCCTACGCTGGCCAGGTCCCGCTGCTCAACTCCCCAGCAATCTCTTTGATCCGGCGCGGTGTGTTGTATACGTGAGGTCAGCGACCCCGGTCGTTCATTTAGCTTCAATTCTTCTGAAATCAAGTAGAATTCTGTCAACCACGATGTTTTCTGTATCATTGAACCGCTTCACACTAGCTCCGCTCACGTGATACTATTGCTGCAACCAGTTGGTTGTAGCAAATTAGCTCAAAATGGAAATGTATTTAAATAATTACAATTAATTATAATTATTTATATCAGCTGCCAGTAGTAAATGTAGCAGAATTAAATTACCATCAACCAATCTGTTAGTCTAGCGAACATTCAGTGTAAGTTTATATCAACTCTAAGAAAGGATATTTTCATGGCCACAGAAAATAACTTTCTTACAGTATTAATGCATTAGAGCATGTAGCAAGGAACAAAATCGTAAGGACTTAATTGCCAGGCAGAGCCGAAACTCATTAATTTGTGCCCCAGACGTTTATAAACTAATACGAACCCGCAAACTCATGCGAAACAACAACATACACTCACGCTTGCATACAAAGGGGAGCTAGAGTGGATGAATGAAGCCATTAGAGAAACCAGAGAATACAGTTATGGAAAATGAGTCAGAACCACCCGAGTTAAAAACCATCAGTGCCTTTTTACAACGGGGTCTACAGCTTATACTAAACCTCTGATTCGTTTAGTATAAATGTACAATACTTGCATTGCCTTGCTTGTTGACGAGTGTCCGGATGCAGTCTCGGATGAAAGTCTTTATGGTTTCAAGGTTTGGACTTGCGATCATGTTCTTCCGGGTTTTAAGAGTGATGAACTCCAAAGATGTCCTGACTCGATGGTGACTGGGAGTTTCTTCCCAGTGGAAAGTGAAAAAAAACTAAGAGAGACATCAGCTGAGATTCTAGGATCTTTGGTGAATGGAAAGTCAAGGCCGAGGCCTGGCACGAACTTAGGGTGTCCTTAGAAGACTAGCTCAGCATCCCCATCTTCTCAGAATCTAACAGAACCGCAGACTGAAGGCGGGTCACTCATGTGAGGCCTTTAATCGTCTATCGAGGCACTCCTCGATTCAAGACCAAGGTGTCCTTGAACTTTTGGAGGGAAATTTTACGACTCTTTGTCTTAGAGCATGATATTTTGCATATGGAACTGAATTGGATGTTGATACGCAAACTATTAAAGATTCTTAGAACACTAATATGTTGCATATGTATCAGCATGTAATATGCACTCTCATTTAGATAACCAGAAGACAAATTCATAGATACTAAACATGGTCTGGGTAAGATTACATGAATTATGGGTTCTATCATAATCGTTGTATATAAACAGTATACTATACAATAGACCATATACAATAACACAGTACTATAACAAAAAGGATCTGATCCTGAAGATTATAATAATGCTATAAACATGCATATCACTTGCAATCATGCGATAACATGCTAATCATGGCTAACACATCGAATCAGGCTCATAATATGCTAGTGACATGCTATAACTTGCTAACATGCTAGAAACATGCTATCATGGTGCTAGCAGCATGCTAGTAGTATGCTAACAGCTAGCAAAACATGCTAAAACAAATGCTAGCATGCTAGAATCAGGTTAGTGTCCATGCTAGTCATTTGCTAATCATGATAGAAACATGCTAGTTATTACGGGGCTGACGAGACGTGAGACATGCAGATCCAAGTTCGAAGCTTTATTATGAAAGACAGAGACTTAGTCATAAAACAGGCAGGGTCTTATAAGGCAGACAGTAAGAATGCGGGCCAGACCCAGATAATCCCGGGCTAGCGTAGGTCATTGAACTGCAACGATCAAAAGGGCAAGATAAAGGGAAGAATCAGGAACCAAGCGAAGTCCGGACTGATGAAAAAGCTACGCTAGGCAGGTAAACTATGAGGGCTCTGTATGTAGCTATGTAGAGAGAGCGCTAAACAATCTACTCGCCGAGGAAGGGATCAGTGAGTGTTAAATGTGCGGGAGTGTTAATAGCTGTGTGCAATCCGTGCTGAGTGCCATCAGTGCAATGAATGATGGGATATGAAGTCCAGGGTGCTATTCAACAGTTTGTGTTGTGCGAGAGTCAAATGTAATGGAAAGGGTGACCTCTGGAGGTGAATAAACGGAAGTCCATTGACCGAATTCGTGACAGAGCCCCCCCCCCAAAGGAGCGGCTTCCAGACACTCCAAAACACTTTACAATTCCGGAGGGCGGTGGAGTGGAGGCGAAACAGGGGGAGGGATGGAGGGCCCACCTGTATGGAGAGCCGGTACGAAGGCAACACCAGCGCTGAGCCATGGCGGAGCGGCGCACAGGTGTGATCTGAGGACCACCACAGCAGACCAGACGGGACCGAAGATCCCCCTGGCGAAGCAGAAGACCACCAGAACAGAACTGAAGACCACCCCGGCGGAGCAGAATACCACCAGAGCCAGACAACAGACCACCACGGCAGAGCAGAGAACCACCAGATCCCCTGTCTTAGACGCACACAGCGTAGCAGAAGACACCCTGAGCCAAACAGTAAGCCATCACGGTCTGAGCGTAGGGCCACCAGTACTGATCAGCGTAACCCAAGCAAACAACCACCACACGGCGGAGCAGAAGAACAGAGAACCCCTTGGTGCCCACACCGTCTCAGGACCATGGCGGAGACGTAACAACGAGAGAGCAGAGGAGCAGACCCCACGACAGAAACATTGGGGTTGATAGACAGACTGACATGGTCAGGTGCAAGCGTGCCCTGCTACACAAAGCACACAAATATTCACAACGGCCCTCCATAGCCAGACAGGACAGGAGATGATTCCCCGACTGCCTCCATAGCCATGACAGGATGAACAGGGAGCTCGCAAACGGCCTCTATAGCTGTGTCAGGACGAGCAGGGAGCTCGCAAACGACCTCCATAGCTGTGACAGGACAAACAGGGAGTTCGCAAACGGCCTCTATAGCTGTGACAGAATGAACAGGGAGTTTGCAAACAGTCTCCTTAGCCGGAACAGAACAGACAGAGAGTTCATATGTGGCCTCCTTGGCCGGAACAGGACAGTCAGAGAGTTCATAGATGGCCTCCTTGTCCGGAACAGAACAGGCAGAGAGTTCAAAGATGGCCTCCATAGCCGTGACAGGACAAGCAGAGAGTTCATAGACTGCCTCCTTGGCAGGAACAGGACCATATAGGAGTTCAAATAATAGCTGGGCGCCACCACCACCACGCAAGGAACTGAGACAAATGTCGCCATCTCGGAAGGTTCTGCAGCCTGCGCCGTCACCTCTGAAGAGACTTCCGTGGACATCGTGGCCTCTGGGAGCACGGCAGTGGACACCGCTACCTCGGGAGGTTTTGCAGCGTAAGCCGCCACCTCTGGAGATTTTGTAGCCAGTGCCGCTGCCTCTAGCAAATCAGCGGTGGAGTACACCATGTACCCAGATACACCATAAAGCAACCCCCATATGGGAAGTGCTGCAGACAAGGGAATGAGTTCATGAACAGAAGGGTTAATGTGAGTGGGTTTGGGGATACCAGCTGAACGTGCAGACACCAGCGGTGCATCCCTCAAACTGGATACCAGACTGGGATACCGAAGGACTGACCCCGACGATCTGGGTGCAACAGACAGGACGTGACAATACTCTGGAAGATCATCAGTTATGCGACGTGAATCTGGATGACTAACGTTAAGAACTTGTACGTGACCTCTGATGAATATCTGAGACATGTGCAACGCTATAATGTCAGCTGTGTGACGGATGACTCTGGACGAACCGGCTTAACTTTGACGAGGACTCTGGAGTGACAGCTGGTGATAAGCGACGTGCAGTCTGGCAGATCAGCTGAGACTTGACGTGACTCTGGATGAATAGCGGAGACATGGCGAGACGCTGACGATCAGCTGTGACGTGACGTGACTCTGTACGAACAGCTGAGACGTGATGAGGCTCTGGACAAACAGCTGAGACATTATGAGGTCTTTCGGATCAGCTGAGACTTTAATGACCTCATGACAATCATGTGTGACTTGACTTGACTCATGAAGCGCAACTGTGACTTTACTAGATCGCGAATATCATCTGTACTGTGAGACTTGACCGCTGAAGATTAGCAGTGACCTGACTTTGATTTCCTGATCAATGACTGAACTTGACTTGACCTTATTATCACTGTGACTAAACTCGACTCAGGCACCATCTGTGACTAGACTTGATGAGAAGAACAACTGTGACCTGACTTGCCTCATGACGATCAGTTGTGCCTTGACTAGACTCATGAATATCAGCTGTGACTTGACTGAACTCAGGAAGAACAACTGTAACCTGACTTGACTCATGACGATCAACAGTGACTAGACCAGACTCAGGAAGATTAGCTGTGACTAACTTGACCCCAATTGTACATCAACTGTGACAGCCTTTACCCTGAAATAACTTGACTTGACTTGACTCATGACGATCATCTGTGACTTGACTTGATTCATAACGATCAACTGTGACTTGACTAGACTCAGGATAATAAACTGTGACTCTATTTGACTCATGACGATCAACTGTGACTTGACTAGACTCATGATCATAAACTGTGACTTGACTAGACTCGTGATCATAAACAGTGACTTGATTTGACTCGTGATGATCAACCGTGACTAGATCGACTCATGAATATCAGCTGTGACTTGACTTGACTCAGGGGAATCAACTGTGATTTGACTTGCCTCATGAAGATCAGCTGTGACTTGACTTGTCTCATGAAGATCTGTTGTGACTTGACAAGACTCATAACTATCAGCTGTGACTTGACCTGACTCGTGAAGATCAGCGGTGACTTGATGGGGCGCTGTTGTGTCCGCCATTTTAAGATCAGGCTCCGCTGTTGCCGTCATTTTGTGAGCGTGCTCTAGTGCGGCCGCCATTACACAAGTGAGTGCGGGGTTGCGTTCCTCCGCTTACCCACAGTGAATCGAGAGCCTACAGTCAATAACGCAAAGTCCAAAAAACAACTCCGTGATGAACAAGGACCCTCGTGAACGAGTTTATATTTTAGCGGTTGGTTAATGCCACTACAAAAAAATCAATTAAGACAGTCCGGTAGATCAGAGTGATAGGCAATGTCCAGATACTCTTGAATGTACGCCTCGAGCGAGCGTGTGCTCTGCTCGAGGGCTAACAACAGCCTTGCAATGTCCATACCTGGCCAATGTCCACATGAAAAGACGCTGGATCCTTGGTTGGCCGAGTATTCAGTAACGGGGCTGACAAGACGTGAGACATGCGGATCCATATGCAAAGCTTTTATTAGGAGAAGACAGAGATGTGGTCATAACCCGTCTGGTCGTAGTTTCAGACAGGTATATGGCGGGCAAGACACGAGAATAGTCCTAGGGCTAGTGTAGGTTGATGAACGGCAAACAGAATCAGAAGGGACAAGACTAAAGGGAGAATTCCAGGAAACCAGGCGAAGATCAGGAACCGAGAAAAAGGCTAAGGCTAAGGCAGGTAAACTAATGAGGGCTCTGTAGTGTAGCTATCTAGAGAGATTCTCTAACAATACTCGGCAGAGGGGAGGGATAAGAGTGAGTGTTATATAGTGAGTGAGTAATATGAAACAGCTGGGTGCAATCAGTGTAAACAGCTGTGTGCAATCCGTGCTGAGTGCAATCGGTGAATGAATGATGGATATATGTAGTCCTGGTTAGGTGGCACCCGGTGTAAGTGCGAGAGTCCCTGAAATTGGAAAGGGTGGACCTCTGATTGCTCGCAGATGGAAGTTCATAGGACCGATTCGTGACACTAGTACGACGTTGCTCATCAACTAGCAACATGGTGTTACTTACTACAGCTATCAAAATGCTAGCGATCATGCTATTAACTTGTTATCATTCTATAAACTGATGTAACATGCTAATGCTCTAGAACATCTATGACATGCTAATTACTTTGCTAATTAAATTAAATCAAAACATAACCCTCTCAATTTCAATGTCATTCTAATGATCATTCTAACCTACCTAAAGAAAAGAAAATCTCAGTCCCATATACCCTAATAAAGCTACTCAAACTATTCCTGACCGAGGCCCCCCTCGCACGGATTCCTGGCACACACTGCCACAGGCCTCCGCAAGTCCGCATTCCTCTAGTGACCTTGCCGCACAGAACACTGTGCAAAGTCAGAGGCGAGAACAGGCCCTTCTAGTGCATATTACGTCCCCACCTGGACCTGGTTTTTGGAACTCATGCTCCTCACGATAGCCCCTCTCTGGCAGATTCCCCTGAGGAAAGACCTTCTTTCCCAGGGGCAGGGCATCATATGGCACCCGCTTCCAGATCTCTGGAACCTCCACGTGTGGCTCCTGGATGGGACACGTCAGACTTAAGTGATCTGCCTCCGGCGGGTAGAACTATCACAGTGAGTTTGTTTGCTGAACTGAATGTGCTGCTCACGAGAAGACCCCCGAAGATGCCCTATCAGAGTCATGCTTTCTTTCCTGCAAGAAAGTATGGAGAGTAGGCTGTCTCCCTCCACCTTGAAAGTATATGTCGCTGCAACGCGTGCTCACGAGTCGTGGATGGCCGTCCCTGGGGAAGCACGACCTGATTTTCAGTTCCTGAGGGTGCCAAATGCTTAAACCCTCCTAGGCCACCCCTCGTGCCCTCCTGGGATCTCTCTGTTGTCCTGGTGGGACTTCAGAGGGATCCATTTGAGCCGCTGGAGTCAGTCGAGCTTAAGTTCCTGTCTCTCAAAGACAGCGCTGCTGACCGCGCTCACCTCCATCAAGAGGGTCAGGGACCTACAAGCATTTTCGGTGAGCGTAGAGTGCTTGGTGTTCGGGCCAACATACTTTCACGTGGTCCTGAGACCCGGCCTGGATACGTGCCCAATGTTCTCACTACTCTCTCCTTTCCGGAGCCCCAGGTGGACGTATTAATATTCAGATCGCGAATCTCTCTTGGACAATATTATCTGTTGTTAGACTTCATACACAAATTTCTCTAGATTATTGCAATTACAGTGGAGTGAAAAGGGATGTTTGGAAAACTCGTTTTCATAATTACAGTTCTTACTGCATATACATTAGCTTCAAATAAGACTTTTAATGGCAGTCATTGTGTTATAAGCTGCCTCTGTGCATTTGTGTACTTGCATAGAGTTATTTTTCTGTAAATTTAACCGTCAGTAGAAACACATGTGCTGCTTTGAGAGATTCTTTTTTTAAACATCTTAATTGTGCTTTATCAATTGTGTTACTTTTTGATTGAATGATTGATTTAATTTTTTCTAGTTTGGATCATGGAGAACATTTCAGAATCACACCAGGTTTGAGAAAATGTATGTCTTTTCTCTCTTTTACCCCATAGCACCACTCATTTTTTTTTACATCCGGTTTCCTGATATTTTTTTTTTTTTTTTTTTTTTTTTTTTGTTCTATTGCTAACCCCAGCCCTTACCCCTAAACATAACCATCACAGAAACATGTGCACAAAACTAGATATTAATAGAATTAGAATGCATTTAAACAGTCAGTTCAAAATAGTGCTAATCCACAGAAAACATAGAAACCCAGCCGATTACATCTCAGATGATAGTGACAACAGTGACTTACTTCCAGTTTTCAGTGAATTATTCATTTCTTTGTTTATTTTGCCCATCTTAAAATGAGGGGGCCACTCAATATTACATGTAGGCTATAATGTCTGTACTAAATGTGCACATTTTCAAGTGTTTTTGTGGAGTGTGGAAGCTGAATAGCAGTGCGCTTATACTTCATGACAGTTAACATGGAGGTGCCGGTGCGATCACTTGCACTTAAAATATTCCATAATTTTTGGTCATACAGGCAAGAATAATTACATCGTTCGAATCTGGTAAGGGTCTACATTTGTTTGTGTACACTCACAATAACAACAAAACAATGTGCTTTTGAAAAAAAAAAGAAAACAAACAGGGTGCACTCTCTGCAGTCTCGATCCCTTTGACTTGAGCGCTTCAAAAATAAACCGAAACTTCCCGTTGCCTCACGACATGAGATAGGATCTAGGCGAATTGTTTTTAATAAGACCCTTCAACAACAAACAATAGTCTCAGATTATGTAATCCGTATGAAGCGTATATTGTGCGTCCACCGTAGAGATGACGATTAAGCATCATTAAAGGTGCTGTAGGAGATCTTGGAAAATGCTAACTTTAGCCTGATAGCACTGAAAGGGAACATCCCACCCTCCCTGCAATCTCCGTCCAAAGCCACGCCCCCTGAACGCATTTACGCTCACAGACCATAATACAAGAGACAACATTACTACAATAGGCTACATCAGAGGTTCCCAATTCCAGCCCATGTTCCGAAGTGAAGTAAACTTCAACGGATTTCCCCCGTTCAGCAATGAACACTGTGTAGGTATCATATCGATCGGAACATAGTTCATGCACGTAGCTCACTTCTATCGACCTGGCGCGAGGACTGGATTAACCACTGGGCTACATCATGTGTCATTCACCGGTGAGTAAACTTTAAAAGTAACGTTACTACAATTCCAGGAAGGAAGATCGGGTTGTTGATTGTTTGTCTGCCATCCTCGCTCTGTCTGTACAGCGTGCGTGAATGCGCTGATGACATATCCTGTTGCCGCGAACCCAGTGCGCAGACAATCACCTATTGCACCTTTAACTTTATTAGTTTCTCAATAATTTTTTTAAATGGTAAAGTCCTTGCTGTTTTCCATGAAACATTAAATTACTTTTTTTATATACTTTAAGCAATCAGAAATCTGGGGCTACTCCACTGGCATGAAATACAGACTGAACTACAAAACTTTCTTGAAAAGATTCTCAGCTGGATGAAGAAAGCCATAATGTCAGCTGCATGGGCGATATTTGACTCTTGAGTAAGGAGGGGGCAAGAAAAAAAAGCACGGTGAATCGTTGTTACCAAAGGCGAGACACATGAGGAAAAAATAAACTATCAGTTGTGGGACTATATTCTGTCATAAATCACATACCATTCATTTCTGAACTTTCTACTGTCCGTTACTGGAAATTAAATTAAATTACTGATTGATATGTCCCATTCTCAATAAAGTTTACACACACTTTTGTCCGTGAACTTGAATGTCCGCCTCTGAACTCGAGCTGTCTGTGGCACGTTTGGCCAGGACGTTGTTTTCTTTATTTTACAAAAGCTCAATGTTTTGTTGTTCTTGTGAGTGCACACAAATAAACATAGAGTCTTTACAGATTTGAAAGATGTATTACTCTTATCTGTATGACCAAAAAAGATTTAGGATAAAGTGACCGCACCGGCGCCTCCATTTGTCCTGCTGTGAGCTGCTGTTCAGCTTCCACTCCACACAGCACTCCACTACTTACATATTTTAGATGATAAGCCATATTTGAGGTCGATGAATGATAGGTGAGCGTTCTGATGTCCTGCCCGATGTACTGTATTAGCCTACCACATAGACCAGCCGTTAACGTTCTGCGTGACTTCGCCAATGTGGATTTTAATTTTTTTGTGACTAATAAAATTTTGGTCGACCAAGTCTCTTCTGGTCGACTAACGATTAGTCCACTATTGGGGGGCAGCCCTAGTATTTAGCACCCTCTAATGTGCTGGGATTATGTTATGCAACTGGACCCAGAACTTGGTAAAAAGCTTTCAAATAAGTTTCAGGCCTTATATAGTCTTAATATATTTTTCTTGAATGTATTTCATACAAATTCCTATTACTAATTGATAATAAAATATCAAGTGTCTGCTTTCAAACAAGACATTTGATTTTGGGTATGTCATATTTAGCTGGTTAACTGGTTAACTAAAGGGGATACATAAAATGTCTTCACTAGTCAGTTATCATGATATTTCACTATATAAGTGAGGACATTTGGCCCTCACAAGTAGAGCTAAACAAGAACACAGTTCTAAAACTGTCCTTCAAGTACTTCTAATCTCTCTTCTTGTGTTCAGATGCCTATGATCTCACACTGGATCCAAACACAGCAAACACTCACCTGTCTCTGTCTGAGAGGAACAGAAAGGTGACACATTTGAGAGGGAAGCAGCCGTATCCTGATCATCCAGCGAGATTTGAGAGATTTCCTCAGGTTCTGTGTAGAGAGAGTCTGTCTGGGCGCTGTTACTGGGAGGCTGAATGGAGTGGATGGTCTTATATATCAGCGGCATATAAAGGAATCAGTAGGAAAGAAGGAAATAACTCTTGGTTTGGATACAATGACAAATCTTGGAGTCTGAACTGCTCTAAAAAAGCATTCACTGTCTGGCACAATAACAAGCGAACTGAAATTCCTCGCCCTTCTCCTAAGAAAGTAGGAGTGTATCTGAACTGGTCGGCCGGCACGCTGTCCTTTTACAGCATCTCTGACACACACACACTCACACACTTACACACACACATTAACACCACATTCCTGACCCCTCTATGCTGGATTTGGGGTTTGATTCCTCATTGACTCTGTTCAATTAAACAACCTGCTGAGTATTTCTAAACTATCCTGATACATAATCATATGCCAAAATAAGGAGTTGTAATTTGATTAATTGTAGTCTGACTGAGTATTTTAAAAGGCTATATACTTTCTAATTGATGACTTATTGATTCTCTATAATTATTATTGTTTTCTAAAAAAGTTTATCATTTATATATGTATAGTATGTCTTATAGAATTGCACAAACAGACCAGACATCTGTCATCTCTCAGATTCTTCTACTCACCCCAGGTATTTAACCAGGTATTAGAGTAGAAGATTTTCTTGGTAGAGGGAAGCATGGTCATACTATTAGCAAAGCTCATGGAGTCACAATTAAGAAACTTTGTTTCCAGCTCAATCATGTAAGGTTTTCTTCTCTTTATATATATATTTTTGTATCTGTTTTCAATTGATATATTGAATTTATGTTTATGTTCCCTCTTTAAATGTTACTCTTTTTTGCTGTATGAGTAGTTGCAAAGACTCTACTGATATAGACATCGAGTGGAGTTAGGAGTTCTTCATAAAGGATTGTTAACACCACATCACCTTGTGAATTATCAAATGTCCCAAGTACAAGGATTTAGCGTTGTGGACTGAAATTTTTGCTGGATTATTTTAAGTGCGCATGAAGGACAATTTTTTTTCTTTTGAAATCATGAGCAGGACTTGGAAATCATCATAGACATAGACTATTTCACCTTCAATTGCATTGCTTCCATTCTCATTCAAGGATTTGGATCCGCGCTCGGCCACACCCTCAACATTTGCATAATCTGCAGGCTGAAAGACATGCAGCCAAAAGGAATATGGTTTCCCACAGGATTTAGATATCTCCACGCTAGAACGAGCCTCTCAGAGGCACAATCCATCACATCCAGCATATCCCTGTATGCGCGGCTGGGAATGCCCGATGACGATTCGGTGCTCACACTCTCATCATCATCACCAACCACATCAACCTCTTCATTTTTGTCATGAAGTTCTAGTTTCCATAGTCTAGTCATGGTCTTGTCTTGCCTACTTTCCCGTGTTACCTGATTATTGCCTGTTTATCTTGAGTTAACCCTTTGCCTGCTGTTTCGGACTGTGTTTGCACCTCGCCTGGACTCTAGCTTGTGTTATTGGATAACCCCTCATGTCAAGCCCTCTGGATATTGTTAGCCACTTATCGACCACGCCCGTTTTGGATTACTCTGCTGTCTTGCCCTCAATATACCCGTTTGCCAATGTTTGACTTATGCCTGTTTCTGACCACGTCTCCAGAATAAAGCGTTGCACATGGATCCGCACGTCTCACGTCTCGTCAGCCCCGTAACAGAATATTCGGCCACACAAGGATCCAGCAGCTTTTCCTGTGGGCATTGGGCAGGTATGGACACTGCCAAACTATTATTAGCCTTAAAGCAGGGTACACGCCCGCTTGAAGGCTGTATTCAAGAGTATCTGGACATTGCGTGTCATTCTGATTTGCCAGACTGTGTGCTAATATACTTTTTTGTGATGGAGTAAATTAACCCTTAAGGTCACGATTAATCCATGAGGGTCCCCGTTCTTCTCTAAGCTATTTTTGGTATTTTGCTCTGCTGTGTGTTGACTCCGTGTTCACGGTGGGGGTTGCGGAGAAACATGACACCGAGTCCGCTTGTGTAATGGCGGCCACACTAGAGCACGCTCACAAAATGGTGGCGACAGCGGAGTTTGATCGCAAAATGGCGGACGCAACAGCACCCCATTATGTCACAGCTTATCTTCATGAATCAAGTCAAGTCACAGTTGATCGTCATGAACCAAGTCAAATCACAGCTGATCTTCATGAACCAAGTCAAGTCACAGTTGTTGTTCATGAGTCAAGTCAAGTCACAGCTGATCTTCCTGAGTCAAGTCAAGTCACAGCTGATCTTCCTGAGTCAAGTCAAATCACAGCTGATCTTCATGAATCAAGTCAAGTCACAGTTGATTGTCATGAACCAAGTCAAGTCACAGCTGATCGTCATGAACCAAGTCAAGTCACAGCTGATCTTCATGAACCAAGTCAAGTCACAGCTGATCATCATGAGACAAGTCAAGTCGCAGCTGATATTCATGAGTCTAGTCAGGTCACAGCTGATCTTCATGAACCAAGTCAAGTCACAGTTAACTGTCATAAGCCAAGTCGAGTCACAGCTGATCTTCATGAAACAAGTCAAGTCACAGTTTATTGTCATGAACCAAGTCAAGTCACAGCTGATCTTCATGAACCAAGTCAAGTCACAGCTGATCTTCATGAACCAAGTCAAGTCACAGCTGATCTTCATGAACAAGTCAAGTCACAGCTGATCTTCATGAAACAAGTCAAGTCACAGCTGATCTTCACAAGTCAAGTCAAGTCACAGCTGATCTTCATGAACCAAGTAAAGTCACAGTTGATCGTCATGAGGCAAGTGAAGTCACAGCTTATCTTCATGAAACAAGTCAAGTCACAGCTGATCTTCATGAACAAGTCAAGTCACAACAGATCTTCATGAACCAAGTCAAGTCACAACAGATCTTCACGAATCAAGTCAAGTCACAACAGATCTTCACGAGTCAAGTCAAGTCACAGCTGATCTACATGAACCAAGTCAAGTCACAGCTGATCTTCATGAACCAAGTCAAGTCACAGCTGATCTTCATGAACCAAGTCAAGTCACAGCTGATCTTCATGAACCAAGTCAAATCACAGCTGATCTTCATGAGTCAAGTCAAGTCACAGTTGATCGTCATGAGTCAAGTCAAGTCACAACTAATCTACATGAGTCAAGTCAAGTCGCAGTTGAACGTCATGAGTCAAGTCTAGTCACAGTTGATAGTCATGAGTCAAATCGAGTCACAGTTTATGATCATGAGCAAGGACGGGAGGGGGGGTGGGCGAGGTCACGAATCCCTGTCCATGGACTTCCCCCCTCCCCCCCCCCACCCCCCTCCCCCCCCCCCCTCCCTCGTTTCCACCCCCCCACCCACCCACCCACAAGTTCAATCACCAGCACGCACCTACCATTACATTGAATCGAGCACTACACAAACTGTTCTTTTTTCTTTTTTTTTTTTTTTTCTTGCTTTTTTTTTTTTTTTTTTTTCCTTTTTTTTTTTTTTCTTTTTTTTTTTTTTTTTTGTCCCCCTTCTTTTTTTTTTTGCATGTCATCCGGAACACATATCCCATCATCCAGGCATTGATTCACACAGCTGTAAACAAATCACACTCACTATATAACACTCACTCAAACAACCATTCACTGCCGAGTATTGTTTAGCGTTTATCACTCTTCTAGCGGTAGCTACTTTACGGAGCCAGTTCCCTGTCTTTGTTTAAGTATTTAGTTCTAGTTTCCATAGTCTAGTCATAGTCTTGTCTTGCCTGCTTTCCCGTGTTACCTGATTATTGCCTGTTTATCTTGAGTTAACCCTTTGCCTGCTGTTTCGGCCTGTGTTTGCACCTCGCCTGGACTCTAGCTCGTGTTATTGGATAACCCCTCATGTCAAGCCCTCTGGATATTGTTAGCCACTTATCGACCACGCCCGTTTTGGATTACTCTTTTGTCTTGCCCTCAATATACCTGTTTGCCAATGTTTGATTTATGCCCGTTTCTGACCAGGTCTCCAGAATAAAGCGTTGCACATGGATCCGCACGTCTCACGTCTCGTCAGCCCCGTAACAGGTGTGATATGGATGGTTATTCCTTTGTTTACGTCTCATTTCTTCTGGGAGAGTTATTGTTTGTATCCGTTATGGAATAACTTATGCTCAAAAAACTGCATCTTGGTAGTAAAAAGCAACATGATTTTGTAGCATACAGTGTCACAAACAGAATGAGACCATCCACTAAAAAAAAAGTCAAAGATATGCAGAATATTGTTTAATAATAAATTAATAATAATATTTGAATTCTGGTGCTCTGTCATGACGGCTCGTGATGCACGCTGTGATGCACTTGTCATCTGTTGGGGGCGTAACTTAGCGATCAGCTTTTTGCACAAATAATTGTTTTTTTTTTCAACAATTTTCATGTGTGTGTGTGTTTTGTGGGGAATGTGGCTGTATCTGCATGATTACCATCTGTATGACCGCACATCAGAGTGTGATTACTGACTGTATGACAGCTATCAGTGTGAATGTGGTCTATATGAACGGCCATAAGAGTGTGATTATTGACTATATGGCCGGCCATCTGTATGATTACCATCTGTATGACCGCACATCAGCGTGTGATTACTGACTGTAGGAGCAGCAATCAGTGCGAATGCTGCAATCAGAGTATGTACTTGGCATACATAGTTAATTCTTTTTTTTTCTTATTTCTTTTTATTACACCAAAATTGTTCTTATTGTATTTTTCTAGTGCTCAAATAAATCACTTATACGATGTCTAAGATTATGTCTATTGTTTTATAATTGAAAAACTATGCAGTGGTATGTTTAATTACAAAAATAGTTTGTAGAACCCTTCAATACATTTGGTAAATATTTTTCCTCAAACGGGTGGGGGGGGACTAGACATTGTCTCAGAAGAATGGTTGCAGGAATCTAATTTTTCATGGTATCTTCTTTTTAAATATAAACTCATGAGACATGTGACTTTTAACCCATTACTTTTCTGGATTGCTCCAAGACTAGTTTCATGTATTTTTATATGAAAAAAACAAATTTCAGTTTGGTACAATTTTTTTTCAAGGCACTTCAGTGTCTATAACTTTTTATCTTTTTGAGCATTATCAACTCTGGAAAGGCTTTACTATCCATCATCCAAAGACACCAAATTTGTATGTGTAGCACACTGTTGTCAGGAACTGTTACAATTTTAAGTTATCTGTAATAAATCATAATTTAATTAATTAAATAATTAATTATAATAAATATGATGCGATTTCAAAATTTTCTTCTTGTTTGAAGCTTTTGGTGCATAAAGAAGATCTGTAATGTTTCAAGGACTAAAGTCTCAAATCCAAAGAGATATTCTTTTAAAAGTTAAGAGTTAACCACGCCTACCTAAAACGCTCGTTCTAACACGCCCCCACATACATACCTATGGGAAGATTTGCATAACGCCGCCCAAATTTTCACACAAAGAAAGAAGGCGTAACTTTTTTATTCTCGCTGTAGTATTGTTGCCGCCTCCTCCATGTCGTGAAGACGCTGTGTGCTTAGTTGTGAAAGCGAAACTACTTTGTTTGGCCTTCCAAAAGAGGACGATATCTGCTTCGTCATGTCTAGAGCTGATCCGTGTTGGTCGCTGAGGAAATATATCAACTTTGCGTTGTTGATCGCCGGATCGGCTTTCACCGTGGCTGAAGCGGAGTCCAGCCCGGGTCGTCACATGTGGTTGCCACAAGCCCTCCTTCGTCGAATCGGCCGGCCGTTGTGTCGTTCGCGCCGGCCTCGCTCACTCTGCTGCCGTGTGTTTCTTTGTGAAAGCGAAACTATTTTGTTTGGCTTTCCAAAAATGGACACGTCTAGAAATCAGTGTTTAAGTTGTATTACAACACTGTTCCAGAACACTTCAACCCAAATATCCAGATGTGTGCAGCACATTTTATGAAAGACTGTTTACTGATCCTGGGAGAGAAGACTACAATGCCAGCTGTTCTGACTAACAGACTGTAAGTAAGTTTTTTATATTAAAGAATTTGCCACTAACGATTCAAACGCGAGTTTTTTGGGCAGTGTAGAGTAGGGCTTGTGTTTGTCATTTCTCCGATCACAAATAAAGACATGGTTTTATGTTTACATGGCGCGATGCAACGCAACACGTAAAAAAAAACAGTATGAGTCATTATAATCAGTAATTATGTCCCCACTTGATGCAACAAATGCCTCGTTTGTAATGTGTAATTTTTACACAAAAAAGCACTATATAAATGCATCATTAATTAATTAACTAATTCACACACATATATATATATACTGTATATATATATATACTCATGTAGCCAGTTCAGCCCTCACGGCTCGACTACCCCTCTGCGTTGTGATGTGGGGTGTGGAATAAACACTGGAGTCAGTCTGCTGGTTCAGCTGCCCTTTATGTTGAGTGCTCTGCATCAGTAGAAAACATGCAGTTAATTATTCGTTGTACAATCAAGCCTGCTCATGCTAAACATTCACACAAAAAAAGGAGAAATCAGCAGCCCCGCTTCATAGGCTAATTTTCACGCTGACAACGTCACACTGCATTCTCTTGGTTAAAACTACACTTTTGCAGGTTAAAACGGCTTTAAACTCAGTTCTAAGAAGAGGTAACATATTCATGTAACTCATTTGCACATCATAACAAAACACTGATCAAGTAATTAGGGCCCGAGCACCGATGGTGTGAGGACCCTATTGGAATTGCTCCGTTTCTTCTTCTTCTTCTTCTTCTCCAAAGTGAATCGCATTTTTGAGGGCCTAAACATGCTAAAAAACTCATGAAACTTTGCACACACCTCAGAACTGGCGAAAATTTACATCTGATATGGGTTTCAGAAGTGGGTGTGGCAAAACGGCTCGATAGCGCCACCTGTAAAATTTCAACGGAGTGCGCCTCGAGCTACGTTTTACGTACATGTACGAAAATCGGTACACAAGCGTAACACACCATTACCTACAAAAAAGTCTCTTGGTACAAAATCCAAAACCCAACAGGATGTACGTTATTTTCAATTTACTGTACCATTTTTGTGCAGTTTTTGACCTTTCCAGGCCTCGTACTTTGACGAACTCATCCTACAGTTTTAATCGGATCATCTTTAAATTTGGTGAGGGTCATCATAAGGCCGTTGTGACGTTAAATTGCGAAGATTTTGAGTTTTCATCAAGGGGCGTGTCCCTGGCGGCCTGACAAAGTTTGATGTTTCGCCATGAAACAGGAAGTTGCTGTAACTCAGGCAAGCAAGGTCTGATCTGCCCCAAACTTCACACGTTTGATAGGTGTTATGTCCTGAACAAATACCCATGCCCAAATTCAGTTATACTCATAGCGCCACCTGCTGGCAAGAGGAAGTGACATGCTTAACACTGTTATGGACTCCTAAGAACATATTAAAAATCGTCAGCAACTGATTCATAGGCTGGCAACTTGCTAGAAAAATACTAAAACATGCTATCAACATTTAGCTAAGTGCTAAAGCATGATATTAATGCAGCGAAAGAGGAAGTTACTGTAACTCATCATACATGTACCAATCTGCTCTCAAAATCATGGTTTGATTGAATTCTGGTCTGAAGACATCTACCATGGTATATTTGGTAGAGTTATAGCGCACATACTGACACACAGAAGTGACATGTTTTACACTGTGATTGCACGATTTAGAAAGTCAGTAAAATATGCCATTTGTGTCGATAAACATGTTAGAAACATGCTAAAACATGCTAGCAAGACTTAGATAAGTGCTAAAGCATGCTATTAATGCAGGGAAACAGGAAGTTACTCTAATTCAGGCATGTAGTGTCCAATCTTCCCCAAATTTAACAAGTTTCATAAGAGCCCTGTCCTGAACACGTCTGTATTCAGTTATAGTCAAAGCGCCACCTGCTGGCAACAGGAATTGTCATGTTTAACACTGTTATGGACTACAATGAACATATTAAAAAGCGTCAGCAAGTGTTAAATAGGCTGGCAACATGCTAGAAACATACTAGCAACACTTAGCTAAGTGCTAAAGCATGCTATTAATGCAGTGTAACAGGAAGTTACTGTATCTCAGGCATGCAGTGCCCAATCTGCCCAAAATTTAACAAGTTTGATAAGAGTCCTGACCTGAACACATCTACATGCCCATATTCAGTTATAGTAATAGCGCCACCTGCTGGCAACAGGAAGTGTCATGTTTAACACCATTATGGACTCCTAGCAACATATTAAAAAGCGTCAGCAAAAGCTAAATAGTCTGGCAACATGCTAGAAACATAATAAAACATGCTAGCAACACTTAGCTAAGTGCTAAAGCATGCTATTAATACTATGAAACAGGAAGATGTTGTAACTCATGCATACAATTCCCAATCTGCCCCAAACTTCACACGATTGATAAAAGTGCGGTCGGAAAACATCTAAAGGCCAATTACAGTTATAAGTATAGCGCCAACACCCACCTTCTGGCAACAGGAAATGGCTTGTTTTACATTAACTTAAACATGCAATGTCCGATTTGCCCCAAACTTCACATGTTTGATAAGAGTTCTGTCCTGAACACATGTCCATGCCCATATTCAGTTATAGTCATAGCGCCACCTGCTGGCAACAGGAAGTGTCATGGTTAACACTGTTAAGGACTCCTAGTGGGGGGAATTCCCCTTTTAGTTGACTCTTGTGAGAGGGGAAGCAGCTTTCACACAGGAGTCCACTAATGATCCGTGGCTGTTTACCACAAACACAACATTTATTCATTATTTTGATTTCAAATCCAAACATTGTCACTGAAAACGCTTTTTCAGCATTGCAATTCTTTTTTTACAAAGTACAGCAATACAATCTTTCACAGACATGTTTAAACACAGTAAATATAAGCAACACATTACTCAATGCTTTTTACTTTTGCATTTACTTCTAGATTTATATATTAACTTGGTTAAGCAAGTGGCAAAACAATTAAACTACTTTTCTTACGTTATCACAAACTTACCATTGACAGAATTAGTCAGCTCTACTGCCTTTCCTTTTTTTTTTATTTAAATCTTTATTACAAGCAGTCTTGCTGTTCATAAAGAACATTGTTTTCCTACACGAGTGCCATCTATTATTGCCTTGTTTATCTAAAAGTGCTCTTTCCCTTTAAACCTAGACAAAAAGCCATAGCCTATGTGTTGACTGTGAAACACAGTAGCGTGCTATATTCAATGCAAAGGTTGCTGTAAATCAAGAATACAACATTTAATATGCCCGAAACTTCACATTTCATAATAGTCCTGACTTGAAGACATCTGCATGTCAATATTCAGTTAAAGTGATAGCACCACCAGAAAGTGACAAGTTTTACAGTGACATGTACTTCTAACAACATTTAAATATGGATGCGAGTGTTAAACATGCTAATAATTTCCTATAAACATGCTAAAACATGTTAGCAATACTTAGTTAAGTGCTAAAGCATGTTAATGATGCAATGCAAAAGGAAGTTGCCTCAAACATCCATGCCCATATTCAGTTAACATAGCACCACCTGCTGGCAACACTGTTATGGACTCCTACCAACATATTTAAAAGTGTCAGCAAGTGTTAAGAATACTAGCAATATTTTAGAAACATGCTAAAACATATTAGCAACACTTAGATAAGTGCTTAAGCAGGGGTCACCAAGCCTGGTCATGGAGGGCTGTTATCCTGCATAGTTTAGCTCTGACTTGCCTCAACACACCTGCCTGGAAGTTTCAAGTATATCCAGCAAGACCTTAATTGGCTGCTTCACGTGTGTTTAATTAAGGCTGGAGCTAAACTCTGTTGGCCCTCCAGGACCGAGTCTGGTGACCCCTGTGCTAAAACATGCTATTTATGGAATGAAACAGGAAGTTGCTCTAAATCAAGCATACAATAACCAATATGCCCCAAACTTAGCATGTTTGATAATTGACCTGGCTTGAAGATGTCATTTATAGTCATCACGCCACCTGCTGGCAACATGAAATGTTATGTTTCTCTCAAAGAAGCAATGTCAAATCTGCTCCATATTTCACTCTTCAGTTACAGTTATTGTTTTTAGTTTTTGTAGTGCTTACTCATCTACATTTAATGTTTTACTTGCACTAACTCAAAGAAGCCATATCAAATCTTATTATATCTCATTTTTTTATGCATTTCTTTTTGTGCATGTTCACACATCTACATTTGAACTACTGTCACGTAAAAGTTACATTTAGCTTATATTAAAAAAAAGTGAATATCTGGAGTGGAAAAGTAAAAAATTTCGATTTTGACTAGTTGGTTACAAAATTTCCATTGAAATGTCAAAGACACTAGTCATAGCACATCTGTGGAAATAATATAGTAAGATATTATATTAGGAAAATTAAGTACTTTAAAGATTTATCAAAAAATATGATGCACATACAAAATGGATGGGATGGGTTTTTTTCATATGTGGAAAGTTAAATGAATTGACTCCACATACTACATTTACTAATTTCCATGATTTATATTTTATTTGTCGGAAGACTTTTATACTATTTATAGATTTCATAAATCTAGTAAAAATATTAGATTGTATGTAGTTGCTACAAAAAGACAAGGGCACTGTAGGGAATTGAACCCCATCCCAGTAAACCAGGAGTACCATTACCAGTGGCTTTTGCTTTTTGTAACTACATGGATGGAAAAGCAAAACCTGCATTGGCAACATAACAGTGGCAGCACTGTGTGACTTAATTTGTTTATGAGTGAAATTATAGACCATAGTTAGAAAACGTAAGAGCACAATTCAGGAATAATAATAAAATGTGATTTTAATAGTTACATTTTAAACTGTATGTTTTCAATGTATGCATAAAGCATGATAAATTATTAAAGATTAAATTTTTATATTTTCTTATGATACGTTAAATATGACAATGTTCATTTGAATTTTATTTGTATATTTTGTGTCATGCCAAAGCATAAATGTTTAAGTTATTATTTGTCAATATTTTAAAGTAATTTATTTGTTGTCTATCACTTTAACAGATATAACATGTAAGATCTAATGTGCTTCATTTATTGCCCCAAGGTTGCAAAAATAGTCATCATAAACTGTAATTAATTAAAAAATTATAAAACTGTACGTTCCAAAGTAGGCATCAAATAGCTAATTTTTCTATGTAAAACAGTAGTTGTTGGCCATCTTTGATCATCGTATTGAGTGTCATTTTTAGTATGTCATGGTTAAGCATAATTTTATAAGCCATCATCTGTCAGTTTTTTTAAAATAATATTTTTTAAATTAAATAAAAAATTATAAGCTATTAATTTAAAAGATACAACCTGTAATTTCCATTCGCCTTTTCCCCCAATTTTGTGTACAAAATGAATATTTTACCTTTTTTGTTAAATTTACAGAACGAACGATGTCAAAGTAAAATAGATTTTGTTAACTAATGTGTAAACTACAGTTTAGTGTCCCCCATAGGGAACCCCCCCGCCCGTTTTGAACGTGTTAGCGCAGACAAATATAAATAAATATTCAAAACATAGCTAAATGTTGTTGCAATGCAGGAAAAGAAACCATTATTGCGAAAGGTATAGTTGTAGTATAAGGATGTAGCCTATACTCTGAAACATATTAAATAGACTTGTTTGACAAAGGAAGCAGACACTTACATTTCTATCTCGCAGTGAAGACGCACTGCAATACAGCTATATTTAGCTCAGTATAGATAAAGTATCCACAGGGATGTGAATGCTCTCTCCACCTCCATCAAACAAAGCTGAACAATAAAACCTACAAATGGTCAAATTCCCCCTCATCACTGTTAAAAGCATTAGATGTAAAAGAACATAAAATACCCTCATGGTCACTGAAATATGTCGGAAGTACTATTGATTCTACATTGTAATGTGTTGTTTTTACATATACATGATCAATTAATGTGCCCTTTTCTGTTGTAGCTTGTGTTACATGTTGAATAAACCCTCTGTCTGTCATAAACTTGCAGATTGTTAAAGACTTTAAAATGTTATCATTGAAATCTCCCATGATAACAGTTGTATTACTTACACATTCTAGAAAATCAAGCAATTTGCCTAGGTTTTCTTTAAACAAACACATGGGATATGATGGTGGCCGATAATAACTGCTATTGATATATTGTGTGTACTGTAGTTGCAAACTAAACATTCTAAATTGACATTTGGTACCTGGACAACATTATGTGCCAAATTGTCTGAGGTATACATACCAACACCACCATGTTGTTGACCTTTTAAAGTTGGGATACTGTTACTGTAAGATGAACTTCGTGGTTGATTATGAAACCTATAACCATCAATCTTTACGGTTTCAAATGAGACATTGTCAGGTAACCATGTTTCAGTTATAGCAATGCAGGTTGGCTTCAAATGCTGCATACAATGTTGGCGTAAACTTTGCACATTCATCAAAAACACCCTGAATGCTTGTGCATTGACCTTGCACTTTGGTATATTTTTTACAAAAAATTCGGGCATGCTTTGAACTGCATCCTTAATGCTGTCTTTACAATATATAACCTTTTCTTCAAAATCTGGGATAATCAAACCTGACAAACTCCTAACACGACTTAATGCCACATATTTTTTTAAGGGACACGACACATGTACTTTGCGTACTGTACAAGCCCAAGCAAGTTTTAACGGAAATTGACGTCTCAGTCCACCTTTATTATGAACTTTTTCCTCTTCTGGTTTAATACCTGCAGAACCCATTGCAACTTCTGAAGGAGATGTACAACATTTTCTCCTTTGAGCACCAACCTGATGGTCATCAAATTTGACATGCACTATTTGAGGGAACTTATTATCATTGTTAGAATAAACTATGTGTGTTATTGTGCCACACGCCCCACTAACCAGACCGTCCATGACATCTACATTTTTACACAACATTACACAAGCATCTTTCCCTAAAAGCAGCATTTCATCCAAACATGTATTATGCGTTTTTGAATGATGACCACTCTTCAATTCAAGTTTCCCTGTCTTGTTATTAATGATAAAATCCTGAGCATCAATCTCAAAATATTCAGGACAAGTTTTAATTAGCTGTTTAACATCATGCTCATGTACCTGTCTGTTTGTGGGAAATATGTGTAAAGCTGAGCTATTTTCACCGGTTTCACATTTTTTTAATATCTCAATGCCACTATTTAACATTGGGGTCACTTTTGTACGAATTCTTATTCGGTTTAATAACTCCGCAAAAGTATGATCTTTTTGTCTAACTATTGTTTTCAACTCAACAACTGAAAACAAAGTAGACCACAGGTTAATACCAATGTCGTCAACATACAGTGGTTTCCCTTTCACTGGAGGTAACTGAAAAAATCTCCAACTGCAATTACACTTACATTTCCAAAGGGAGAAAAGTCACCTGTTTGTTTTATCTGTCTCATGTAAAAGCTCATCTTGACCAACATCTACAGATCTTTCACCATTTTCAGCATGTCCATCACTCTCCTTTACTAAAACCTCATTATCTTCCCTACAAAACCCATTTAGCCAAACGTCATTAAACTCTACATGTTTATAATGCACATTTATCCGTTTTAAACATTTTAATGCTTGTTTTACATGCAAAGTGTCAACAAACTGATATTTGTAAAGACCTTTATAAGTTAACTTTTGTTTCAATTTTACAGGCAACAAAGACCCTTCCATACTAGAATGAGGCCACAAATTTGAAGTCTGCACAATATTTGCAGGAACACGTGTTACAGGTCCATGTACTCCATTTTGCCCCCCTTTAGGTAATGCTAACATTTTCATAAAGGGTATATGTAAAGCAATCAAATGTTGTTCTAAGCTATTCAAACATGCCAATTCTGGTGGAATGGGTTCAACTCTCAAATTGTTTGCCGCACATTCAGGTGGCAATTCACCTTTATTTAGCTTACAATGGCATGTATAACAAATCCACAGCTTGCCTCTTGCTGTATCCCGCCACTGACATGGCAATATACAGTTTTTGTATTACATTTGGTAAATATTCGTCACTTAGACATTTATCTACAATCAACAGTTACTTTTTCTGTCATAATACTCTCTATTCCAAGTTTAAACCTGATGTTTAAACAACAATTGTTGGTAAACACAACACACAAAATCTGGCCCATCTTTTACCAAATCAAAAAAATCGCTGCATAACAAAATCAAACTGTTCTGTTTTTACTTTAATGTGTTGCCTTTTAAATTTCATACCTGCTTTAACACTGTTTTTATGTTCAGGGTTTCCATGATACTTTCTCATACTAATAGCCTGTGCAACTGGTTTAACCTATATTTCCTTGTACTCCATTCCTTTTCCCAAAACACCCAAAAACCCCCCCACCCTTTTTTTTGTGCAACATATCTTCCTCACACTTCCTTTTACTAACATTCTTTTTCTTTTCCTTATGCAACACATTATTCTGATATTTAATGTTTTTTTGGAAGGTCAATTTTCTTTTATAATACTTAGAAAAACAATAATTGCTATTTGAAATACAAATATTTGCAGTCATGTCTGCCTGCCTTTTTGAATCCTTTCTACACAAGTACTTTGTCTCTGGCAAATTACCCACTTTACACAAATCAAAGCAAACCTTCTTATCGGCATGTTGGACACATATTGCAGCCTCAAAATAATTGTCACATTGTTTTATGTAAATTCCTTCATTTCTCAGCACTGTGCCCATGCAAATGTATTTGATCCATTTTTCCCCATTGCATATAAATAGATCCACACCTAAAGCATTTGCTGTACCTTGATATTCTATGTCTGAAGCACAATATCCTACATATTTCATTTGTGACTTGGTTATATATTCTGACATTGAAGCATATTCTTTTCCAATTAACGTCATGTGTTCTTCACTGTGATTTTCCATATACTTGACAACAGCAAGTCTTATTTTCCGATGACTCTTTTCAGAACTACTGATCACTTGAGCTACTGCTCTAAAAAACTATTACCATCCTTAACAACTTTATGTGTCTTACAAACACTGCCTAAAGTCCCATAAACAAGGGATACTTGTATATATTCTCTTTCAAAATTCAAATTGAATTCATTGCATATTGTTTGTGCAACTTCAGTAGATACAGGACTATATTTGAATGTCATATGACCTGCATTTTCCACAATTTCAACATCACAATATACTATCATTCCTGCTGCACAGGTCTCATTTTGCACTGTTTTTAATATGTTGTGTTGTTGTTCAGTCCTAGACTGCATTTGCACTTCAAAATGCAGTTTCTGGTTTTCCAAAGCTAAAACATTATTGTCATTCTTAATGTGTGATCTAATATTGTACCCTGTAATATAAGATTCACTGGTTTTGCAATAGCCATAACAACTCTGTAATTCAGGCTCTTAAACACGAACTACAGTTTCATAATGGTTTCCATTGCAATTCTCTAAGTAGAGCTTACTGTTGCAAGTGTATTTTAACCAACGGCCATCAAAAAATGTAAATACATTGACTCCTAAATAATCCGCTGTTGCTTGTATTTCAACTTCCGTAGCCCAGATGTTAACATATCGCATTTTGGACTTATTGATGTACTCTGACATTGACGAATACTCTGTTCTCAAAATGTTTTGGTATTTTACACCATTTTTTCCAACTGTTGCACTACAGCAACTCGTATTTTTCTGTGATACTTTTGTGTGCCAGTCCCAGCTTGAGAGATGGCTCGGAAAAAACAGTTACCATCAGCCACTATACTGTCATTTTTACATGGAGCTCCTAATAAGCCAACACGTGGAAACATTTGTCTTTTCAAACTCCACATTTAAAAGTGTGCACAAACTTTGACAGACATTTTTACAAATAGGACTAAACATCATATTTTTATTTACTTCATCACTAACAAATTCTACATCTGAATTATCTTCAACAACATCATATCTTTTAAATTTTTTCGAAGTACAATTCCTTACTGAAATCTTACGCTTGTTTCTTACATTACTATTTACTGGCAGATCTTTTGCAGAAGCCAAATCAAGCCCAATTTCAAAAGTCTTGTCAGAGTCTTTACTACCCTCTGTAAGAGTTATACACTTTGTATGTTCGGCTTTTTACATTTTTTATGCATCTGGCTGTGAAAAAGAACCATTCTCCAAAGCCAAGTCATTGGTGGCAAAAGGCATGTTAGGGCTTTTACAACTCACAGTTGCTCTTTCACAAGACCTACTTACATGTTGAATTTGTAAAAGCCTTTGTGAATGGCCCAAACAAACGTCATCACTTGGTTTATATGTCATTGCTGAAATGATTCGCAATTGACTGGATTTCACAGTGACACAGATACCAGCTATTTCAAAAGGTTGCTCACTGAGCCCTGTAGATAAAAGGCCAATGTGATTGTACAAATCTTTAAGAGAAGAAAAATATACAACAACACTGCTTCCACTTTCATCAATCATGCCAAGAGCACTTCGTGCATGAGAGTCAACCAATGCATACTGTCCGTTTTGAGAGATGATTGCACACGTATTGCTACACACTGTCAAAAGACATGCATCATACTGTGCAAAAACCTTTTCCAGTCCAAGTGATAGACTGCTGCAGGCACCACTCTCAATAAATTCACTTTCAACAACATCTACATCACCAGTGACAAAGTCACTATATTGAAACAAAAAATTCTCTCCATCAATAACAGTCTCATTTGGTAAATCATGAACACACAACAGATCAGACCCCAGGCTAATCCTATTGGTGTCTCGCAAAGCTGTGTACAACTCATCACCTAAAACTACAACTCTGTCAACATCTTTCGTCTGCCATGAAAAGACACTATGAACTTTATGTTTTGCTAGACTTACCAAAGCTATTGCCATACACTGAAGTCCTCCATATTGAAACTGCTCATTCCCCTGATGAAATGATCCTCTTATACTGTTTTTAAGTCTGACAGAAGTGCTTTTCTCAATGTTAGCTGAAACTTCAGTGCCACTATTGCTACTTTCAAACCTGACAGAACTTTCCTCCACCTCAGCTGCAACTTCAGTGGCAACATTGTTACTTTTAAGCCTGAAAAAACTGCTATCAAACTCAGCAGCACCTTCGATGTCAACATAATTCTCTGTAAACACTTTACCACTCTGCAGCTCAGAGTCTTCTTGACCCATCTTCACAGAAATGCTACTAACGGCATACCACTGTGCATCTAAAGACTTCCTTAGATTCCTGATATGAACCATCAGATCATTAAGGCATGTGTTAAAAACAGCCACAGATGTGCCAGTAGCAGATGCCATCCCAAACACATCACGAGTGGCACAATCAACCACCACAAAATAATCTTTGTGATGAATGACGGCACTAACTGCGCTGTGAAGGTTTAGCAGACACATTCCATCTCTCAACAAATATTCTTGCAGCTTTTCATACATTACACTCTCCTCTTCTAAGGATCCAAAATCTCTGTACACTGGCAGACCTATTTCTACATTACATTTCTTTCCAAACACATTGTGCTCTTCAATCAACTTACACAACTCCTTTTTACGGTCTCTTTTCTGGCTTGCCTCACCTACATATGTGGCTAGCTTACTCCCTTCCACACATATGTCATCAACATCGGTGTGTACCCATGTACATACAGGAGCAATGACATGTTTGATTGCTGCTACAACACTACATGCAATCAATGCATTCACATCACAATTCAGTGGTGCAGCTCGAACATCAGTCCAGCAACAACAGACAGCTGCAATTTTTCTGAACATATGCATGCATTATCATCACTCTTACTCTTGATGGATCTTGGAGTGCGTCGCATACGGAAAGCCTTTCTTCTTCGGCATCTACAATAAACAGAAAAAAAAAAAAAATATGACTCAAGTAAAAATGTTTTTATAACATTGTAATGGAAAAAAAAAAAATTTTTTAAAAAGGTTTCATTATTTAAAAAAAAAGAGATAAACATGTATATTTCCCTGAAATATTACTCTCAAATTGAAACTTTGAGTGAAAACTTCACTCAAATTCTTTAAGCATTCTTACTAACAATTAAAAGTTAGTAAACAAATAATTCAATATGTATCTTCATTGTTTCCCACTTATTTTCAGGGAGCATTATTTAACATAAAATATTGAATACAATTTTTGCATAAAGCCTCTGGAACTTTGACTTTTTCAATAAATGTAATACAAACTTTCCTATTATCCTATCAAAACACGTGCAAATTGTATAAATTTAAGACACGTGAAGTTTATCTCTTACTATGCAATCACTTTTATTTATATATGAAAATGTTTATACAATACACATCAGGGTTTCCCATACATTGATTTTACTTCGTGCATGCCACACCAATATCAAAACGGACCCGCCACAAATAGCTTTCCCATGGCTTTTAACTTGTATGTAAACATGTGCACTGCACTTTTAAAACTAAAACTGGTGCAGGTGTTTTTAATCTCACACTGTATTGCTGAAGGAAACCAAATGAAATTTGCAATGTCATTTTCCATTTCCTTCTTGCATGTAATGCTGATCAATCAGCGTTTTGAGCAGAACGCCGTTACTAGGGAATCCTCGATCTTTACCACTCCAACAGCGCCTCCTGCTGGCAAAAAAATGAATTTTCATATATACAGTGGGTACGGAAAGTATTCAGACCCCCTTAAATTTTTCACTCTTTGTTATATTGCAGCCATTTGCTAAAATCATTTAAGTTATTTTTTTTTCCTCAGTGTACACACAGCAACCCCATATTGACAGAAAAACACAGAATTGTTGACATTTTTGCAGATTTATTAAAAACGAAAAACTGAAATATCACATGGTCCTAAGTATTCAGACCCTTTGCTCAGTATTTAGTAGAAGCAACCTTTTGATCTAATACAGCCATGAGTCTTTTTGGGAAAGATGCAACAAGTTTTTCACCCCTGGATTTGGGGATCCTCTGCCATTCCTCCTTGCAGATCCTCTCCAGTTCTGTCAGGTTGGATGGTAAACGTTGGTGGACACCCATTTTTAGGTCTCTCCAGAGATGCGCAATTGGGTTTAAGTCAGGGCTCTGGCTGGGCCATTCAAGAACATTCACAGAGTTGTTGTGAAGCCACTCCTTCAGTATTTTAGCTGTGTGCTTAGGGTCATTCTTGTTGGAAGGTAAACCTTCGGCCCATTCTGAGGTCCTGAGCACTCTGGAGAAGGTTTTCCAGGATATCCCTGTACTTGGCCGCATCATCTTTCCCTCGTTTGCAACCAGTCGTCCTGTCCCTGGTCAGCTGACAAACACCCTCCCCAAAAACCCACAGCATGATGCTGCCACCACCATGTTTTACTGTTGGGACTGTATTGGACAGGTGTGTGTGCAGTGCCTGGTTTTCTCCACACATAACCGCTTAGAATTAAGGCCAAAAAGTCTCATCAGACCAGAGAATCTTATTTCTCAACCATCTTGGAGTCCTTCAGGTGTTTTTTTAGCAAACTCCATGCGTGCTTTCATGTTTCTTGCACTGAGGAGAGGCTTCCGTCGGGCCACTCTGCCATAAAGCCCGTCTGGTGGAGGGCTGCAGTGATGGTTGACTTTCTACATTTTTCTCCCATCTCCCGACTGCATCTCTGAGCTCAGCCACAGTGATCTTTGGGTTCTTCTTTTACCTCTCTCACCAAGGCTCTTCTCCCCGATAGCTCACTTTGGCCGGACGACCAGCTCTAGGAAGGATTCTGGTTGTCCCAAACGTCTTCCATTTAAAGATTACGAAGGCCACTGTGCTCTTAGGAACCTTAAATGCAGCAGAATTTTTTTTTGTAACCTGGCCAGATCTGTGCCTTGCCACAATTGTGTCTCTGAGCTCTTCATGCAGTTCCTTTGACCTCATGATTCTCGTTTGTTCTGACATGCACTGTGAGCTGTAAGGTTTTATATAGACAGGTGTGTGGCTTTCCTATCAAGTCCAATCAGTATAATCAAACACAGCTGTACTCAAATGAAGGTGTAGAATCATCTCAAGGATGATCAGAAGAAATGCACCTGAGTTAAATATATGAGTGTCCCAGCAAAGGGTTCTGAATCTTAGGACCATGTGATATTTCAGCTTTTCTTTTTTTAATAAATCTGCAAAAATGTCAAGAATTCTGTGTTTTTCTGTCTATATGGGGTGATGTGTGTACATTAATTAGGAAAAAAATTAACTTAAATGATTTTTTAGCAAATGGCTGCAATATAACAAAAAAATTTAAGGGGGTCTGAATACTTAACATACCCACTGTATATCGGTGGCAATACAGCTTCGCTGGTTGGTCCCTCTGGCAGTTCCTCTCATGCATGTAGTGCCTAGCCTCCTGCCTCGATAAGCACATTATTTAGCTGGTGCAACCGCTATTCTAACTTTTGTTTTTTGTTTTGCACAAGCTGGCAACAGTTCCTTTCCGGTAACAGAACCATTCAGTTTAGGCGGAACCTTTACGCTTAATTTAACCATGATTTTTTAAAGGCGTAGGGTTCATTCTCGAAAGCTGGTTAATCCCTGCATCCCTAGTACGCTTCTTTGCGTGACTTTGTGGGGCTTATGCAATCTTCCCACATAGGATGTAGACCATGTGGGTGCGTGTTAAACGAGGCTTTTTAGGTAGTCTTTTGGCTGACTCTTAATTTTATAAGGAATATCTCTTTGGATTCGAGACTTTGGTCTTGGCAACTTTACAGATCTTCTTTATGCACCAAGACTTGTAACACTCCAAAGAGAAAGAAACATTGAAATCGCATCATATGACACCTTAATTATTATACATTATATTTTACCCCTCCATATTATTCAGCTACATTTTCTTCAGCATTACTCCAGTTTCAGTGTCGCCATGATCTGCAGCGCCCTCAGGACCTTCCTGTCATTTATGTGTTAGAAACAATCTTTTTGCAGTTGTATTTAGTACTAGCTCTTGACGGCCAGTTATATCGTTTCCAGTTATCATGCAGTAACCTAACCGGGCCATTGTACTATATTTTGCTGTCAAGCAAAAAATAAACTCATGACTAACAGGGAAACCGCTTAGCACGTGAGCATTTCTCCAAAAATGTGTTGCTCCTGGCCGATATCAGCATTTATTCTGCTAATATGAAAAATATTAAGTTAGCCCTGGACTGTCTGCAACATGTCATCCCAAGGCGGGGCATTCCAGAGCACACATGATTTTGTTGAAGCTGTGGCCTGCAATCCAGATAGTCCCCTCTGCATGTTAGGACAGTGTGCTGAATGCAGGAATGGCATGCTCTTGGAAATGCGTACCCTCTGTAACATCCCAGAAGAAGATAACAAATTAAGGTGACCTGGTACGCATGGGAAACAGCAGAAGGGCTGCCAAATAAGGTCCAAAAGAGTGGCACACTAGGCGATGTGCTTAATTTTCTCAAGACAGCGGCTACAAAATTTGTGCATCACTGTTTTGTTATAAAACAGCAAAGTGGATTTTTCCAGGCCAAAAAACTGCAGGCAAAAACAGACCAGGAACCTGTGGTGCTGCAGGTAGATTTTGCCGAAGATTACACCGCTGCCCACCAAGACCAGATCCAGTAAGCACACTGGCATCAGAGGCAGATCACAGTGTTTCCCTCAGTTCTGTGGTCTGATGGAGATCCTGAGTCATATGCCATAGTGAGTGACAGCCTGGAACACCACAAGAGGTCTGTGGCAACCTTCCTCTCCAAGATTGTGGAGGACATTAAAATGAAACATCCTGCAATGAAAGAGATTCACATACTGTATTTAGTGATGGAGCTGCTTCTCAGTTTAAGAACAAGTTCATCTGGTGTTTCATGTCTACTACATTCAAGGAGCTGTTTCCAGCTTTAAGAGTACAGTGGCACTTCTTTGCCACAAGCCACGGCAAAGGTGCAGTGGACGGTGTAGGAGCAACAGTGAAGCGTGCTGTTAACACTGATGTCCTCTGCAGACAGGCAGTCCTTGTGACAGATGCTGCTTCATTTGTAGCTTCTGCAAGGAAGAGTTGCCCAAACATCAACATCACACTCATTACATCCAACGAAATCGCAGATTTTATACAGCATCATAAGCTAAATGAGAGATGGGCCATCACCTGAGCTGTTCCAGGCACTCAATCAGTACATCACATGGAGCCAGTCTCCTGGGGAAAAGTGCATCACAAAATCTACTCCGAGGCAGAACAGTCCGGTGTCCATACATTTCTGCTCTCGGAAATCACATCTGCTGAAAGTCCCGAACACCAGTCCTGTGAGCATCAGTCAACAGCTGCAAAGAACATCAAAACTGGAGACTGTGTCTTGGTCCAATTCAAGGCAAACAAATCATTCAGGCAGTTTGTCGGACTTGTTAATAACCGAGAGCAGGAGGCACTGGAAATAAGGTTCTTAAGAAGGAATGACCGAGCTGGATTAGTGTACATCTTACCTGTGATGGAAGATAAAGCTTGGGTGACACCTGACCAAGTGATTGAGACTTTCAACCCAAAAGTAGACAACAGAGGGAGGTATCACTTTGCAGAGGCAGTCTTTGCAGAATAGAAAGAGAAAAACAAGTAATCTAATTAATCACATTTGTACTCATTTATTTGATGTTTTGCATGTTTGTTTCGCCTTGATTGATGTTTTACATTAGCTTTTACATTTGATCATTTCATCTTTACAATATTTAATAACATGTAAAAAGTAAAGACTGACTACAATTAATTAATGTTACTTTATTTTATGTCTACAGTGAATTAACTTTATTAATTAATATTTTGTAAGTTTCTTATTCACAATGATTCATGCTCATAACAGTGATCAATATACTGTATGCTCTGTTTTACAGAGCTCTTGTTGCTACAAAATCCTCAAACGCTAGTCAGTTACAAATGTTGGCCTATGATGTAAAAAAAAAGTTCATGTTCTTAATTATTTATCTTTCAAGTATTTCTTAATGATGTTCACATTAAACGATAAATGAACATACTGTATGTACTTCATGCTCACCTTTTTTGGACATCTTTTTCACACAGATCGTTTTGCTGCGTCTTAATCTTCTTAACATCCAAATGCCAGCCATTAAACTTGGTAAAACATAACTACTAATTAAGTAATCTTTAGAGACGATAAACAACATGTAGATTATTCTAAAGCACAGGCTTACATTGCAATTATTTTGACAAACATAATGCAGCTATTTTGAATCACGATTGCGCATTTAGCAATGCAAACTGGGAATAATCATTGCCATCAAACATAATATTGCGATCATTATGACACGATTGTATTTTGCATACCATTCTTCACACAGACACAGGCCTACACAGTGCACACTAACAACTGGACAATACTTCAATTCACCGAAGCTTGCTCTGAGTGGAAACCGCGGCAAACTTGGTAAACTTGTATTATAGCTGATGATGTATATTAGCAATTCTATATTAAAAAGAATTTGTCTATGTTACCTTTTGAATAGTCAGTTGTCTGAATTCCTACATATTAAATGTTCACTTGCAACTTTCTATACTATACCAAGTAATATTATTCTTCTTAAACTGTGATGAAATAACATAACACATGATTAACATTTAAGTTAATATCTTACTTTGAAAACTAATAGTGTAACCTCAAAACTCACTGTTACTGTAGTATTTATACTGAGTCTGACCCACTGATCTATATAAATAACTGGATTGCTTATTGTTTTCTTAACTGCAATCAGGCTGTAAAATCAACAGAAGTGACTGACAAGCCATATTAATATTCCTCACTGATAGAGGGCATCACTAACTGACAGCCAAAACCTTAACCCCAAAGGAACCAGTTTACAGCATTATACAGCATGTATGTATATATATATACAGTATATATCACATTGTCTCAATAGAATTGAGTGTAAATACTTCAAAATTCCAATATGACAGTATGGTGGCTTCACTTTTTATGACATAATCAATCCAGTTCTCTAATATAGATCAGTGGTTTGAGCGCTTAACTGTATTTCAGCCAACAAAAAACACAAAATACATTTACATAGTACAAAAATATTACACAATTACAACATGACAATCATATATTTGGCAACATACAAAACAAAACTAAATGCTTACCATCACATGCACAGCTCAATGATGCCTGGGCAACCTCCAGCTGCTGTAGAGCATTTTCTAATTTCATCGTAGGCGCACCTGACGGACCAGTAGCTCCATGGCCCTTTTATTCACTCGCAAAGTCTGCGAGTATACCTCCTGGCGAGGCAAATATCAAAATATGAACAATACATGAATAGACACTTTAGAAACATAACTATTTAAAGGGATAGTTCACCCAAAAGTTCATGACAGTACCATGACACAAGCATGTGGCAGCACCAGTGCTGACCCAGATCCGGCGTGATGACGTTGAACACATGCTCGCGTCACTTTTTCAATCATCTTGGTACTTTTCTGTACCTTGACTGTGGTAGTTCCCTTGCTGTCTATGGGAGGGTCAAAGAGCCCTTAGATTTAATCAAAAATATCTTAAATTGTGTTCCAAAGATAAAAGAAGGTCTTACGGGTTTGGAACAACACGAGGGTGAGTAATTAATTCATTTTTGGGTGAACTATCCCTTTAAAAATGACCAATATAACACCTGCAATAGTGACTGACAAATGAGTTGCAACTACACTGACTTAAGTGTGACACAAAATCCTAAATAAATATCCTAATTTAGTGATATTTTAAAATAAATATCAATTAAACGCATTAAAGTTGGTAATATTTTTTCAAACGTTGTCAGTTTGTGGCACATCTGTATTTGAGTGGCAAGTGCCACTGAATATGTTGTAATACCAGTGCTATTGCAACCCTCTACGGACACCTTGGCAGTTGAATCGCCATTGGCTATCAATTTTTTGTTTACTCCTAGACTGAAATAATATCTTATATATATATATAATTTATGCCATTTTACAAACATATATAATATTTGTAAAATGGCACAGCTTATTAAATATCTGAAAGTACACTCTTAATATCAGTCAATCTAGCAGTCAAGCATTATAATATGATAATCAAGTATTATTTAATAATAGAAGTTTATTAATTAGAATTAAAACTTGATAACAACTGAACTTTGGACTGGTGGTGGTGCTTTTTTTGGTCAGTCAGTGTTCCTGTAAAAAAAACGAACAATAATACTGATAATATATTATTATGATATGACTTCTATTATAGAACACTATTAAACGCACGTAAAAAAAAAAAAAAAAAAGGATTAATGACTACTGGATTCATGAATATTAATCAGGTTGTGCGCGTTCGCTCGAACTGATTCGCTGAAATAAAAACAGGGACGATAATAGATGAGCGCCAACCAACGAGACCTGTTCGCGCATTAGCTCCGCCCACTAACAGAAAGCCCGCAGTTCTTAAAAGCTGACAGAATTCCAAAGAACCCTGTTATTTTACAGGAAAATCAACAGAAGATCATTTTACATGTAGCGCATCAACTCAACTCTGCATGTATGAAAACTCTCAGCTCGGCTCCTCGTCTTTGCTCCCAGTGAGAGACAGCGTACGGGCGTGTCGTCCTTCACGCTAGAGTTTACGTTAGCCAAACACACAAACACAAGTGTCTGCGGCATCCATTCAGTTGACCTGGAAACATATCAGATCGCTGAACGGCGAGTGAAACTCTGAAGTGCTCAGTCAGAGTGTTCTGTGAGTGAAAATATATCTGTGCTAATCATATACTCAGCCTCCAACTCACACACTGGCGAGTAAAATCTGAGAATTGATTAGCCATAGGCTGATATTAGACATCATTTAGTCGCATATGAGTGTGATTTACTCGCAATGTAACGTTAGAGGGTTATATTGTTTATTGCGCTAAGTCCCAAACTGCCCAATCTAGTAAGGATGCAAAATAAATCTATAATGGGTCACGAACACTCGCATTTGTAAACCTTTATTTTTTGCATGATGCTCTATGCACACTTGTATGTCAGTAGTGGAAGTAAACTGGTCAGCGCAAGATTCTCAGCTGTGGCATGCATAAACCTATTCATTTGCATTTCAAACATTATTTTTAAACAAGCAATAAAACAAATAAAAGCCACATTTTATAATAAGCCACTCACATAGTTTAAATGTATAAAGTCTTTAATAAACTGGCCTATTTCATTATAAAATTGTAGTTAACGTTAGGCCAATGCACAAGCAAGCATCAAGCATCTTTTGCAAAACTGCATGTTTTTGTTTTTGCAGTATTTTTTTTATCAGTGTTATCAATTAATCATCGATTTTTTGATGTTGACACATAATTACATGAATTACACTGATCACCAAATGTATTACTTACGGTTGACAACTGAAAATCCTGTCGAACCGCCTCCACCTCTTCATCGTTTATCCCAGTAAACTTACTCGGGGGAAAATCAGCCATTATCTGACATATAACAGAGTATTCAGTTAATCAACTATAAACAATATTCACGCTTATACTTAATCAATAAACTAACACAAATCATACTTGTCTTAACGAGAAAAGTTAAAACACGGCAATACGAACACTCCTGCTTACCTCGGCAATGCACCCTCCAATCTGACACTGAGTCAAGAACAACCCGCCTAATTAAGACAAAAACCCCCGCGTAATTCTCGCAGGAAACAGTGGTTTAAATTTGAAAATTATAGAAATGACTTCCTGTATGTGTCAGACAAACACACCTGAAATAACCACACGTTTTAAAAGGATACAAAGTACTTTGTTAAATTACTTTTCACAAATCATTCCCTCCCTATATAATTCTCTGAAAAAATAGATGACATTTCTTTTAAACACCACAAATTCTACGGCATTATGCAAGCATTCCCCAACATATAAATTATCTCGACTAAAACTACATGCTACAAAATCACTGTCTTGCATTTACAGTCTTACGTTATTTAAAATAAATCGTCATCCTTTTAAAGTTCAGTAAACATATTAGTCTGTATCTATGTTTTTACATCACTCAATTAAAACGTTTCTTATAAGCTACCATTTACTCACCCATGCTCCTAAATACAATTTCCAATTCGCACACATCTATTTTTAATCGTATATCCAGTAAAATACCCGCCCTGGCGATTTTATCTTCTTGGGCTGGTCGCAATTTTATATATCATGTATCACATGGCTATGATGAGTAAATCATAGACTAATTTTCATTTTAAAGTAAACCAATTCTTCAAAAGGCTTTTTGTTTTCAAAGGAGGAACTGTAAATTTGTCCCGACTTGACAGTGCAAATGACATTGACAATTCAAGTGGCTGTGCATTTATTTGTATTTTTAACTGGATGGGAGCGAAATGAAACTGTCTGAACCCGAAGCTGTCCGTGTTGCCCGTCTCCCGGCTTCCCCCTCTGCTCCGCAGCGCACCATGCCCACTTTCTTTAGCGGTTTTTAAAACTGTGGTGAGAACTAATCAATGCTGAAATAGGGGGTCATGACCCTTTAACTCCACCCCTTACTGTTGA
This sequence comes from Sinocyclocheilus anophthalmus, assembly GCA_018155175.1. Taxonomy (NCBI): domain Eukaryota; kingdom Metazoa; phylum Chordata; class Actinopteri; order Cypriniformes; family Cyprinidae; genus Sinocyclocheilus; species Sinocyclocheilus anophthalmus. Next base: position 63,799 of record JADLZN010007565.1, read on the forward strand.
CTCCGAAGAAAACCAGATAGCATCCCTGATCGCAGAAACCGTCCCCTTAAACTCTCTGCTTTACTCTCCTCTTCAAACATGTACTTCCTCATCGCTCGTCACCTCCTCCCAAGAGAAGAACAGTCGCTCTCACGACGTCTTGCTCGAGGATGCATCCTAAAAAGGACCTCGCACAACCTCTATGCAAATACCACATGTACAAGTGAGCGTCAACACAACACCACCCTACATCGCGACCACACTCCCCTTATACAGCTCTCAGAAAATATACACAAGAGAAAGAAACCCACGTATGCCGCGCAGAGAGAACAGTCCCACACTGCTGCTGATCTCGCGATAGAAAAACGGCAAGACAGCACAGGCAACAAAGAACGGTCCAACGGACCCACACCAGGAGATACAGAACACAAACACACATGAAAGCACGGACGAACTACTCTTACGGGGATGGGAATAAAAATCAGGAGCACCTTCGACAGAACAAAAGTCGCCTTCCCAGTACAAGAGCAAGGTGAACGCCTAAAGCGGGACAGAGCGGGGAAAACGGCGAAGGGCATATTTGGAAAGTATGTCATCTGGGGCAAAGGCAAAAGGAGATATGAGGACGTGGTGCACATTTGCGAAGGAAACAATAAAAAAAAGGGTGGCGAACGGAGTCAAAACAATCAGTATGACCAGGCCGGGGCCCAGACGTGCATGGCACAGAAAACACAAAGTGGCGGAGCAGGTAGAGTTAAAGACATGTAAGGGGCTCAGTGGGGGTTGAGTGATTTAATCATAAGCCAGGTGAGATGAATATTTTAAATATAACAGTTGAATATAAAAATTTGAAATGATTTAAATAACTTAAATGATACTTTAAAAATGAAAAGTCACTGTGTTATTACTGAATCATTCATTCAATTGATTAATTCAAACGGCTGATTCATTCAGGAACAAAGCAAGGTACTGTCTTTATGGACGGGTAGTTGAATCATTAATTCACTAGATTCATTTAAAAACTCACGTTCATTCATAAACAAAACATCCCTGTGTTTGCTTAGAGATGCACTGCAGCTTAGCTATGACTTTGTTTCAAACTATTTTTGTTGACGAAATAGAACAAAATCAGGCAATAGTGTTGTAGTCAAACAATATCGCTCTCTAAATATTAAAGTCTTCTTTATTGACCTTGAAATTTATTGTATTAAATCAATATCATATTTACAAACTTATTTGTATTCAAAATAAGTCTTATTTACATTGTGTCTTTGTTATCATAAGAGGATTCATGACCTTGCATAACTCAGCACTGAACAAAACAGTGTTTTGAGCAGTGATTGAATTCTGATTAACATTACGTTCAAGGAATCAGCAGGTCTGATACATTACTCAATGCTGCAAAAACACGTTGTAAGTAGAAACCGTTGAAATTCCTCATGCGCAAACACAAATATGCTGATCAGGTCAGTTGCACTGGTGCTCCTAAATATTTTTTCATGTTCACACCCAATAGTTTTCAGCTTCGTTATACATTTTAGGAAAAAAAATTTTTTTTTCTTCTCTCCTACAGGACTGCAAGTCTGCTTGTTAACAGACTCCATGTGTCGAGGAATTGAGGACTACCTACCAGCTGCAAAATGCTGGGTACACCCAGGCATTACTCTTGAGAGATCTACTAAACAGCACATATACCACTTTGAGACAATACACAACAATGCAGTGGTACTACTCCACATCGGAACAAATGATATTGAAAGTGGAGCATCTCCATCGCTGATCATCCAACGAATGAAAGCACTAATAACTTCAATCTCTCAAGCAACTCCTCACATTCTGTATTTTGCTATTAGTGATGTTTTGCCACGACTTACAGATGACTCAACAAAAAAAACAACTGTGAAACAATACAACGCCATGCTACACCACTGGACTATGCAAACAGGCAACATCATCTTTCTGAACACAACAAAACCTTTCCTCAAACATGGAAAGATTGTCCACTACCTATACAAACATGATGGACTCCACCTTAATCAGCAAGGAAAACACAAACTTTTTACGTACTTTCAGCAGTTCCTCTGGCATTTTTGCCACTTTCCAACACAAACAAAACATGTTTAAGTATCTTTTTTTTTTTAAATGGCACCAAACTTGTTCCCATGAATATCCACTACATGTTATCTTTTTCTGAAACAATAAAGTACCTTTCTCTTTATAATAAACCATGTAACTTATTCTTAAACTTAACCTTTCTATTTACTACATAACACCAACACAAATAAATTCATTTTCACTATCACTTCATCATTATATCTTTGGCATTTCCTTTTGTAAACACCACATATACATTGCATATCCAGACATACTTATATAACATACTTTTGATATACAATGATACTTCGCATACTACACATTTCCTGTTACAACATACATACCTATAATACACTTGCAACAGTCACCAAATATGTCTTCTACATTTATCTTTGCTTTGAGTACGTTACACTTCTATATATAGACATAGATATTCACTTCTTAAGCTTCACACTTCTTAAAAACAATACAGTTTATTCTACTTACCAGATAATTCATTATTTATACTTTCCAAATATTCTATCACTGCTTACTGGTTTTTCAACTTGAATGTACTTCACCTACATATTTACTGTATAATCTACAGTACTTTCCAGATCAAGATCTTGCCATTTAATTTGATACCTATCCAAAACAACCTTACAACATTTGCTGTTCCACTATCACACAATTGACCCAAAATTAAGACTTCATAACAATCCCAACTTGAATACCTCTAAGTGACCAAAACTTTATCCAGGAATGCTGCATTCCCCCACCCTCCCACCAAAAACTGAGAAATTGTATGCACATTTCCAACCATATTATACAATAATCTAATCTATGACCTTTTCAACGAAACTACTAAATTACACTTACCTTATGATACATAACATTCAAGAAGTCTGGGAAATCAGGAGATCTTTATTGCTCTGCCTAAAAAATATCTTGTTACCTTCTCAGTGCAAAAAAAAAAAAAAATAGAGAATTACCTCCCCACTAGGTGATACTATTTCATAACCTACCTTGCGAAAAACCCCCAAATAATTAATCTAAACAAGTCAGTACAAATGCTACAACAATACTAAATAAAATCCACATACCTTTTAAACAGATTTTAAATGTAATAACACTACATAATGAACATCAATCCTCCAATTATGTTTTTTTTCACACATCCGTTATATACGCTATATACTTTTTTATCACTTTACCAACAATATCCACTTACCCCCAAACTTCAACACTTTGATAAAAATCTGTCTTCACATCCTCTAAAGGCCAATATCCTCGATCATAAGCGTCCACCGGCTGGCAACAATAAATGACTGTTTTACACTAACTTAACATTCCTGTTCAATCTACACAAACTAAACAATTTGTCTAAACTCCTGGCTTGAAGACATCTACATGTCAATATTCAGTTATCATACCACCACCAGCTGGCAGAAAGTTTATCACATGTAAATGACTTTGACAACTCCTCCTATAGTTACCACTTTAAAACCATATTGCCCACCGTTCGCTATTTTCTTATAGCCACCAGGTGGCAGTGAGCCTGGGTGCGAGGGCCCTTTCATCGCTGCTTGCAGCTTTAATTGGTGATTATTTCCCTTTGAACATGCTTCTGAACAAGACTGAACAAAATGCATACCTCGCTCTGCTCAGACCTCCCGCGGACTGAAGCAAAAGCGCGCAGCGCGCCAGTGCCATCACAACGGCGACGCGCACGGAACTCATAAAGAAATAAAATAAATCTTTTTCTTTTCTCACATATATATATACATTATTTACCAAAAGAAAACATAAGGATTTTGAGTGAATTTACAATAAAACAATTTATAATCAACACCTGCTACACACACATATACTGTTTATTTATTATACAGTTAACAAAAGCAAAAAAGGCCTCTAACACTAGCTTGCTCTATTCTTTTTTATTTTTATTTATTATATCATTTAAAAACAAACCTTGAGACTTGTTATAGCACTTGACTATCATTGCTCTTTTGTTGATTTTGATTGCTTCCATTGCTGGAACCTTCCATTGAACCTTCCATGTTCCATTGTCAAAAACCTGGTTGCTCTTCTGCTCAGCTGGTGCTGTTGAGGGCTGTGGAGCTGTAGTCTGGGATGAGGTAGTGTTGAACAGAGGAGTTGAGCATATTGTGCCTGATGGTGTACTCCCAACTCCACATTTCCCAAATAAGTCAAACAGGTATTACGGTGGTTTAGATTGTACCTATTAAACAGCTACCAATTTTTTTTATTTAAATGGGCAATGATCCACGTTAACAACAGTAAATTATGGAGTACCGCAAGGTTCTGTGTTAGGCCCTCTACTATTTTCAATAGTGATCAACCGATATTGATATTTTTTTATAACTGATACCAATTATTTGCATGTTTATGTGCCCAATAACCAATATGCATAACCAATATTTATTTACCGTTATGCTTCTGTTTTTGACACAGGACACGGCCACTGGAGCTGATCGTGGCCACTCTAGTCAGTGCTTGTGTTTAAAGGGATAGTTCACACAAAAAATGTAATTACCCCATGATTTACTCACCCTCAAGCCATCCTAGGTATATATGACTTTCTTCTTTCAGACAAATCCAATTGGAGTTATATTAAAAAATGTCCTGGCTCTTCCAAGCTTTATAATGGCAGTGAGTGTTTTTTTTTTTTCAATAGTCCAATAATGCGCATCAGTCTATCATAAAAAAAGTGTCCCACACGGCTTTGGGGGGTGAATAAAGGCTCCTGTAGCGAATCGATGCGTTTTTTTAAAAGTCTGGCGGATGATGAAGCTTGGAAGAGCCAGGACAGTTTTTAATATAACTCAGATTGGATTCATCTGAAAAAAGAAAGTCTTATACACTAGGATGGCTTTAGGGTGAGTAATTCATGGGGTAATTTTCATTTTTGGGAGAACCCAACTACGTTTCAGAAGCGTCCCAGAAGCTGCTCTCCATGCTTATTCACTGAAGATACATGCCTATGTCTCCTTCGATTAAAAATAAAGGCTAGTGCGGTGGCTGCGATATATACAGTACGTAAAACAGTATCTTTCGTCGCCATGACTTATTGCAAGAGGAAAAAGATTACGTTAAAGTTTCATAACATTGGTTAATGGAAACGCCATCATTTCACAATAGTTTTTTATCAACAAGTTTTTGCGCACAAAAAAATCTGTTAATGGAACCCCCCCTGCACTCCCCCCACTCCCCATCATGGACAGCACTGTGACTGCAGTGTCATTCAGGTTCCTGGGCACCACAATCTCTCAGACCTGAAGTGGGACACTCACATTGACTCATTGTTAAAAAGGCCCAGCAGAGGTTGTACTTCCTTCGCCAGCTGAGGACATTCAACCTGCCACAGGAGCTGCTGAAACAGTTCTACTCTGCCATTATTGAGTCTGTCCTGTGTTCATCCATATCTGTCTGGTTTGGTTCAGCAACCAAATCTGACATCAAGAGACTACAACGGACAGTTAGGACTGCTGAGAGGATTATTGGTTCCCCTCTGCCCAGCCTCCAAGATCTTTAATCTCCAGAGTGAGGAAAGGGCTCAGAAAATCACTCTGGATCAATCACATCCAAGCCATCTCCTTTTTTAACTTTTGCCTTCTGGTCGGCGCTACAGAGCACTGACCACCAGAACCGTTTCATCCCCGCAGGCTATATTCAGCCTGAACAATTAAAACATTCATAACTATACATTGTCCATCATAACGGACATATTTATACACAGAATCCAAAATTTGTACACTTTTAAACTGCACACTTTGTAAATACATATCTTTACTCATAACAATTACCTTTTTTTTTTTTTTTGTCGCATGTCTACTTCTGTATATAATGCATTATAAAAATTTTTGTTTTTCTTATTAGTGTTATAATTCCTATGTATGTCTGCACTATGTGTGTACTTTCTTCTGCACTGGAAGCTCCTGTCGCCAAGTCAGATTCCTTGTGTGTGTAAACATACTTGGTAATAAAGCTATTTCTGACTTCTTACTTAATATTTTTAAGGTGGTATTTATTGTGCATGTTTTTGGAATGGTACAAGTTTTTGATAGAAAATTAAAATATGACTATGAAAGACATGATTATTTTAGTCAATGTTAGCCAGAAGCTTTAGTAAAAATCTGTGATATTGATAGCTTTCTGGAACTGTGTTTTATCCTTTGAATCAAACCTTTATCTTGTTGTCTAAATGTGTTTTCTGTTTGTGAATTTCTATTGTTTTTAGTGTGTGAACAGGACTTTTATTTTGGTGTGGTGGCATGATGTCATAAGTCTGCGCCGTGCTCCTGCATCTGATTCCGCTGAAGAAAGGTTTGTGTTTTAATCTTTTAAAGAGTTTAAATCAACACAACCCATTTGTATGGTTTCATAGAGAACTTTGAAATTAATAACTTATTTTTTTAATCTAATCTTCTAATGCATATAATAACATTAATGAACATAGTTTTTTGTGAGTAAAGCACACATACACACATGAGTAACAGAAAAGATGCGTCTCATTTCGTTCCCTTTTGTTGTGAATCAGTACATTATAAACACACTGTTTGGTCATTTTTAAATTCTGATGAGCCGCTGAGACTCAACTGAATCAAATGCTTGTGAAAATGCTTCACTGTTTGTAAGCACGCTGACGACACCTGCAGTACAGCAGTGAAAATACAAGAAGAAGAACAACACGCACATCTGGAATGACAAGTGAATAATTCAATATAATCTACAGATCAATACATACCAAATGTAGATCATAAATGCCTAAATATTAAATGTTATTTATATTAAATGTAAGTGTTTTTGTCTAATCATGTGATTTAAGTGCATTAACTAAATAAATCACTCTGACTGACTCCCTTACTAGTGTGCTGACTACTGAACTAGTGTGCTGACTACTGAACTTGGGAGCTGACTACTGAACTAGTGTGCTGACTACTGAACTAGGGTGCTGACTACTGAACTAGTGTGCTGACTACTGAACTAGTGAGCTGACTACAGAAATAGGGAGCTGACTACTGAACTAGTGTGCTGACTACTGAACTAGTGTGCTGACTCCCACACTAGTGTGCTGACTACTGAACTAGTGTGCTGACTACTGAACTAGGGAGCTGACTACTGAACTAGTGTGCTGACTCCCTCACTAGTGTGCTGAATACTGAACTAGTGTGCTGACTACTGAGCTAGTGTGCTGACTACTGAACTAGGGAGCTGACTCCCTCACTAGTGTGCTGACTACTGAACTAGTGTGCTGACTACTGAACTAGTGAGCTGACTACTGAACTAGTGCGCTGACTACTGAACTAGTGTGCTGACTACTGAGCTAGTGTGCTGACTACTGAACTAGGGAGCTGTCTCCCTCACTAGTGCGCTGACTACTGAACTAGAAAGCTGACTCCCTTACTAGTGTGCTCTCCCTCACGTGTGCTTCCTACTGAACTAGGGGTTGCTGACTTACTGAGCCTAAGGACCTGACTACTGACTAGTGTGCTGACTACTGGGACTAGTGTTCCGACGTACTGAGCTAGTGTGCTGACTCTGAAACCTCGGGAGCTGACTCCTGAAACTATTGCTCTGACTACTGATCGTGTGCTGACCATCCCGAACTCGGGATCTGACTACTGAACTAGGGTTCTGACTACTGAACTCGGAGCTGACTACTGAACTAGTGTTCTGACTCCCTCACTAGTGTGCTGACTACTGAACTCGGGAGCTGACTACTGAACTCGGGAGCTGACTACTGAACTAGTGTACTGACTACTGAACTAGTGCGCTGACTCCCTCACTAGTGCACTAGTGCGCTGACTCCCTCACTAGTTTGCTGAATGCTGAACTAGTGCACTGACTACTGAACTAGGGAGCTGACTCCCTCACTAGTGTGCTGACTACTGAACTAGGGAGCTGACTACTGAGCTAGTGTGCTGACTACTGAACTAGTGCGCTGACTACCGAACTACTGAGCTGACTACCGAACTAGTGAGCTGACTACCGAACTAGTGCGCTGACTACTGAACTAGGGCTCTGACTACTGAACTAGTGTGCTGACTCCCTCGTTAGTGTGCTGACTACTGAACTAGTGTGTTGACTACTGAACTAGTGTGCTGACTACTTAACTAGTGTGCTGACTCCCTCACCAGGTTGCTGACTACTGAACTAGTGTGCTGATTCCCTTACTAGTGTGCTGACTACTGAATTAGTGTGCTGACTACTGAACTAGTGTGCTGACTACTGAACTAGTGTGCTGACTACTGAACTTGGGAGCTGACTACTGAACTCGGGAGCTGACTACTGAACTAGTGTGCTGACTACTGAACTAGGGTGCTGACTACTGAACTAGTGTGCTGACTACTGAACTAGGGAGCTGTCTCCCTCACTAGTGTGCTGACTCCCTTACTAGTGCGCTGACTCCTGAACTAGTGTGGTGACTACTGAACTAGTGTACTGACTACTGAACTAGTGCGCTGACTAAAGAACTAGTGCGCTGACTACAGAACTAGTGTGCTAACTACTGAACTAGGGCGCTGACTACTGACTCGCTGAACTAGTTTGCTGACTACTTACTGAACTAGTGGCTGACTATGAACTCGGTAGCTACTACTGACTCGGAGCTGACTACTGCACTAGTGTGCTGACTACTGAACTAGTGAGCTGTCTCCCTTACTAGTGTGCTGACTCCCTTACCAGTGTGCTGACTACTGAACTAGTGTGCTGACTACTGAACTCGGGAGCTGACTACTGAACTAGTGTGCTGACTACTGAACTAGTGTGCTGACTACTGAACTAGGGAGCTGACTACTGAATAGTGCGCTGACTACTGAACTCGGGAGCTGATTGAGACACCCCAGAGATCTAGTTTGGGTTTATTATCTTTCTGTTAATTATTCTGATCTTAAACACACAGATAAACTCCTGCTGAAGCGACTGAGAGACACACTATTATAAAGATGGAGTTTATTAAAGAGGAGAGTGAAGACATGAAGATTGAAGAAGCTTTCAGAGTCAAACATGAAGATACTGAGGAACAAACAGGTTGGTTTTCATTCTCAAAGTCTTTCTTCAGTGATTCTGTCATGAGTCTCTATCTCTGTTATCTGTCTCGTGACAAAATTAATGATCACACATTAAATGAGGATAAAATAAATAGCCAGTATTTTGTTTATCATTAAACCCAATATCTACTTCTGAATTAAAAACAGTAGAAATCAGTCCATTTCTATCACTTAGCTTTGCAACCGTATCTAACAAATACACTTATTTTGTAACAAGCAAACCATGAAATGTGAGTGATCAACTTTACATTTGTTGCCTACATTTGATTTTTTGTCATCCTCTAAATTGCTTTATCATATTGGGATCTTGTAAACATTATTTCCAGGCGTACTGATTAAAACATCTTTACTCCTCGAACATTTTAATGGAAATACGACTGAAAAACACTTTCTGAAAGGCTTTTTTTTTGTTTTTCACATTTTTGTGTGATGCAAATGGAAGCTGATAATATTCAAAACTTCACAAAATCTGTTCTCCAAAATATATATTTGTGGCTCACTGTCCCGTAACATGCACTCTCATGAGAAATTTGGGAATTTTTGACTCGGATCTTCATTTTGATCTTCAAATAAACATGGTTGTGAAAGCAGCTTTTTTGTTACAATGTGTCTCTATTAAAAAAAACTGCATTTGTTCAGCAACCACAATTGCAAATAATTTAGTTGAGATCCATGACAGAACACAGACTGGCTGAATTACACGTTCGTTTAAGCAGAATATCTCACATGGAGATCGCTAAACTCCAGCTTACTTCTTTGTCAGTGTTTTCAGATCGTTGTAGGTGCTTCCGTAATTTTGAGCGAGCACACGCGCATGGTTGCCAGATTGCAAAAATGAGCAAAACACCAGGCAGAAAATGCATCTTTTTAACAGAGAAGCACTACGAATGAGGAGAACAATAGAAGCAATCAAACCAACAAAGGGGCAACAATATGTAAGTGCATTGAAAAGTCCCACTTCTAGCACAACAAAAGATGTCTTTAGCCATTTCTTGAAAATGGCTTTGATTTGATGCGAGCAATGGTATTGGCAACCAGTGCAAATCGATGAAGGGAGGTGTGACGTGTGCTTTCTTTGGCTTGTTTAAGTCCACTCTTGCTGCAGAAAACTGGATCAGTTGCAGAGGCTTGACAGTGCATGCTGGAAGGCCTGCCAAGAGGGTATAGTTCAGTCTGGATAGAACAACAGCTTGGACTAGACCAGTGGTTCCCAACCCTGGTCCTGGAGGCACCCCAACACTGCACATTTTGCATGTCCTTCTCCTTATCAAACACACTGATTCAGGTCATCAGCTCATTAGAGACTCCAAGACCTGAAACTGGTGTGTCGGAGAAAGGAGATATGCAAAATGTGCAGTGTTGGGTGCCTCCAGGACCAGGGTTGGGAACCACTGCACTAGACAAGTGCCGGATCTTCCTAAAGTTGTGTAAGGAAACTTTGCAAGACTGGGCAGTTCTAGCAATGTGGTCTGTGAAGTTTAACTTATTATCTGTCACAACTCTGAGGTTCCTGGCTGTTCTGGATGGGAGTTATGGTTGACGAACCTAGCTGAATGGAGAGGTTGTGATGAAGTGGCAGGTCTGTCTTTGCAAGGTTGAGTTGAAGGTGGTGGTCATTCATCCAGCAAGAAATGTCTGTCAGGCAGGCAGAGATGTGAGCAGCTACCATTGGATCATCTTTCTGGTATTAGAGGTTGTGTGGTTTTAGCACAGCAGTGATGGGAAAAGTCATGTTTCTGAATGACAGATCCTAGAAGAAGAAGAGAAGTGGTCCAAGCACTGAGTCCTGAGGCACTCCAGTAGCTAGATGTTGCAACTTAAACATCTCACCCCTCCAGGACACCCTGAAGGACCTACCTGAGATGTAAGACTTAGAGCCTTGCATGGGCCTCAAATCTAGGCCCTGGCCCGAGACTTTCAGGCCCTTGTCCAACAGCTTATCAGAATTCTCAGCCCGAGTCCGACTGGAGCCTGTGTCTTCTCTCTCTCTCTCTCTCTCTCTCTCTCTCTCTCTCTTTTTCTTTTTAAAAAAATCACAAAAACCTAACTTGTGGATTTTATGTTTCACATCTTTTTTCATGTCTGTTGCTTTGTGCCATTTAAACTGGTGTTGACTTGTTTTTGTTTCTGTTCACCCTAGACCTGATGCCACTGAAAGAGGAGAGTCAAGAACTGAATGAAATGGAAGAGAAAGATCAAGATTTCATGACTGGGGAAAAATCTTTCAGTTACTTGCAGGCTCATGAAACCGAAACTAGGAACCTTAAAGTCCAGATGAGTGTTCACACTGGAGAGAGTCCTTTCACCTGTCAACACTGTGGAAAAAGATTAACTCGAAAAGACAGCCTTAAAGTCCACTTGAGAATCCATGCTGGAGAGAAGCCGTTCACTTGCCCTCAGTGTGGAAAGAGTTTTACACAGAAAAAAAACCTTAATGCCCACTTGAAACTTCACACCGGAGAGAAGCCTCACACCTGCAAACTGTGTGGGAAGAGCTTCTCAATTAAAGGAAGTCTTAAAATTCACATGAGAATTCACACTGGAGAGAAGCCGTTCATCTGCTCGCAGTGTGGGAAGAGTTTTAAACAGAAAAAAGAACTTGATGCCCACATGAGAAATCACGCTGGAGATAAGCCTTATGCATGCAAACTGTGTGGGAAGAGTTTCACACGAAAAGCAAGTTTTAAGTCTCACATGACAATTCACAAGGGAGAGAAGCCTTTTGTTTGTGATCAGTGTGGAAAGAGTTACAGATATAAAGTAGGCTTTAAACATCACATGAGGATTCACTCCGGAGAGAACTGTTTTAGATGTCGTAAGTGCCCAATGAGTTTCTCAGACAGGAATCACCTTAAGAATCATGTAAAAATTCACATCCTAGAGAAGACTTACATGTGCAATCAGTGTGGAAAGAGTTTTACAAAAAGAGCCAATCTTGAGAATCACATAAGAGTTCACACTGGAGAGAAGCCGTTCACCTGCCCTCGGTGTGGAAAGAGCTTCACACTTAAAGGAAACTTTAAGATTCACATGAGAGTTCACACGGGAGAGCAGCCTTACAAGTGTCTTCAGTGTGAGAAGAGTTTCACATATCACACAGAACTGAAACGGCATATGCAAAGAAAATGCTGTTTTCCACAGTCATTTCGAAAAAGCAATTTCATTCTAAAGAAAGACATTTCAGTGTAATGCAAACACCACACTTGCACATACATATGAAAAGTCATGTATTTGTCAGAACCTGTTGGTGTTCTTTGTTAAAGAGTACGGCAAAAGAAAATGTGTATCTGTTAGAAATCAAGGCTACTTTCACACCACAACTGGATGTGAGCTTCATCTGATTTGACTTTATAACCACTTATTTTATTTGTATTGTTACATTTTTATATCCTTGCCATCTTCTTTGCTGTAGTCTCAAATATTAAGCAGACACACTTTAATTTAGACTATTTAGAGGCGTTGCTCCGTGTCATATAAAGTTTTTTTTGTGATGTATTTGTGGGGTGTTTAGAATGTGTTTTAAAACGGGGACATTTCTCAGAGCTGCTGTATAGATTAACTAAATTCATAGCTGATTTTTATTACAACTGAACTGAATCAGCTGACTTGCTGCTTGCTAAACAATGCATTACTTTTCTGTTACCACTGTAAAGCTGCTTTGAAACCATCTGTATTGTGAAAAAACGCTATATAAATAAAGGTGACTTGACTAATATGTTTTCATTTGAAAATGCATATTTTTCTCTTCGAAGTTTCAAAACTCTCTCCAAAGTGGATAAATACGAAAATGCCATTTTCACGTATTTAAAAACAATGGTGCATGTTTAGTCATGTTTCGACTACTGTACGTCGTCTCTCAAGCTAGAATTTTCATTTGTAGAATCATTATATTACATTTCTGCAAAGATGACAGAGAATTTATTCACATTTGCTGTCCTGCGTGGCAAAACATAATGACAACTGCGTTTTAAACCATGCCATTTTAAGTGCAAGGATGCCACAGTGATGATTGATTATGCTAATACACTATCAGCCGAAGAAATAACGTGAGAACCTTATTTAATCTGCTCTCTCTGCATCTCATGATCTTTTATTATGTTTACACGTGTAGTAAGGTGTTTTACGCATTTTCAGATGTTTCAGTGTGGATGAGCAACTTCTGGAAAACGCTTCAAAATGCTAGTGTGGATGGGGAGCGATTTTAAAGGAAATCTCTGTTTTCAAATGTCTCTGGATTAATGTAGACATAGCTCAAGTCAGTGCTGCGGCTGAAATTGTATTCTTCTCTTAAGAATGAGGCCATCTCAGAGGATGCTGGCGCCCCCTCGGCTCACACCAGTTGCACTGCCCTGAGGACGGCCCTGTTTTACAACACTGACTGACTGACTGATTTTGAGATCCATCTTTTCACACTGAGGACAACTGACGGACTCACATAAACGCCCAGATATACTTCCAGTGAAATGCAGTAGTCAACATTTGAAGTGGATCAAAAACCTTTCATCAAAGTTGTCCTAAAACCAAAATGCATTCTTGTCTTAGGACAACTTTGATGAACTTTTTTGATCCACTTCAAATGTTTACTACTGTATCAGAACAGGACAAAAAGTTTGTTTGGGGTTCGTTTTGAGAGTTCGAAACCGCTTGCTACAGCTGGTAAACTCCTTCATACTCCCACTGGTCCGTGGAGATGGAGTAAATAGGTAGGTGTGGCTCTGAGGCTCCGCCTTCTTCCACATGGAACTCTTCTCTGGTTCATTTCTTCTGTTGAGTCCGTCGAGGTCAGACGAGACTAAAAACATGAACACACTAGAGAGATGCTTTATAGTAGAAAATGAAGCCATACTTCTGAGACTCTAGCTATATTTACGTGCATTTTGAAGTATCGCATCAGTAACGAGTGATGGAAATGCCAAATTGTGGGGGAAAAAAATTCCTTAATTCGCAAATAAGTTTTCACGCTAGCTTGAGGTGGTTTTTGACTTGTGTGAAAAAGAGTTAATGTGAATAATGGGAGATGGAAACATGTTGCCGATTAAATTCTGACATAGTGAAGTCATCTTTATTTATACAGCGCTTTATGCAATACTGATTGTGTCTATTAGAGCTTTGGTGGTGATACGGGGGTTGTTGTTGGCATCGCGGCAGATCTAGAGGATACTTTGTGCTTTCTGCCACGCTCATCCAGGTTTTTGACCGTGTTTCATTTCTTGATGATACAGGGACATCCAGTTCTTTCGAAATGGCCTTGTAGCCTTTGCCTCCACTATGGGCATTGACAACACGCGTACAAAGATCATGACTGAGTTCTTTCTTCTTGGCCATGGTGACAGTGACTGAGAATATTTAAAGGGGTCATATGATGCGATTTCAAGTGTTCCTTTCTCTTTGGAGTGTTACAAGCTCTTGGTGCATAAAGAAGATCTGTAAAGTTGCAAAGACTAAAGTCTCAAATCCAAAGAGATATTCTTTATAAAAGTTAAGAGTCAGCCACGCCCCCCTAAAACGGCTCGTTCTAACACGCCCCCACATGTCTACATCACTATGTGGGAAGATTTGCATAACGCCGCCCAAATGTTCATGCAGAGAAAGAAGGCGTAACTTTTATTCTCGCTGTAGTATTGTTGCTGCCGCCACCATGTCATGAAGACGCTGTGTGTTTCGTTGTGAAAGCGAAACTACTTAGTTTGTTCTTCCAAAAGAGGCCGCTACTAGAATCAGTGGTTAAGTTGTATCTACAACACTGTTTCCCGAACACTTCACCCAAATCCAGATGTTGCATCGCATTTATGATGACTGTTCCTGATCCGGGAAAGGGGGAAAGGGTGAGAAAAAAAAAAAAAGGGGAAGGAGGATTTAGGGAAAGAGTAGCCTACAATGCTGTTCCTACAAAGTGGGGCAATTCCAACCTTGCAAGGACAGTCTGGCACTTCTGACTCAGCCTGTAAGTATGTTTTCATATTTAAAGGATTTGCCACTGATGATTCAAACGTGAGTTTTGGGCAGTGTAGAGTAGCGCTTGTAGTTTGTCATTTCTCCGATCACGATGCAGACCTGGTTTTATTTTACGCGCACTTGCAACGCAACGCGTAAAGAGACAGTATTAGTCATTATAATCCATTATTATGTCCCCACTGGATGCAGCGAATGCCTGGTTTATAATGGGTTTTTAATGTTTTTAAAACATGGCTCCGGCCGGACACGGCATCAACAGAATGTGAGGGTCGTAACATTTCCGTCTCAAGCTTGAGGTATTCAGCCAATCACAACAAACTGGATAGCTGGCCAATCACAGAAGCACCTCGCTTTTCAGACATGAGCTTTGTAAAACGCTGTGTTTCAGAAGGCGGGGCATGAGGAGAAACAATAATGTCAGTAGTGGAAAATATGTGTTTTTTGAACCCTTAATGATGCTGTTTACTGCTTTCGGAGTGGATGCCTGCCTGTTTGGGAACGCAGTCCGTGTAAACCATTTCAGGGAGGCAATTATACACATTACACAATATACACAATTATACACATACAAATGCATAAACACATTTAATTCCACCAAATACACAAAATAATGTTCTTTTCAGCAGCATCATATGACCTCTTTAATGCAGTCTCCTTACTGTTTTTTCCTGACACATTCATAATCATTATCTTCTGCCAGTGTGCTGGGCAATCTTTATGCGTGTGCTGTGGCACGCTTTAGGCTATGTAGGCAATTAAAGGGTTATTAAATTGATTTAAATGGTTTATTAATAAACGTCCGATTAGTCGACTAATGCTTAAAATGAACGACTACTAGTCGACCAGAAAAATCCTTAGCCCTAGTCGATTCACACTTTATATCATTGCCTCGATATGTATTGTCATATCACCCAGCCCTAATGCTTTAAACACATTTGACAAGCTACTCGACTAAAAACAACAACCGATTAACTATCAAACTGATTGGCTAACACTATTGGGCGCTCTTTTATTCTTTCATGTTAACTGAAGGCAAATCTGAATGATGCACTATTTTAACTTTAATCGACAAGTGCAGTTGACCATGACATCCTCACCTTATCTTATTCCAGAGAAGCCGCTCACCCAAAGCTGGATGGAGCTGTACAGTACTGCGTGTCTGAACTAGTTGATGAATGAGATCAGCACCCTGAAAAAGAGGTTGACTGGCACAAAGTATTTTATGCATTAGATTTTTTTCAAAGGCTTTTAAATACAAAATAGTATTTTGTATTTCAAATATGTATTTTAAATACATGTATCTGAAATACTGCCCATCCCTGGCTGCTCCGAGCTCAGAGAAACCACTGCAGACAGTGTTTCTGTCTGTCGATCCCGTAACTATATCTTTCAGTGTTGTCTGTCTCTTTCTACCTGTAATATCAGATATGTTGTGTGTGGGTCTTTTGACGTCATAGTTTTACTCACATGTCTCGAGTCTCTTTAAAAAAACCAGGTCATTCCAAACTGGTATCACTGACTGACTTCTGTGAAACACTAAAGAATATGTTTTGAAGAATGCTGGTTACTCTTGACTTCTGCTGAATGAAAGAAAGTAAAAAAAAAAAAAATCTCATATGATCTCATGTTCCACAGAAAAAGTCATACAAGTTTGGAGTGACATTAGGTTGAGTAAATGATGATATTTTGGAGTTAGCTGTCCTTTTATCAACAGTAATATCTGTAAAACGTTAACACCTAATTTATGTAAGAGACTGATATTTAGCTTTCAACAGGCTCTCATTAAATGTATTTTATTCGAATGAAAATTAGAACTATTTAAAAGTTCACAGAACATATTTAAAGAGAAAAAAATGTCATCCTTAATTCACGTGATCCAGGTTTTAATGCTGCTTAGTATGCATACCGCGTAGACTTATTTGAAATTCAAGCTGTTCAAAATTCATCTGAAAATCCTATATGTGTAATGGGGCAGACGAGACGTGAGGCGTGAGGAGGGCTAGACAGAGAGAGATAATCCAGGTACATGGTAATAGTCCAGGCAGTGGCAAACAGAGTCCAAACGACAAGACGAGAGAGAGATCCAAGGCAGGCTATACACTTCAGGGCAGGTAGAGATCAGACAAGATGAGAAAACAGGCTAAGATCAAAACACAGGTAAACAGAATATGAACTAAACTAAGCTAAGCAGCTAAGCTAAGCTAAGCTAAGCTCTAACTCAGGAAACACGGGATGGCTTGGTAAAGCAGCTAACACTAGGAGAGTGATAAATGCAGAACAATACTCTGCGACTTGATGAGGATCTGGGTAGGTGTTATATAAGCTGTGTCTCATTTAGAAGGCTGCGTCCTCCGGAGGTCGCATTCGAAGGCTGCATACGTCATCGAGGCTGTCTCATTTCAGAATAGCAAGTAGGACACTCCGAATGCGACATTCGAGTGCGACCTTCTTTCACAGGAATTCGGAGGATGCATGAGGTGTATCCTTCGCTGCTACAGATAACCCACAATTCTTTGCGTCGCCGTGAACAACCGTTGTTAATTTGAAAAAGCCCGGCGCCGGCAGATGTAAGGTACACACAAGCGCAGATGTGGTGTTTACAACTTACCTTAATTCGCCTCGGTAAAAACGGATAAACTTTGTTTTTAATATCCTCCTCCTTTTTTTCTCTAATAGATGCCTGCTGTACGTAGGCTGCAGCTCCTCAAACATTGAACAAAAAAAAACAAGTAAAAGCATTTTTTTTTCAAATTACTTTCCAAATTTAGAAATAAATTTCCTTCATTTAAGTAGTGTGAGAGCGCAACGATGCTCTAAATGTGTTGGCATAGCAACGCGATACTTCCGGTTTCCTTTTCCGCCCGTCCTACGAAGGCCGTCTCCTTTAATTCTAGGTTACACTTCGTATATGCATCCTACAGAGGATGCGACCTCCAGAGGATTCGACCTCCGGAGGGTGCAGCCTTCTAAATGAGACACAGCTATAGTGTGTGTAATGGCTTTCAGATGCGGTGTGATTGGTTACAGCTGTGTGCAATCAGTGCAATGGTTGATGGGAAATGTAGTGCAGGGTATAGTGTAACAGTCTGTGTAGTGTGAGAGTCCATGTAGTGAGCGGGTGACCTCTGGTGGCGAGTGAACGGAAGTTCATAGACCGGATTCGTGACAATATGATCATACAGAATGTTTGCATATATGTTGTTTAAATACACTAGCATACACAAGCTACTCGACTAAAAACAACAACCGATTAACTATCAAACCTGATTGGCTAACACTATTGGGCGCTCTTTTATTCTTTCATGTTAACTGAAGGCAAATCTGAATGATGCACTATTTTAACTTTAATCGACAAGTGCAGTTGACCATGACATCCTCACCTTATCTTATTTCTGTTAGACGAGATGTACGCCCCTGGTTACACCAGGTGTGAACGGCCATGCCTGCTTCTACGGGGTGTTGAGTGTGTTCAGCACGATCAAATGATGCAATGCTATTTAGATTGGATGTCCAGGGTCAAACTGACGCCCCATTCTATTTCTGACGTACTACAAGCACTTTTTCACTCAGACAGTCAAAATCATTTAAACTAAGTCTTTAAACCCATCATCAATAATCCTTTACAGTCACAGCCCTTTTAATACAATGCACTCGCGTAGTCAAATCCAGCCCTGGAGGGCCACTGTCCTTTCTAGTAACTCTGAAGACCTTGATTAGTTTGTCCAGGTGTGGAACTAAAATGTGCAGGGCACTGGCCTTTCAGGGCTGGATTTGGGGAACCCTGGTCTATAATAAACCAGGTCTCCTGGGCCAAGTGATAAGGTATTTAATAACGCCTAGCTTTCA
Organism: Sinocyclocheilus anophthalmus; assembly: GCA_018155175.1. NCBI lineage: Eukaryota > Metazoa > Chordata > Actinopteri > Cypriniformes > Cyprinidae > Sinocyclocheilus > Sinocyclocheilus anophthalmus. The sequence continues at coordinate 82,725 of JADLZN010007565.1, forward strand.
TGGACTGCACCACTTTTTATTTTAAATATGTTCTAAAAAAGGCAACAGTTAACAATACGAAGAAGAGATTCTGAGATGAGAAATCTTTCAGTGTGTATCAGATCTAACATAGATGTGTGTTGCTTTGTGCCATTAAACTCGGCTTAATTTGTCTTTTTTAATTCGATCTAATGGTGCTGAAAGATGAGAGTCGAGACCTGAAGGCGCAGTCCCGCTGGACAGAAGCCGTTCACCTGTCATCAGTGTGGAAAGAGCTCCAGGCTCACTTGAGAGTTCACGCCAGAAAGTATTAGCTATGTGAACTGGACTCTTACACTGCAGTCCTGCGTGTACATATAACTTTATTTTCACCACCTGCTAACTCACAAAGAGCTCATAATGATCATATGGTTCCATTTTAGTCAGTAGATCTTTCTGAAACCACAAACTTAATGTTTAACAACAAATTCTTGATAAGTTTGAAATATTCAACAGTTCTTTACTATCCTTTCAAGATACTCGAGTACATCTATATTATTATATTTCGAAATAAGCCAACCTTGTGAAAGAAGCACAGTGGCATCTGTGCTCTATCCTTCCACACAACCCTTTATCTGAGCACTTGCACGTGTTTTCTGGATGTGATGGTCGGAACAGGACTTTTATTTTGGCGAGGCGGCGTGACGTCATAAGGCTGCGCGATTCTGCTGAAGAAAAGGTTTGTGTTTTTCATCTTCTAAAGCGTTTAAATCAGTACAACCCGTTCATTAAGTTTGATAGAGTACCTATACATTGATTAATTATTTTTGAATGTAACGTTACAGTGTGTCTAATAACGTTAATGGACAGTATTGTTGTTGTTGTTGTTGTTGTGGTGTGAGTAAAGCCATCCACTCATGAGTCTCAGAAAAGAAGCGTCTGATTTCGCTCCCTATCTAGTGAAGCAGTTCATCACAACACGCTGTTTAGGTAATAACTGCATTAACTCTAGTGATGACTGACTCCCTTACTAGTGCGCTGACTACTGAACTAGTGTGCTGACTACTGAACTAGTGCGCTGACTACTGAACTAGTGCGCTGACTACTGAACTAGTGAGCTGTCTCCCTTACTAGTGCGCTGACTGCTGAACTAGTGAGCTGTCTCCCTTACTAGTGCGCTGACTACTGAATAGTGCGCTGACTACTGAATAGTGCGCTGACTACTGAACTAGTGAGCTGTCTCCCTTACTAGTGCGCTGACTAATGAACTAGAGCTGACTCCTACTGTGCGCTGATGCTGAACTAGGGAGCTGTATCCTTACTAGTGCGCTGACTGACGAAACTAGTGAGCTGTCTCCCTTACTATTGCGCTGAATACTGAATAGTGAGCTTCCATTACTAGTGCGGCTGACTACTGAACTCGAGCTGTCTCCTTACTAGTGAGCTGACTACTGAACTAGGAGCTGTACTCCTTACTAGGGCGCTGGACACTAACTAGGGAGCTGTATCAGTACTAGTGCGGGATACTGAACTAGTGAGCTGTCTCCCCTTACTAGGTTGCGCGACTGCTGAAAATAGGGAGCGGTCTCCGTATAGGCGCTGACTACTGAATTAGTGAGCTGGTTCCCTACTAGTGTGCTGACTACTGAACTAGTGAGCTGTCTCCTTTACTAGTGCGCTGACTACTGAACTAGGGAGCTAACTACTGATCTAGGGCGCTGACTACTGAACTAGGGAGCTGACTACTGAATAGTGCGCTGACTACTGAACTAGTGAGCTGTCTCCCTTACTAGAGTGCTGACTACTGAACTAGTTTGCTGACTACTGAACTAGGGAGCTGACTACTGAACTAGTGCGCTGACTACCTTACTAGTGCGCTGACTACTGAACTAGTGAGCTGTCTCCCTTACTAGTGTGCTGACTACTGAACTAGGGAGCTGACTACTGAATAGTGCGCTGACTACTGAACTAGTGAGCTGGCTCCCTTACTAGTGCGCTGACTACTGAATAGTGCGCTGACTACTGAACTAGTGAGCTGACTACTGAACTAGTGAGCTGACTCCTGAATAGTGCGCTGACTACTGAACTAGTGAGCTGTCTCCTTTACTAGTGCGCTGACTACTGAACTAGTGAGCTGGCTCCCTTACTAGTGCGCTGACTACTGAACTAAGGAGCTGACTCCTGAATAGTGCGCTGACTACTGAATAGTGCGCTGACTACTGAACTAGTGAGCTGACTACTGAACTAGTGAGCTGACTACTGAACTAGTGCGCTGACTACTGAACTAGGGAGCTGTCTCCCTTACTAGTGTGCTGACTACTGAACTAGAGTGCTGACTACTGAACTAGTTTGCTGACTACTGAACTAGGGAGCTGACTACTGAATAGTGCGCTGACTACTGAACTAGTGAGCTGGCTCCCTTACTAGTGCGCTGACTACTGAACTAGTGAGCTGGCTCCCTTACTAGTGCGCTGACTACTGAACTAAGGAGCTGACTCCTGAATAGTGCGCTGACTACTGAATAGTGCGCTGACTACTGAACTAGTGAGCTGACTACAGAACTAGTGCGCTGACTGCTGAACTAGTGCGCTGACTGCTGAACTAGTGAGCTGTCTCCCTTACTAGTGCGCTGACTGCTGAACTAGGGAGCTGTCTCCCTTACTAGAGTGCTGACTACTGAACTAGTGAGCTGTCTCCCTTACTAGTGCGCTGACTGCTGAACTAGTGAGCTGTCTCCCTTACTAGTGCGCTGACTGCTGAACTAGTGAGCTGTCTCCCTTACTAGTGCGCTGACTGCTGAACTAGTGAGCTGTCTCCCTTACTAGTGCGCTGACTGCTGAACTAGGGAGCTGTCTCCCTTACTAGTGCGCTGACTACTGAACTAAGGAGCTGTCGCCCTATTTTTTTTTTTTTTTACTAGATCTTCTTCTCTTTGCGATTTTTTTCTCTGTTTCTATATGTCTGTTCTCCGGTCTTTTTTCTCGCTCCTGGATTATTCCGGAACTAGGGAGTGTCTCTGTTACGGACTACCTGGCGCGACTATCTGCAACCTGAGTGAGCTGGCTACCGCTTCAGATCCTTAGTTGCGCTGATGTAACGGTAACTAGGAGCTGGTGCTGGCACGCCGCCTGGTGTGCGAGTTGCCGTGCGTACCGTTTCCTGACACTACCCCCCGGTTGACAGTCCCGTGCTCCCTCCTGTATATAGTTGACTGTTCTGAAGTAGTACGGAACTAGGGATATGCTTCTCATTCCCTTACGCTAGCCTAGCTGCTCTGATCAGAACTGAATTAGTGTAGCTGTTCCAGTCTTACTACTGTGCGCCCTGGATACCTGACCACCTAGCCCCGCGCGAGCGTGTCTCCCTCCGTAGTGCGCTGATATGCGACTATTCTTTCCTATGTGGTGTGAGCTTTTTGTCTCCCCGGTCCCCGTTAGCTAGTGTGAGGCCACGCTGATATTTCTGACACTGTATTGAGCTGCTATCCCTTTGTGTCGTGACGCTGAACATGCTTACATACTATCCCGACATAGAGCGGCTCTCCTCCCTGCAAGCCTATTTGTGTTCTGGCAGGTATCTTCTTTCCTCTTGAATAGTACTTGACGGTAGTTGTCTCCCTTTATAGTGCGCTGACTACTGAAATATGTGGAGCTGGCTACTCAGTGACTATGTGTGTTTTTGGGCCGTGTACCTTGACACTAGTGAGTGGTCTCCGTACTTTTTCCTTTTTTTTCTCTGTTTAACTGTGGTGCGTCCTGTGTGTACTGAACTAGGGAGCTGTTCCCTTACCCCTTTCTCATGAGGCTGACTATTTCAGTGAACTTAGGGACGTGTGTTTTTCACTCCCACATAGATTCGGGAAGTGCTGGACTATGCCACTCTAGGGAGCACATGCTTGTCTCTTGCTTACTAGACGCTGTTTCTTAGACTATTTCATTGCAGATAGTGAGCTGTTTGTCTCCCATGGACTTAGCTAGTGTCGGAATCATGACTCCCCTAGGCCCGGGCTCAGTTGTGTCTCCCGTTCCCCTACTGTGCGTCTGCAAATATACTGAACTCCGCGGCGCGCGTGTCTACACCCTTATCCCTTCACTCTACGTCAGCCGCTGAACTACTGAACTAGTGCGCTGTCTACCTTGTAACGAGGCGCTGACTACTGAACTAGGGTTATTGTTTTACTGGTCTGCCTCTATAGTACGCGTGTGTCTGGACTGATCGTCCTGTGTAACTAGGGCAGCTGTTCCGGTCCTTCCCGTATAGTTCGCGTCTGAGAACTACTGATACTAGCGGAGCGGTGTCCTTCCTCCTTACTAGTGCGCTGGGACTAATGTAATATGAGAGATGTCTCCCTGTATAGAGTGTCCCGACTACTCCCTGTTGTGTAACGCTTAGGTGAGTCTGTTGCCCGCCTTACTAGTGCCGCGGTACCTCCTGAATTATTTTATGTTGTTTTTAGCTGTCTCCTCTTTACTTACCTAGTTGCGCGTGTATCTACCGTGAAGCCTAGTGTGCGCTGGCTCCTTCTTACAGTCAGATGATGTCTGGCCACTCTTTAGTGTTGCTGCTGAACTGAGGCAGCGCTTGCGTGCTTACCTTACCTAGTTATGTGCTGATCATATCTGACATATGGAGCTGTTTTCTCCCTTTACGATAGTGTTGCTGACTCCATCTATAGGTTTGCCGGCATCTTTTCCTCCGATTGACTAGTGTGCTCTGACTACTCTGCTGTAGGCACCTAGGCAGCAGCAGGATTTACCGTTTTCCTTGCCCCTGCGTGAACTAGGTGATGACCTCCTTTGTCACTAGTGTGCGGACTACTTCTTCCCCCCTTCTTCCCTTTTCTTTCCTTGTCTTCCTTTTTTTTTCTCGTTTCCCCTCCTCTCGTCCGCTGTTGTTTTTCGTTTATTTCCCCTGACAACCCATAGTGTGCTGACTATCGTGAACATGTGGAGCTGAATTCTGAACTAGGGAGCTGATACTGAACGACCGGGCATGTGGACTCTGACCTATGGGGCTGACTACTCGAACATGGGTTTTGTGCCTTTATTCTGACACTCGCGGAGCGCACCTCTCTGAATCCTATGTGCTGAATACTGACTTACGGGCGAGATGACTACTGATAATCATAGGGTAGCTGATTGCGTCGTCCGTAACCTCCACGCCGCAGATGATCTGTGTTTGGGTCTCTATTTTTTATTTCTTGTTCCTGTTCATTATCTGATTTTAAACACATGTCGGACACCTCCTGCTCTGAGCCGCCGATTTGTGTTCGTTTGCTGTGTGCTGTGAGATCATCTTTATTTATTATGTTAGAGATTTGTGTGCGGGTTTCCTGTCGTGATGAGCATGTTGAGAAGTGGGGATGTATTGAACCCACCGGCCACCCGAGGAACGACCACCACATTCAGGTTCATATATCAATTGAATACGATATCGTATTTGTTTGGTAATATGAGATAATACCCCCCCAAGCTGCTGTGTGTTGTATTGATTATTTCTAGGGGCTCTATACTCTTGGTATTTTTCTGATTCTTTTTACTGGTAGGTATGTCCGTATAGAGGTATATCACGGTGGAAAGGACAATTTACTTCAGCAGTGTTTTTTGTATCGCACTCTTGCATGCAGGCGGTTGTTTCCCAAGAAACTTTACTTCGATCGCAAACCCATTTCAGATCTTTGCAGGGATTTGGGGGGAACGCGACGACTATTGTGTTATGTTGGTATTTTGTCCTCACATGTACCTATTTTACACAACAGCTTCGTGACAAAACCTCACATGACGTCACCACATACATGGAGGAAAAAATCATAAATAGCCACTAACAATGATTCAAATGATTTTCCGTTTTCTCACTTCATGACGGTATTCAGGATGTACTCTTGCAGTATTTAAGTACAGTTATTTAGAAAAAACAAGATACCATACAGTGAAACGTGATGCGCACTGTGATTAATGTCTCTATAATTGATCTTTATCAAGCACTTGATCAAATCGGGGGGATTTATTTCCAGGCCACACTTATGCATAAATTAGAGAGTACCATGAGACTTTGGCTGTGTACCTGTCGTTCGCTTTGGTATATAAAAACTTTGAAACCTCAGCAAAGACTGAAGCCTTTTAAATAGAAAATTATGTTATTGTACTTATGCATTCTAACGATTGGAGAACTCCTGGGGTCGACAGCGGCCGGTGCCATCCCTTTTTACCCATTCCAACTTGTTCTGATAACCTCAAACAGAGAAATTATAAGGGCGTGTTATTTTTGATTGTACCTATAGTGTTCTACATCCCAGTAGCATAATGGGTTGGGGGATTAATCGTTTGAATGAGCTGTTTGCATGTGGCGCCCACATAACGACAAGCCAGCCACCCCCTCACTCCTCCTAGCTTTACCTCTGAATTACGGCTTTCGTCCTTAAGCTGCTGGATGTTGAAGAACGACATTGCGCAGAATCCGTAGGCATTTGACCACGAAGCCTATTCGACTAGAGAATCCACCCGCAACTCAACAGTGTGTTGTCCCAGAATCAGACACCTGATTAACGGAATGAGGCAAAAGTATGTGAATATCATATTTCGCACCGTGCCCCCCACTCACCTGTGTACTCAGCTCGCTCGTCTCCCGACCAGCTCTCTACCGCTGACTTTGCTAGACCGACGGGCACCCCTATTCCTTTTTTTACCCCTCCCTCTACACACACCCCCCTCGATACACACTTACAATCTCTTGATCTTATTGAGACGATGAGGCTGGGTTGTGTGTGATGGTTCAGGTGATATAGGGCTTGTGGCACGGGGCAGATTTATTTTACCTCTCCGACGGTGGTAAATGGACCAAATTCTGCGGTGGCGGCTGGTACGGTTGTTTTAAGATATTAATATTATTTTGGAAACACAATAATAATAAATGCAAATTCTATTAATACGTGAGGGTTTATTTTAGAAATTCCGCAAGGGAATTAGCAACCTGCAAACACAAAAATAAAATATCAAAGAAAATAATACAGTTAACAAGAAAGTAGCCTTATAGACGAAATTAAAAGGGGCATATGACTGCAATTTCAAGTGTTCCTTATCTTGAAGTGTTATAAGATGTTCGTGCATAGTAGATCCATAAAGTGCAAAGACTAAAGTCTCAAACCAAAGAGATATCCACCGCCTCCTAAAACGCCTCGTTTAACACGCCCCCACATGTCTATGTTACTGTGTGGGAAGATTTGCATAATGCCTTCCAAATGTTCACGCAAAGAAAGAAGGGTAACTTTTATTCTCGCTGTATACTCACAGACTGTAAATACGTTTTCATATTTAAAGGATTTGCCACTGACGATTCAAACGCAAGTTTTGAGCAGTGGAGAGAAGGGCTTGTTGTTTGTAATCACAAATGCAGACATGGTTTTATATTTACGCGGCGCGGATAACGAACGCAGCGGGATAATCCGTAATTATGTCCCCACTGGATGGCAACAAATGCCTCGTTTATAATGGGTTTATGTTTTGTCTCGTCGCTCGGCCGGACAGGGCATCACCGTATGGTGAGGGGTATTAACATTTCCATCTCACGTTGAGGTATTCGGCCAATCACAACGCTGGATAGCTGGCCAATCAGAGCACACTTTGCTTTTCAGACCGATGAGCTTTGTAACATATCAAGTGTGTTCAGAAAGGCGGGGCAAGAGGCGAATACCAATAAGTACAGTATGTGGGGAAAAAATAAGTGGTTTTTTAACCTTAGAACTGCAATAAACACATTTCATTAAACAAATATGTTCTTTTTTTAACATGGGAAAATAACCCCCTTTTAAATACACCCGTCCCAGGACGCGAGAGGCGCGGTTGCAACACGGACACGACAAAAATGATACGGTTATGAACTCACTATAATCAGTGATTACACTGGATGCGGCCAAACGACATGACCCCCCCAAATCACCGACAGTAAAATGGCCTGTTCCTAATTATGGTACTGCACAGAGATTCATATGTCCGTAGACACTAGCAGACTAAACTGTGTGTTAGACATGGTTAACTGTTCCGCCGCCAAGGCAAGTCGGCGCATTAATCTCTTGCAAAGGCGCTCTTGAAATAGGAATCGTTCCCAAATTCTTGTAACATCTTTCATTTACTCGCGTTCATTTGTAAGTTGGCCCGTTGGAGGGGGAAGCTCACAAACCCTGGACCAGCCAGGGCGTTGCGATCACGAACTTGAAGACACTTGTGCAAACCGCGGATGGGTGACATGAATAGAGATGGCTCCAGATCGGCGAGATAGTATTTGGTTTCCCAACAAGGTCCATCGCCCAACACAAAACTTACTGCTGAATGCAGAATAAACTGATTTTCTTGACTCAAACTGCATCTAAAGGAAACGCTGTGTATGGCGTTTGAGGTCATTTGTGAATTAGCATAGACTATTTGCAACTGTTACTGTTATTACACTTGTATACAAAACTTCGTATTATGCTTGTTATAGAGTGCGTGACGTCACCTGCACTACCGCCGGTGACCGTAGACAACTGCAGTGCCAACCAACCACCGCGGTGACCGTCACAGCCCTACATGTGAATATACTATTCAGCGAAATATTCCCTTTTTTGCAGTTAAAAAAAGACATGTGCATGTTAATTTGTTAAATTGCACAATGATACAAAGACCTGTTAGACAAGTCTGTATCAAGGAATTCCATAATACACACAATCTTACTTTATTTAGCGTTTTGGTGGCATCAGGGAGTCTGACTGGAGATCGGTCTGTTCTGCAAGAGCTTCCAGCATGCTTCACTGTAATTATCTATGAAATTTTTACTTTATATGCAGACAAATACTCTAGGGGTTGCCTCAAACACTTGGTGTCTGGGACTAGGCTTAAGCCTAGGGAAAAAGTTTAAATTCTATTATTGTAATCTAGTGAAAGCAGGTGAAAAACTACCTTAAACAATCAGATTGATTTAAATGTTTATATGGAGGCCATAAACACACACCATTCTTCACCCAGATTGCAGGCATAACCTCAACTTCCTCAACTTCTTCAGTGTCAACAAAGCTGACTGTGTGGCACATGATTTCTGCAAGCAAAACACAAATGTGAATAAACAACTTATTTTAAAAATTAGGTAATATAAAGGCCAATACAGAAAAGCAATCATGACTCTTAGTTGTCATACTTGTGTAGATTCTGTCCAAGCATAGCACAAAATCTCCATTTACAATACTTTTTAATTCCTTTTCCCCAGATTCAAACATCTTATTGTCTCTTTTAACAGCCCTTTTTCACGTTATTTCACTCAATGTAAGATCACATGTTTTCCGTTATGCACTGTAAATGGGGACTGAGAATAATTGTAGTACCTTTAACATAAAAACAAATGAAATGACAGAAAAGAGTTAAACACGAACAAAAGGCCAATCAAGTAAGGCACTGTAGAAGAATGGGTGAAACCTACATGTTAACGTTAGTTGAGATTTTAAAAGAAGAATGAACTTGCCTTGATGTATTAAAGCTCCAAAAGACAAAACCAAGGTATGGCGGGATCACAAAATTTCTAACAGCTGTTTGAATTTCACTGCCAGAGTTTGTTGGTAAATGTGAGTGGCTGGCTAGGCAGGGTGTGCGCTGCTGCTCGTCTCGGGGTGCGCTCTGGGAAAAGTAGTGTTTTTTTGTAAAGCGGATTTAACGCCGTAGATGTAAATCAACTACTATGTCCAAGATGCATTGGATTGCATTGTCCTCCACATTAGACTGAGCAGTACTGGGGAGCTGCGGTTTTGTTTGGATAAAAACACAATCATGTTTTATTTCTCAATCGATTTCAGTACATAAACTTTTCTTTAAATAATTATAATGTCCAAAAGTATCTGCTATTTGAATAAATATCGTAAAGGATTTATAAAATTAGGAAGACACATCTTACACAAGTCTGTTTTACTGTTAAATCATTGATGCCAGAGATCTTTTATTTACTCTTTGGCTAGGCCAAACTCACCCAGATCTCAGCCGAATATTTTCTTTTTTCTGGCGGACCACACTCCAGCCATGGCTCAGCCAAATAGATACAACTTGCTTTTAGTTTCTTTTGGTTGGCCAGACTCCAGCCAGAGCTCAGCCAAATGCTGTTTCACACCAGAATGTGAAAAAAACAGCTCCAGACTCGGCCCACAAATCTGTGAAGGGTCATCTTTTATTTGTGTACACAGACATGAGAGATATGTCTAAATGAAGTAAATCTTATCGAAAACAAAATCTCTGATAAAGTAATCTGTATGAAACCAATGTGAGGTGTTTGTACTTTTGTCAAGTAAATTAAAGTTAAAGAGATTTTAAAAAATCATAGATTTTTTATTTTATTGCATTTTACAAAATGTCCCAACTTTTCTGGAATTGGGGTTGAATTTAAAACGTGTTACATCCTTATCAATCACATCAACTTCTGCTTTCTGCTGGCCAGATGTGTCTAATTCAGTGCTTCTTAACCATGTTTCTGGAGCCCCATCAGTGCATGCTGAGATTGTAAGTTTTAGGCTTTTGCTTAAGCTCTTATGTACAGCATTTGGTCCAGTTTTGTAAGTGCTATATACAATTGAGTTGAGATCTTAATTAGCTGGTCCAGGTGTGTTTGATTGGGGTTGAAACTGAACTTTGTAGGAATGTAGATATCCAGGAACATGATTGGGCATCTTAACTCTGGGCTTTAACGCTAGGAGGATCATTTTCCAAAAAAGCCCTCGCCGTTACCCAATCCCATGGACCACATCTTTCATCGTACCAATTCATTAAAGGGCCAATATCAACGCACCCCCCCATCTTTAACCACACCGCTGTCAATAAAGTCTCAGGTGTCAAGTTTCAGCTCAAAATACCCCACAGATCCATTATTATACCATTTTGAAAATGTCTATTTTGAGTGGAAGCAGAAACACGCTGTTTTCGTGCCTGTATCTTTAAATGAAAATGAGCTGCTGCTCCCCGCCCCCTTTTCCAGAATAGGGCGGAGCCTTATTGTGAATTTTGCATAATAGGTGCCCTTTTGTCAGTAACAACTTGAAAATGTATCAGAATGTCAGACTTGCCTTGTTTTGGTTTTGTATAGTAAAAACCCACTTTAATCTTTCCTGAACATGTGTTGACTCCATTCTTCTTTTTAAATCAAGGGACCTGTGGTATATTTTTTTTGGACACCCCACAGGTGTGCCGTGCTCTTCTGTGGGTTTTTATGAAGGGTAGTATTTGGGATGTTTCCTAAAGAAAGTTAAGCGTTAACAGTATTAAGAAGAGGTTCTGGGATTACAGGTCTAAATGTTTTCATGTCTGTTGCTTTGTGCCGTTAAACTGGTGTTCACTTGTTTTTTATTCTTTTCACCCTAGACCTGATGGCACTGAAAGAGGAGAGTCAAGAACTGAATGAAATGGAAGAGAAAAACTTCATGCCTGGTGAAGGATCATTTAGTTACTCACGGACCCATAAAACAGAAGCTAGAAATCTTAATACCCATATGACAATTCACACTGGAGAGGAGCCTTACACCTGCAAACTGTGTGGGAAGAGGTCTCAACTTAAAGAATAAGTCTTAATAGACATGTTAGAATTCACACTGGAGAGAAGCCATTCAAATGCTGTCAGTGTGGGAAGAGTTTTACACAGAAAAAAACCCTTTCAGTCCACATGAGAATTCACACTGGAGAGAAACCTTACACCTGCAAACCATGTGGGCAGAGTTTCACACAAAAAAGACACTTGAATTATCACATGAAAATCCACACTGGAGAGAATCTGTTCACATGCCCTCAGTGTCGAAAACGTTTTACACAGAAAAAAAACCTTGATACCCACATGAGAATTCACACAGGAGAAAAGCCTTTCACCTGCCAACAGTGTGGAAAGAGCTTCACAGCTAAAGGAAACCTAAAGACTCACATGAAGATTCACACAGGAGAGAAACCGTTCACATGCGCTCAGTGTGGAAAGAGTTTTAAAGAGAAAAGAGGTCTTAATGTCCACATGAGAATTCACACTGGAGAGAAGCCGTTCGTCTGCTCTCAGTGTGGAAAGAGTTTTAAACGGAAAAGAGATCTTAATGGCCACATGACAAATCACTGGAGATGGAAAAAGCCATTACGAATGCACATCTGCTCCGTGTGGGAAGAGATTCATGCAAAAAGAAATTTTAAGACTAATGAGAATTCCCTGGAGAGGATCCGTTTTTTTGTGACAGTGGGAAAGAGCGTCAGATGTAGAAATACCCTTATAATAACTCACACTGAGGATCACTAGCTCTTGCTATGGAGAACCTGTTCTCTATAGCCACTCAGTGCGAAAGGCGTTCAAGAAGGAGTATTCACTGTACCCTTTGAGAATCATGTTAAAATTCACATCGGGGAGAAGCCTTACATGTGCCATCAATGTGGAATGAGTTTCACAAACAGAGCAAACCTGGAGGATCACATGAGAATTCACTCTGGAGAGACACCTTTCACCTGCCAATACTGTGTGGAAGAAGCTTCCCCAATTAAAGGAGCCTTAATATTCACATTTAAAGGTCACTCTTGAGGGCAGCCTTACAATTCTCAGTGTGAAAAGATTTTCACAGACAGGAATCACATTGAGAGTCATGTAAAAGTTGCCCCTCGGGGAGATAAAAGACTTTCTTTGCCCTCACTGTGGAAAACGGGTTTCTATACAGAAGCAAACCCGCAGTGATCATTTAAGAATTCACACTGGAGAGAAGCCTTTCACCTGCCCTCAGTGTGGAAGGAGCTTCACGGTTAAAGGAAACCTTAAGCTGCACATGAGAGTTCACACTGGAGAGAAACCTTACAAGTGTCTTCAGTGTGAAAAGAGTTTCACAATTAAAGGAAACTTAGATTCCGAGGATTCCCACTGGAGAGAAACCTTACAAGTGTGTTCAGTGTGACATGAGTTTCACATATCACATAAGCCTGAAACAGCATTTGCAAAATCATTGTGAAAAGAATTTATCGTTTTCCTTCGTGTGACAAGAGGTTTTGAAAAAGGAGTAATTTCAGCAACCATCTGTGCATTCACTCTGGGGAAAGACAATTTAATTGTGATCAATGCAATAAAATCAACACACTTATCCATATGCAAAGTCATGTAAATGTGAGAGCCTGTTTGTGTTCTTAGTATGACAATAGTAAATGCATATGTAGAACGGCTGCCTCAGTGCTTGGCTCTCCAGTGTTTGTACTGTTTTTTTGTTTCTCAAACAAGATCAGTTTTACCAGGGATGAACTGCTGAACATCGGAGAGCCACCAGATATTTCACCGGATTTCGATTATTCTGACGTTTTGCCGAACGTTGTAGTTGGTGGAGCAGTGGCGCTGATCAAGCGCTTCAGGACGCGCAGACGGGGGAAGAGAGCCGGCGCACTCGTGAAGCTCAGGCAGCGCGGATTCAGAACGCCGTTGCCTAGCAGCCATCTGGCGAATCCACCAGAGACAGCAATATATTAGACCATTGTTACACCACAATAAAGGATGAATATCACTCTGTTCTACGGGCAGCTTTGGGGCTCTCTGATCACTGTTTAGTTAATCTTATACCGACCTACAGGCAGAAACTGAAATCAGCTAAAACTGCATAAAGGAAGAAGAGCAGGATTTACAAGCTTGTTTTGGCCTCACTGATTGGAGTGTTTTTGAAGTTGCTGCCACCGATCTGGACGAGCTCACTGAGACTGTAACATCTTATATCAGTTTCTGTGAAGACATGTGCATTCCTACCAGGACTCATTTAACCTACAACAACAACAAACCATGGTTCACTGCAAAACCCAAGACATCTCCGTCAGGCCAAAGAAGATGCTCAAAGGAAGGGGAATAATGTCTTGTATAAACAGGCCAAATACACACTGGAAAAAGAGATCAGAGTGGCAAAGAGGAATTATTCTGGAAAGCTAAGGAAGCAGTTATCTTACAGTGACCCTGCTTCAGTGTGGAAAGTTCTGAAAGACATCAACTACAAGACACCATCCCCCATCACTGTGGAGAATCAACAACTGGCAGATGATCTGAACGAGTTTGTGTGAATTCCCCTCATGCTTCAAACACTCCACCATCATCCCCATTCCAAAGAAACCCAAAATTACAGGACTTAATTATTACAGACCTGTGGCTCTAACGTCTGTGACCATGAAATCATTTGAAAGACTGGTTTTGGCTTATCTGAAGGACATCACTGGACCCCCTGCAGTCTGCCTACAGAGCAAACAGGTCTGTGGAAGATGCAGTAAACATGGGACTGCATTATGTTCGGCAACATCTAGACAGACCAGGGACTTATGTGAGGATCCTGTTTGTGGACTTCAGCTCGTCCTTTAACACTATCATCCCAAACCTCTTCCTGCCCAAACTATCTCAGCTCTCCTTGCCCACCTCCGTCTGTCAGTGGATCACAAACTTCCTGACAGACAGGCAGCAGCTAGAGAGGCTGGGAAAACTCACATCCAACACCCGTACGATCAGCACTGGAGCTCCTCAGGGTTGCGTCCTCTCCCAACTTCTCTTCTCCCTGTACACCAACGACTGCACCTCTAAAGACCCCTCTGTCAAGCTCCTGACGTTTGCAGACGACACCACACTCATCAACCTCATTCAGGACGGTGACGAGTCTGATTACAGACAGGAGGTCGAGCAGCTGGCTGTATGGTGCAGTCTTAACAACCTGGAGGTTAACACACTCAAAACTGTGGAGATGATGGTGGACTTCAGGAGGAACCCCCTGCTCTCTCTCCACTCACCATTATGGACAGCACTGGGACTGCAGTGGAGTCATTCAGGTTCCTGGGCACCACCATCTCCCAGGACCTGAAGTGGGACACTCACATTGACTCCATTGTTGAAAAGGCCCAGCAGAGGTTGTACTTCCTTCGCCAGCTGAGGAAGTTCAACCTGCCACAGGTGCTGCTGAAACAGTTCTACTCCACCATCATTGAATCCGTCCTCTGCACTTCTATAACTATCTGGTTCAACTCAGCTACCAAATCTGACCTCAGAAGAATACAGAGCATAGTCCGGACTGCTGAGCGAATATCATTGGTACAACCCTCCCTTCTCTCCGATAACTGTACTCGTCCAGAATGAGCAAAAGGGCTGGCAGAATCACTCTGGACCCCCTCACATCCAGCACACTCCCTCTTTGAACTGTTGCCATCTGGTCGACGCTACAGAGCTCTGAGCACCAGAACGGCCAGACACAGGAACAGTTTCTTCCCTCAGGCAATCCATCTCATGAACACTTAGCAATAAACGTGGAACACACAACACTATTATACATTATTTAACATACATACTTATTACATTTCAAATTTGCACATATCATACCTGTACATATATAATTGTCTATATTATATATTGTGTTTTTGTTATTTTGTACATTTGTATGTTATTCTTTTTATTATCTGCGTCCTGTCTTGTCACTGTCGTTTTGTTGCACTGTGGAACTTCTGTCACTAAAACAAATTCCTCGTATGTATAAACATACCTGGCAATAAAGCTAATTCTGATTCTGATATGTTTGAAATCAAGTCACACCGCAGCTAAATGTGAGCTTGATTGTTCACCTCATTGACCACTTCTTTTATGTGCGTTATTGTTTTATTATATAATACATCTCTTTATACAGTACTTTACCTTGAGCCTTATTATTTTCTTTTGAGCATGTTTACTGCAGTGAGAACACCTGACCATCTTCTTTGCTATAGTTTTAAATTTTAAATGGTTGAGGTAGACACCTTTTAATTTAGATTATGTAAAGGTGTTGCTAATTGTAATATATGTTGGTCAGCTTTTCTGCAATGTCTTTGTGGGGTGTTTTGAATGTGCTGTAAAAGAGGGATATTTCCGGGGATGGCTCCAGTCGGGGACAAAACAACAAAAACCAGGACTGTCCACGAAAGTACTTTCCACTCAAAAAGAGGCATGCTCATGTTGGTATTGTTTGTGTCAACATATACAGAAGCTAGAAAAAGTTTGTGAATGCTTCTGAAATTATTTAATGGCATGTGTTCAATAAAGACATTACATTCACAAAACTGTTGAAAACGTTACTACCTTGTTGACCTGGATGACCCACAACTGATTTCTTGGTTTCATGAGTCCCTTGTTTGTCCTTAGCAGTTAAACCGTCCACAGTTCTTCAGAAAAATCCTCTAGGTCCTGCACATTCTTTGGTTTTCCATTCATTTATAGACATATCTTGAAATGAATAAAAGGGATTGTTCACCCAAAAATGAAAATTACCCCATGGTTTACTCACCCTCAAACCATCCTAGGTGTATATGACTTTCTTCTTACAGAATACAGTTGGAGTTCGGCTCTCCTAAGCTTTATAATGGCAGTGAGTAGTGTTCCAGATTTTGAAGCAAAATAAAGTGTGTCCATCCATCATAAAAAGTACTCCACATGGCTTCGGGGGTTAATATAGGCCTCCTGAAGCTAATCGATGTGTTTGTGTAAGAAAAATATCCATATTTACAACTTTATAAACCATAATCTCTAGCTTCCACTATCAATGCTCCACATGGATTGATTGAGTGCAGTATGGAGTACCACAAGGCTCAGTACTAGGACCGTTGCTTTTCACATTACCCTTGGGAGATATCATCAGGAACATGTGTTAGCTTTAACTGTAACACCTGTTTCACACATACTCGGTCTGCAGTGTGTGTGCGTTGCGTTTATTATTTTACGCACCCATGTTAACGGATTAGCGCTTTCACACTGCACGCGGTTGCGGTCCGTCAGTGCGTTCCAGGAGCGGCGCATCTGCAGCAGTGCAGCGATCGTTTACGCACCGAGTCTGTTTTTGCTGTGCTGCACGCGCTGAATTAAAGTGACAGTGCATTGTTCGTAGTAAAAAGGAACATGGATTGACACAGAAACGTAGTAATTTCACAATAAATAGATATGCAGTTTCACAGGCTTTTTGGCTAGGTTTAAAACAAAGAAAAGTGCACTTTTATATAAACAAGGCAACATATGCACTTGTGTCTTCTGGAGGTAGAAAAACAAAGACCCGTGGGACTGTTTGTAATAAAGTTTTAAATGTATAAGGCACGAGTTTAAAGTTTTCATTTAAAATATTTGTGATAACCTAACGCAAGTAAAATTATTTTACTGTTTGACACTGTAAAGCTGCTTTGACACAATCAGTATTATATAAAGCGCTATACTAATAAAGGTGACTTGACCTGACTTATAACCTGTTTTTGCAGCGTAGAGCAATTTAGCAAATCACAGACATATCTGTTGATTTCTGGAACGCAATGGCCAATCAGACGTGATTAAATTAGAATCCACTCACTGCTCAAACGTCAAGAGTTTTTCTTCAGTGCTGAAAGCTTTGCATGCTGGCAAATCCTCTGATTATAACAAAGTGTAGACATTATTATAAATTCATTGTGCAGTCAAGAGTTTTGTGAGATCACGATAAACTGAGATGTCAGCTTTTTTGGGGATTATGAAGGAAGCTTGTTGTGTTTCCAGCTGGACAGCACCCCCAACCTAAAACATCTTCCTGTGCCCCTGGGTGGAGGCCATCCTGTGTAAACAGTTGTCTTTGAAACACTTTAGTTCCTCTTGCTAGGAATGGTCCCCTGATGAACGACTGAACTTTCAGGCTTCTAAGCGTTTCAGAGAGTTCCTTAATATTAGTTTTAAGGAGTTCTGACTGCTCTTTCCAAATATAATTCTTCCCCACATGAATGATGATTCAATTTGCAGTCTTGTGCTTCATCAGAATGTTCTGAAGTTCCCTGTTCACATCAGAGACGGTTGCTTGATGAAAGTAGCATGTTGTTGTAGTCCTGCTACTGGTGTTTCTGATAATGGAGTCGCCCACTATCAGTGTCCTGGGCTCGGCTGTGCTCTGAGCTGAATGTAATGCACTCGGTATAGCTTGTTTAGATTCACGGGACTCACCGGCTGTGTGCTGAGGGGTCCGTCATGAAGCTCTGCTGTGTGTTTGGCAGTCCTGCAAGTAACTTTTTTTCAAGAACTGCAATCCTTTGTCTGTGGCAGTTTGTGCAGCAAGTAGATTCTTCAACCAGAAGAGGCCTTTTCTTTCTCGTCTACAAAAATTATTCTTTTTTGTAACATTATTTCAGTCTGGAAAGTTTTAAGTGTTGGTGGCAAACATATGTTGCGCACTGTGCGGATCTGCTGAAATTAAAATCTGCAAAAGTAACGAGCAGTAAGCAAGAGCGTCTGAACAGTAGTTAATTCCTACAATTTAAAACAATATCAATATCTTTGATTCTTATTTTTGATCCTGATCTTCACATCTGAGAGTTTCTACAGGTGCAACTGGATATTGAAGGTATTTTGTTTCTCGCAAAACAACATTTACTTCACTAATATCATAACGTGTGTGATATATTTCTGTATCCCTGTGATGATCTCTCTCTAGAGTTACAGTGTTTCTAGTAAACTGGTTATTGCATCTTGTGTTTAGAAACTGAACACTATTCACTCTTAATAAGGGTAGATAAAGACTAACAGCTGAGTATTATTTATCATATTTTGTCAATCAAATTTTGTCAAATCAATTAACTATTTTCATTTCAACTGCACAAAAAGTGAATTAAAATCAGAACTGCTGATATAAAAGTACATTACCGCTGAAATCAATAAGATCAAAGACAGACAACACATTCCTTATAGAAGACAGATTTGTTTCTTTTCTCCATGGATCTGTAATTCTGTATGGGGAGTAAAATTATGTTTGTAAATTGATTCAATAAATGGAAACCTGTTTGTGAATCTGAGAGCTTAAAAGATGTTTAGACACATTTCTGTTTTGTGTGAACAGGACTTTTATTTTGGTGTGGTGACATGATGTCATAAGTCTGCGCCGTGCTCCTGCATCTGATTCTGCTGAAGAAAGGTTTGTGTTTGAATCTTTTAAAGAGTTTAAATCAGTACAACCCATTCAGATAGGTTTATAGAGAACGTTGGAGTGAATCAATAATCTTTAATGTAATGTTATAATCTATCTAATAACAGTAATGAAGATAGTTTTTTATAGTAAAGCACCTCCACACATGAGCAACAAAAGAGATGCATCTCAGTTCACTCCCTGTATAGTGAAGCAGTTCATCATTAACACACTGCTTGCTCACTGGCGGGTACGTCACGACAGAGTTACAGAACTTCTTAAAAACAGCTGAGACTCAACTGAATCAAGTGCTTGTGAAAATGCTTCACTGTTTGTGACGACAGCTGGGGTGTATTCCAGAAAGCAGGGTTAACTTACCGTCAGCTAAACCCTGAACTCTCGGTTGATTAACCCAGACCTTGTAAGCGAGGTGTGCGGTTCCAAAAAAGTGTCCGGGAGTAAGTTCACTCAACTCAGAGTATGTTCCTGGTTAAGACTCAACAGAGCGAGGAATCGACGAGTCACTGTGGAAACATACGCTAAGAAAAAGCATGCCATGCTTCAATACTTGTATTTTTTAATACTTGAGAATATGTATTATATTGTTAGTTTGATGCTAATTATATATTAAGTCAAATCAAGATATATATCTGATTTAGAATTTAGACATTATAGAAAATGCCGAACCATGTGTGAGATGATAGTATAAAATGTAATAAATAAATATATAATAAATTAAACATTACCTTGCCATAGTGTTTTATAATTAATACAGATAACTGATATATATGCCAATATAATAACCATATTAGAATAATATATTACCTTATTTATTACTTATTTTTTTAGGCTTCATCAGTAACATAAATATACACATATATATATATAGTAGGCTATATTACATATTGTAATATTATATAATGTTGTGCGGCTGTGCGCTATCTGTCAGGCCCACTGAAGGCTCGTCAGTAGATCACACGTGCGCTGAAGTGAACTAACCCTGGAACAGAAGCAGGTTATCTTCACAGAGCTAGTTGCTATGGTTACTTACATACCCTGAAAGTTACCTCCGATTTTGGAACCGAAAGCTGAGGTTATCCGCTCGCTTATCCTCACACATACCCGGGTATGCCACATAGCCTGCTTTCTGGAATACCCCCCAGATGTGCGTGTTGTTAAAATCTGCACTAAAACAAGATTTAAACCTTCCAAGTAGCCTGTTTAATATTAATCTTCTTCAGTGATACCAGCTCAGACACATTTAGAATCTTTTGGTTTTTCATGGTTTTTTTTAGTGTCTTGACTTGGTGCCATTGATATAGAAATTGTTATTTATTTCTTCATTTTAAATGGTATAGATGATTACTTTGGTGTTGCCACCCCTCATAGACCCCATGCCACCCCTTTGCCACCCTATAAATACTTTTCTAGATCTGCCCCTGTGTATAATGACAACCTCTAAAAATACACTCACAATGTTTTGTTTAGCACTATGTAAAGTGACCTTGAGCTATGGAAAGGCACTATATAAATAAAACTTCTTCTTCTTCTTCATGAAAGAGTTATCTATTAAACATAATCTACAAATAAATCAATACATACCAAATGTAAATCATAAATGCCTAAATATGAAATGTCTGTATAATCTGTGTTCATTTATTAATTTGTAGTGCTAGTTTTGAGTGTTTTTAGCTAATCAGGTGATTTAAGTGCATTAACTCTCATTCTGACTGATTCCCTAACTAGTGTGCTGACTACTGAACTAGTGTGCTGACTACTGAACTAGGGAGCTGACTACTGAACTAGTGTGCTGACTACTGAACTAGTGTGCTGACTACTGAACTAGTGTGCTGGACATGAGGAACTAGGGAGCTGACACTGAAAAACTACTGTGCTGACTACCTAATAGTGTGCGGCTAATGAACTAGTGTGCTGAATACTAACTCGGGAGCGATACGAACTGGTGCTGACTACTGAAATAGGAGATGACTATGAACTGTGTGCTGACTAATGAATAGGAAGCTGACACTGAAACTAGGGAGTGACTACTGAATAGGGGGCCTGACTACTGAACTAGGGAGTTGACGACTGAACATAGTGTGTGACTAATGAATAGGGGAGCGACTATGACTAGTGTTGTGAATACTGAAATAGTGTGTGGACTACTGAAATGTGTGCTGACTATGAACTAGGGAGCTGATACTGAACAGTGTTACTGACTACTGACACTAGGGAGCTGATACGAACTAGTGTGATGACGACTGAACTAGGGAAGCTCGACTCAATGAATAGGGCAGAGGATACTGAAACTAGTGTGCTGACTACTGAACGAGTGTGCTGAACTACGAAACTAGGAGCGGACTACTGAACTAGTGTGCTGACTACTGAACTAGTGTGCTGACTACTGAACTAGTGTGCTGACTACTGAACGAGGGAGCTGTACTGAATATGTGTGCTGACTACTGAAACTAGGGAGCCGATACTGAAAACTAGTGTGCGTGACTACTGAACTAGGGGAGCGGACTACGAACTAGGGAGCTGACTACTGAAACTGGGTGCTGACCTACGTGGAACTAGGAGCGATAATGAACTAGTGTGCGACTACGGAACTAGTTGTGCTGGACTACTGAACTAGGGAGCTGACTCTGAAATAGGGAGCTGATACTGAACTAGGGGATGACTACTGAATAGTGTGTGACTACTGAACTAGGGGAGTGGGACTACTGACAGGGTGGGACTACTGAATAGGGAGCTGACTACGGAACTAGGGAGCTGGACTATGCACTAGTGTGATGACTCTGACAAACTAGTGTGCGCCACTGAATAGGGAGCTGGACTACTGAACTAGTGTGTGACTACTGACTAGTGTGTGACTATGAAAATAGGGAGCTGACTATGAAATAGTGTGCTGACTACTGAAACGATGTGTGCATACTGAACTAGTGTGCGGACTACTGAACTAGTGTGCTGACTACTGAACTAGGGAGCTGACTACTGAACTAGGGAGCTGACTACTGAACTAGGGAGCTGACTACTGAACTAGTGTGCTGACTACTGAACTAGGGAGCTGTCTCCCTCACTAGTGTGCTGACTACTGAACTAGGGAACTGATTGAGACCCCCAGAGATCTAGATTGGGTTTATTATCTTTCTGTTAATTATTCTGATCTTAAACAGAGAAAAACTGCTGCTGAAGCGACTGAGAGACGCACTATTATAAAGATGGTGTTTATTAAAGAGGAGAGAGAAGACGTGAAGATTGAAGAAGCTTTCAGAGTCAAACATGAAGATACTGAGGAACGAACAGGTTGGTCAAGTCAAGTCGCCTTTATTTATATAGCACTTTATACAATAATATTTGTCAAAGCAGCTTTACAGTGTCAAACAGAACAATACTTTGTCCATAAAGCAAGAAGACAATAACAAAGAGTCATTTTTCAGCTAAAAGGTTGGTTTCATTCTTTTCTTCTAAAGTCTTTCTTCAGTCATTCTGCATCATGAATCTCTTTATTTACTACACAACATGTGACAAAATGAATGACGTCACAAATTAAATTATGAAAAACAATAAATACATTGCCAAAACAAAACAATTACTCTGTGTAACGTTAAACCCAATATCTACTTCTATCTTAAAAACAATTAAAATAATTAATTTCTATCACTTAGTTATGTAAAAGTATCTAACAATTATGTTTATGTAGGAAAATGAAACCATGAAATGTATCAACTTTACGTTTGCGGTCTATAATTTTAATTAATCCTAAAATTACCTAAATGAACGGCTCTGTGTAGTAAATGCTGCTCCATGTGAAAGATGTAATTATCTGAACCAGTGCTGCCTTGATGTTGTTGGATTTGAGTGCTGCCTTTGATAGCCTAGCCCTAGATCATGGCAACTTAATATTGAACATCTCAGAGATTATGTGGCTGTCAAGGCTGTAGCACTTAAATGCTTCCCCTCAAATGTGCAGGACAGGACATGTTCAATTAGGGTTGGGACCTGTGGCTCATCATCTATTAATATTTCTTGGGGGATTCCACAAGGATCGATTCTTGGTCCAACTCTTTTCATTGTACAGTGGTGTGAAAAAATGTTGGCCCCCTTCCTGATTTCTTATTTTTTTGCATGTTTGTAACACTTTAATGTTTCAGATCATCAAACAAATTTAAATATTACACAAAGATAATGCAAATAAATACAAAATACAGTTTTTAAATGATGATTTAATTTATTAAGGGAAAAAGCTGTCCAAACCTACGTGGCCCTACGTGAAAAATTAATTGCCCCCTCCTGTTAAATCATAAAAGAACTGCAATTAACCACATTATTTTAAAAAGCTGAGTTAAATTTCACTAGCCACAAGCAGGCCTGATTACTGCCAGACCTGTTGAATCAAGAAATCACTTAAATAGAACCTGTCTGACAAAGAAAAGCATGCTTAAGGAGCAACACATCATGCCGCGATCTAAGAAATTCAAGAACAGATGAGAATCAAAAAAGTTGACATGTATCAGTCTGGAAAGGTTTATGAAGCCATTTCTATGGCTTTGGGACTCCAGTGAACCACGGTTAGAGACATTATCCACAAATTGAGAAAACTTGAAACAATGGTGAACCTTCCCAGGAGTTACCAGCCAACCAAAATTACTCCAAGAGCACAACGACGACTCATCCAAGAGGTCATAAAAGAACCCAGAACAACATCTAAAGAACTGCAGGCCTCACTTGCCTCAATTTAAGCTCAGTGTTCATGATTCAACAATAAGGAAGACTGGGCAAAAACGGCATCCATGGAAGAGTTCCAAGGCAAAAACCACTGCTAACCAAAAAGGACACAAAGGCTCGTCTCTCATTTGCCAAAAAAAATATCTTGATTATCCCCAAGACTTTTGGGAAAAAACTCTGTAGACTGACGAGACAAAAGTTTAACTTTTAGGAAGGTGTGTCCCGTTACATCTGGCGTAAAACCAACAAAGCATTTCATAAAAAGAACATCATACAAACAGTCAAACATGGTGGTGGTAGTGTGATGATCTGGGCTGCTTTGCAGCTTCAGGACCTATACGACTTGCCATAATTGACGGAACCATGAATTATGCACTCTATCAGAAAATCCTGAAGGAGAATGTACGGCCATCAGTTTGTGACCTCAAACTCAAGCACACTTGGGTTATGCAGCAAAAAAATGATCCCAAACACACCAGCAAGTCAACCTCTGAATGGCTCAAGAAAAACTAAAATAAGGTTTTGGAGTGGCCAAATCAAAGTCAGGACTTAAAACCGATTGAGATGCTTAAACAGTCCATACATGCTCGAAAACCCTCCAATGTGGCTGAATTAAAAATAATTCTGCAAAGAAGGTGGGCAAATCCCCCACAGCGATGTGAAAGATCATTGCCAGTTATCACACAACACTTGATTGCAGTTGTTGCTGCAAAGCTTGGCACAACCAGTTATTAGATTTAGGGGGAATGACTTTTTCCCGTAGGGCCAGGTAGGTTTGGACAGCTTTTTTCCTTAATAAAATAAATAATCATTTAAAAAAACAGCATTTTGTATTTACTTGCATTATCTATAATATTAAAATTTGTTTGATGATCTGAATCTTTAAGTGTGACAAATATGCAAAAAATTTAAAAAACAGGAAGGGGGCCAACACTTTTTCACACCACTGTATATGTTGCCCCTGGAGTTAATTCTTTAGAATTATAGAGTTGGCTATAATTTTGATGACCTACAATACAGCCCTGGTTGAACAGTAATACCCGTGCTCTCAGGCAAGAGTGCAGGAGGGTTGAACGTAAATGGCTAAAAGATAAAATACAGGTTTCTTATGAGATTTTGAAGAGTTGTTTGAGTGAATACCAAAGAGCTGTTAAATTATCTAGATCTAATGATTTTTCTGATATTATCTCGAAGAACTGCCATAATTCTAGAGTGCTTTGTTCTGCTGTAAACACTGTACTACATCCTGTTGTTATGCCATTACTCTCGCCTTCTGTTGACACATGTGAATAGGTTTTAAAATGTTTCATTGATAGTAGCTTGACATTTGGTGGTGTTCCACCTAGTTTTAAACACGCCGTTATCCAGCCCCTTCTTTAAAAAGCTGGTTTAGACTCCTCTGGTATGAATAATTGTCGTAGATACTGGAGAAAATTGTGTATGCACAGCTTAATGATTTTTTGGGGAAGAACAACATTTCGGTCAGGGTTTGGAGGCGGTCATAGTACAGAATCGGCTCTTTTGACGGTTACTAATGATATTCTACGTGGTGCTGATTCTGGAAGTTGTGTTGTTCTGTTACTTTTAGATCTTACCGCAGCAGTTGACACAGTTGACGCCAAGATTCTCATTGATCGCTTTAGAGACCATGTTGGCATTCAGGGTTTAGCCTTAGAATGGTTTTCTTCATATTTAAAAGATAGGAGTTTTTCAGTCAGTCTAGGAAATTACTCTTCATCTGTTGCCCCTCTCATGTGTGGGGTTCCTCAGGGTTCAAATGTGGGACCGGTTTTGTTTTCCATTTATATGCTCCCTCTAGGATTAATTTTTGATAAACATGGCATTCATTATGTTTTGTTTGCTGATGACTCGCAACTTTATTTACCATTGAAACGCAAGGATCATTTATCCATTCAATCTCTGTATGAATGTTTGGCTGAGGTTAAGTGTTGGTTGACTTAGAATTTTCTCCAACTGAATGAGAATAAGTCTGAGTTTATTTTATTTGGTAAAAAGGGATGTGTGGATGATGTCACTGGCTGCCTGGGGATACTTCCTGGGAAAAATCTTTCTAGCGTGAAAAACCTTGTTATTTTTTACTCTGAGCTGAAATTTGATCGTCACATTATTTGCCGTTGTTAAAAATAGTTTTTTCTATCTTAGATCTATATCTAAGTTGAAGTCAATCCTTTCTTTTGAGGACTTGGAGAAAGTTGTGCATGCTTTTGTGTCATCGCATTTGGATTATTGTAATGCATTGTATCTGGGTGTGAGTCAGCCTCTCTCTATCTCGCCTGCAGTTTGTTCAGAATTCAGTGGCTAGGCTTTTATTGGGTACCAAGAAGAGAGGGCATATTACTCCTGTGCTTATCAAATTACACTGGCCCCTGTACGATACAGGATTCATTATAAAGTGCTACTATATGATTTTAAAGCTTTGCATGGTTTAGTGCCAGAGTATATTTCTGATTTAATCAGTTTGCATCAATCCAATAGGTCTTTGCGTTCTAATGATCAGTTACATCTGATGGTTCATTTAAAATGTAAAGGTGATTGGGCCTTTTCTGTTGCTGCTCCAAGGCTTTGGAATGACCTTCCTCTGTCTGTAAAATTTTCTCCTACACTTCCTGTATTTCAGAGTGCGCTTAAAACTCATTTTTTTTCATTAGCATTTGAAAATGTTTTGTAATTTGTTCTTTGTTGTTGTTATGGCATATGTTTATAATGTTTTATGCTTGATTTTATTGTTATATTTATTTAGGCTTCCTGTACAGCACTTTGGTCTCCACATCGTGGTCTTGAAAGTGCTTTATAAATAAATAAAGTTGAAGTTGAAAGTGAGTTGAGTAAATAACTTTTGAAAATTGTGCTGACTCCAAATGCAAACTGTTTTGAACAATTCAGTCCAATTTGGTGAACTGGTTCGACCGGTGCACTAAAAACAAGCGGTTCAAAACATTATTTGATTGCGAAGCACACATCACTATTGCTGACTGCATTCTTCTTGTTAAATCCTGGTAACTGTGGTGTAATTTTGATCTCCCACTCCCATCCGGAGCAAATGTAAATCTGCCTGATCCAGATTTGTCCTGGGACCTGCAGGATCCCAATCCAGTGCTCTACTGTGGGTTTTTATAAGGGCTTTGATGACTGCCAGCTTGAAAGTATTTGGGACATATCCTAAAGAAAGCAAAGAGTTAAGAACATTGACAAGAGGTTCTGAGATTATATTATAACTTCAGTTGGATTTGAAGATTTACTGTCTAAAGGCTTTCAAGTCTTGGAGCAGTTAAACTGGTGTTCACTTGTTTTTGTTTCTTTTCACCCTAGACCTGATGCCACTGAAAGAGGAGAGTCAAGAACTGAATGAAATGGAAGAGAAAGATGATTTCATGACTGGGGAAAAATCTTGTACTTACTCGCCGACTCAAAAAACAGAAACCAGAAACCTTGAATTCCAGATGAGTGTTCACACTGGAGAGAAGCCTTATGTCTGCCAACAGTGTGGAAAGAGTTTCATTCAAAAAGACAGCCTTAAAGTCCACATGAAAATTCACAGTGGAAAGAAGCCTTACACCTGCAAACAGTGTGGGGAGAGTTTTAAACAGAAAAAGTACCTCAATGCCCACGTGACAATTCACAGTGGAGAGAAACCTCACACCTGCAAACTGTGCGGGAACAGCTTCACACGAAAAGAAAATCTTACAATTCACATGAGAATTCACACTGGAGAGAAGCCTTACATTTGCCAACAGTGTGGGAAGAGCTTTACACAAAAAGAAAGTCTTAAGATTCACATGAGAGTTCACACTGGAGAGAAGCCGTTCATCTGCTCGCAGTGTGGGAAGAGTTTCACTCAAAAAGGAAGCCTTAACAGACACATTAGAGTTCACACTGGAGAGAAACCGTTTGTTTGTGATCAGTGTGAAAAGAGTTTCAGATATAAAGCACACCTTCGTAATCACATGAGGATTCACTCGGGAGAGAACTGTTTTATATGTCATCAGTGTGGAAAGAGTTTCACACACAGATCAAACTTTGATAATCACTTAAGAATTCACACTGGAGAGAAGCCGTTCACCTGCCCTCAGTGTGGAAAGAGCTTCATGACGAAAGGAAACCTTAAGATTCACATGAGAGTTCACACTGGAGAGAAACCTTACAAGTGTGTTCAGTGTGAAAAGAGTTTCACATATCACACAAACATGAAACGGCATTTGCAAACTCATTCTGGAAAGAAATTCTAAACCTCATGTCACACCGAGGAAAATGGTTTCAACAATCATCTGCACATTCACTCTGAAGAAAGACAATTCAGTTGTGATCAGTCTAATTAAAACATCACATTAATACATTCATATAATAAATCTTGTAAATGTGAGAACCTGATTGTGTTTTTTATTAAGTCCTATTCGGACAGGATTAGTTTTACATGGAGAGGGGGGATAAAGAAAGTATTACCAGAGCTTCTCAGTGATTTTAGTCCCATCTGAATGTACAATGTCTAAAGATTACGGCGACATTCTCTACAAAGATCATGGTATCCCACTCTTGGCCACACATCCTTTCCTTTCCTTTCCTTTGACTGAGTTGAGTATGGAGTACCACAAGGCTCAGTACTAGGACCGTTGCTTTTCACGATACCCTTGGGAGATCTCATCAGGAAACATGGTGTTAGCTTTAACTGTTATGCTGATGATACTCAGCTCTATATTTCTTTGCAGCCCGACGAAGCATACCAATTTGCAAAACTAACGGACTGCATAGTTGATATAAAAAACTGGATGACTAGTAATTTCTTACTGCTAAATTCTGAAGAAACAGAGGTGGTAATTATTGGATCAAAAACCTCTGCATGTAATAACCTAAAACACTGCCTTCAACACTTGAAATTTTGGGGGGGGGCTGCTGTGTAATTCCGGTCACGTAGACCTAGGGGTGCTATGGATAGCAATCTTCATTTGAAACCCATGTTTATAGCAATTTGTAAAACCAAATTTTTCCATCTTAAAAAATATATCTAAATTACGGCCTATGCTCTCCGCTGCGATCTCAAAACTCTGGCCATTTGATAATACCCAGAATATCAAAATCAACTGCGGGCGGTAGATCCTTTTCCTATTTAGCTCCCAAACTCTGGAACAATAAACTCTGTCAGTTTAAATCTAGATTCAAGACCCATCTCTTTACCCCCCACCACCCCCCCCCCACCTGGCTTACACATAACACACTTACACATTTCTATTATTCAAATCCGTTAAAGGATTGTTAAGCTGCAGTAATTAGGACAACCGGAACCGGGAACACTTCCCATAACACCCGATGTACTTGCTACAACGTTAGAAGAATGGCATCTATGCTAATATTAGTCTGTTTCTCTCTTATTCCGAGGTCTTAAAAAATAAAATGTATTTTTATTATATATTAAATTAAGAAGTATCCAGTCGGGAAAGGTTTTAAGTGTTGGTGGCAAACATATGTTGCGCACTGTGCTGATCTGCTGAAATTAAAATCTGCAAAAGTAACGAGCATTAAGCAAGAGCGTCTGAACAGTAGTTAATTCCTACAATTTAAAACAATATCTTTGATTCTTATTTTTGATCCTGATCTTCACATCTGAGAGTTTCTACAGGTGCAACTGGATATTGAAGGTATTTTGTTTTCCGCAAAACAACATTTACTTCACTAATATCATAACGTGTGTGATATATTTCTGTATCCCTGTGATGATCTCTCTCTAGAGTTACAGTGTTTCTAGTAAACTGGTTATTGCATCTTGTGTTTAGAAACTGAACACTATTCACTCTTAATAAGGGTAGATAAAGACTAACAGCTGAGTATTATTTATCATATTTTGTCAATCAAATTTTGTCAAATCAATTAACTTTTTATTTCAACTGCACAAAAAGTGAATTAAAATCAGAACTGCTGATATAAAAGTACATTACCGCTGAAATCAATAAGATCAAAGACAGACAACACATTCCTTATAGAAGACAGATTTGTTTCTTTTCTCCATGGATCTGTAATTCTGTATGGGGAGTAAAATTATGATTGTAAATTGATTCAATAAATGGAAACCTGTTTGTGAATCTGAGAGCTTAAAAGATGTTTAGTCACATTTCTGTTTTGTGTGAACAGGACTTTTATTTTGGTGTGGTGACATGATGTCATAAGTCTGCGCCGTGCTCCTGCATCTGATTCTGCTGAAGAAAGGTTTGTGTTTGAATCTTTTAAAGAGTTTAAATCAGTACAACCCATTCAGATAGGTTTATATAGACCGTTGGAATGAATCAATAATCTTTAATGTAATGTTATAATCTATCTAATAACAGTAATGAAGATAGTGTTTTATAGTAAAGCACCTCCACACATGAGCAACAAAAGAGATGCATCTCAGTTCACTCCCTGTATAGTGAAGCAGTTCATCATTAACACACTGCTTGCTCACTGGCGGGTACGTCACGACAGAGTTACAGAACTTCTTAAAAACAGTTCAGACTTCAATCAAATGCTTTATCTGTAGTACATCAATGTCCAAACACTGTCCGCAGCTGAAGTTGGCTGATAGCAAATGAATAATCCAACCTCTTGTAATGAAAACACGCCACAGCTCTCAAACACCAGACTCTTCCTAACCAGGAACAGTCAAGAATAGTTCAGACTACGGTCTCGCGTCAAAAATAACTTTAAATCCATTTTCAAACTGGACCATTATGTAGTAGTAGCCTCACCTAAAATGCATAAAAATACACTGTCTTAAACTCTTAGCATTACTCCAAACATAGGCCATACACACATGTAACATCTCTGCAAAAAAACATCAGCAATGTACACTTTTAAATAGGGAAAAAACCTTGTTTAGACTGGGCTTGAAATGACACACTTCCCAACCAGGACACAGCACAATGTGTTCAGCAGGTGAGCCATGCTGGCTACCGCTGCTTGCTGTTTCTCTTTTTCTCCCTTTTTCTTCTTATAATCTGTTAATTATTCTGATCTTAAACACAGAAAAACTCCTGCTGAAGCGACTGAGATCCACGTGACACACTATTATAAAGATGGCGTTTATTAAAGAGGAGAGAGAAGACATGAAGATTGAAGAAGCTTTCAGAGTCAAACATGAAGATACTGAGGAACAAACAGAGATGGAGTTTATTAAAGAGGAGAGTGAAGACATGAAGATTGAAGAAGCTTTCAGAGTCAAACATGAAGATACCGAGGAACAAACAGGTCGGTCAAGTCAAGTCATCTTTATTAATATAGCACTTTATACAATAATGTTTGTCAAAGCAGCTTTACAGTGTCAAACAGAACAATACTTTGTCCATAATGCAAGAGGACAATAACAAAGACTCATTTTTCAGCTAAAAGGTTGGTTTCATTCTTTTCTTCTAAAGTCTTTCTTCAGTCATTCTGCATCATGAATCTCTTTATTTAGTGACAAAATGAATGACGTCACAAATTAAATTATGAAAAACAATAAATACATTGCCAAAACAAAACAATTACTCTGTGTAATGTTAAACCCAATATCTACTTCTATCTTAAAAACAATTAAAATAATTAATTTCTATCACTTAGTTATGTAAAAGTATCTAACAATTATGTTTATGTAGGAAAATGCAAACCATAAAATTGATCAACTTTACGTTTGCTGTCTATAATTTTAATTAATCCTAAAATTACCTAAAATGTAATCAAATTGGGGTCTTGTTAACATTACTTTCTTTCTGTGCTTACTAATGCGCATTTTGTCAGTAAAGTTGGTTCTGTAATCAGTGGTAAATCTCCATCACGTGTGGGCTTTCACATGGAGCAGCATTTACTACACTACGTTGTTCACTGACAAGCTGCGCAAAACCACGTTCATAATCGCACGCTTTTTTGCGCAGCTTGTCAGTGAACAACGGCTCTGTGTAGTAAATGCTGCTCCATGTGAAAGATGTAATTATCTGAACCAGTGCTGCCTTGATGTTGTTGGATTTGAGTGCTGCCTTTGATAGCCTAGCCCTAGATCATGGCAACTTAATATTGAACATCTCGGAGATTATGTGGCTGTCAAGGCTGTAGCACTTAAATGCTTCCCCTCAAATTTGCAGGACAGGACATGCTCAGTTAGAATTGGGACCTGTGGCTCATCATCTATTAATATTTCTTGGGGGATTCCACAAGGATCGATTCTTGGTCCAACTCTTTTCATTGTATATGTTGCCCCTGGAGTTAATTCTTAAGAATTATGGAGTTAGCTATAATTTTGATGACCTACAATTGTATCTTTCCATAGAGTATGATGACTGTTCATCTGTCTCCCATTTGACAAGTGTTTGACTGAAGTCTGTAGTAACAAATGTAACAATCTATAAAACTGAAGTTCTGCTCGTGCAGTGGTGAAAACAATGCTGTATTTGTACACATGCGTACCGAACCGAAAGGCCCTTACCGAACATTTTCAGTACGAATAAGTATACCATTGCACCCCTAGTAAATAGTCAAAATTATTTATATGTTTTGACTGAACAGTTGTTGCATGTGCATCATGTAAAACTTGTCTTTAATATAACTAGTTGCATTTGCATTTTACAGTGCAGTTTATTTGTTATTAAATAAACTTACATTTAGCCAAATTTGCCCCCTCATTCAAGTCCTCAGTTGACCAGCACTCATAGTATCAGCACACCATCAGTTCTCCAAAAGAAACAGTTCGGTTCAGTCAGTGCTAGCTTCACGCATGCTCATATCTCCAGCTCATCAGTTGAACGTGTCCGTAAGACATTTCTCCGTTTAGTGTTCTGGAGATTCGAAAACGGCTGCAACCGGTTCTTGAATCGAGATCCGCTGTTGCAGTACGTGAAGTCTGCTGAGCTGAGAACTGCTGCAACTTGAATATACAGTCAACAAAACTACAAATTTGAAGCATATCTCCAGTATGTTTAATAGGTTTCTACTGATTAACACATAAACATTTACTTTGCACCAATAAAACCTTGGCAAAAGTTTACGTCAAGATTTAGATCAAATCATTTAGATTTTAAATAAGCTGTTTCTGAAAATATCATGCTGTCAGACTCTGTTCCGTGTCTGTGTGTGTTTTCTTCCCCCACGTGCTCCAGGTTATGTTTATTTCCTTATTTTGTTATTTTCCTGTTCCTGATGGGGTTATCTTTGTTCAGGTGTTCCCCATTCTGTTCCATTGTTCCCAGGTGTGTTCCATTAGTTTCAGTGTATTTAAAGTGTTTCTGCCCCTCGTAAATCCCTGTGTCCTACGTGCGATTCCTGTGTGTCAATGTCAATAAAGACTGTGTATCCTGATTCTCCAGTGTTCTCCTCGTTCCTTGTTCCTCGCTCCTTGTCCCTCGCACCTCAACGTAGGTGCACCGTGACAGAATACCGGACCT
The DNA here is from genome assembly GCA_018155175.1 of Sinocyclocheilus anophthalmus. Classification (NCBI taxonomy): domain Eukaryota; kingdom Metazoa; phylum Chordata; class Actinopteri; order Cypriniformes; family Cyprinidae; genus Sinocyclocheilus; species Sinocyclocheilus anophthalmus. The sequence goes on from JADLZN010007565.1 coordinate 115,701, forward strand.
AAACAGAAAGTAAGCTGCACCACTTCTCCCCATTTGTTTAATGTTTATGAAGTCTTTGTTTTCCCTGTTTTTTTCCCCCGCGATCATGGAAATCGGCGTTCGTTTCTCCGCCTTAGCCCGCAGAGATCTCCCCTTCTTTAAGTGCGCCTGGGATTTCTGTGGGCTCGCCGCGGCGACGGCATTGGATGACGCCACCATAAATTCTCTGTTCTGGCTCGGGGCCAACTACCATCGCCCCATGGACCTCCCAGACACCAAGGGACTATGCTGAAGGGAAGGGATCTACCGGTGTCTGGGAAGTGTCCGGGCCCGAGCCAGCCCCGCCGGCCGTTCCTCAGTGAAGTTCATGGCCGCCCGCCCTCAAGACCACCGGGAATCCTGCTGTCAGCCCGCGGCGCGGCGCTCTCCAGCCACCGGTCCGAGGCTCACTCAAGCCCGCCCGATCACTCCTTTCACCCCAAATAAAGGGGAATCTAAGAGGAGAAGGCGGTCGGTCTCAGCCCCAAGAACTCGCGCCAGTTGTCGGCTCCAGTCCCTGCGTCTGCTCCGTGTCAGCTCCAGCCCCTGAGTTAACCCAGTGCCAGTCCTCGAAAGAGCGTGCTGTGCCTGGCTCCTAAGAGCACTCAGTGCCAGATTCTAGTAGCGATTCCCAGTCCGAAATAACGACCAGAGTGGGATCCTATCCCGGAGTTAGCCCAGGTGAGGGCTCCGTCACTGAGTTATGAGTTTTAGCCCAGAAAGGCTCAGTCCCTGAGTTTAGCCCGGTGGATATGTGTCAGGTCCCCGTATAATAGCAGCACACATTCACAAATGTACAGAACAAGCGGCGAACCCAGTGTGCCTGTAGTTTTTTTCTATTTCTGTTTTATCACGTGATATAAAGTCTAAGGCCTTCTTAAGCCGTACAGCTGATTTATCTAATCTGCGGCCTGTTATGCATCCAACTAATATTGCTGTTGAGACAAAATGCAATGACATCAAGTTAGCATTTTTAAACATTCGCTCATTAAAAAATAAATAATTTCTAATCAATGACTTAATAACCACAAACAACCTGGATTTTAGGTTTCTAAACGAAACATGGCTAGAAGACATCTGCAGTGCAACAGTCCTCAATGAAAAAGCCCCTCCTAACTTTACCTTCATGAGTGTCTGCAGGACTGTTAGGAGAGGTGGAGTTTTGATTTGTCGCTGTCATTCTGTTGCACTGTGGAAGCTTCTGTCATTAAAACAAATTCCTCGTATGTGTAAACCTGGCTTTATACCTGGCAATAAAGCTCATTCTGAAAGGTGCTCCGCGCATTCTCTTTATCATTATTTACAGGCCTCCAAAATACTCCCCAGCCTTTGTTGAAGAGTTCACAGAAATGCTATCAATGATTTCCTCAGAGTTGGACTTTTTTGCTATTGCAGGGGATTTTAATATGCACATATATAATGCAGAAATCAAAATTACAAAAGAAATTAACTATTTTTAACACTTTTTTACTGATTCAGCATGTGCATGAACCCATACACAATCGTAGACATACTCTATATTTAATCATCAGTAGAGGTCTAAACATTTCATCCATTGTTATTAAGGACGTAGCACTATCTGATCACTTCTGTATTTTCTTTGATATATCGATCTCTGCTACCACTGAATTTAGATCTGTCTCTGTCAGAAAGAGATGCATTAACGAAAACACTAGTGTGCTATTTATGGAGGCTATATCTTTAACACCAAGCATTTCTGCAGACTCTGTTGATCTTCTCCTTGATTCCTCAAAAGTTAAGAATGTTATTAATGACACTGCTCCTTTGAAAGTCAGCAGGAAGACTGGCAGACAGAAATCAGCTTGGAGAAAATCAACAGCAGTTCAGAGTATGAAAAGAAAATGCAGAAAAGCTGAGCGGATGTGGCGGAAGACGAAACTTGAAATTCACTATAGCATCTATAAAGACAGCCTTCGTGCTTTCAATGTGGAACTAGGCAAAGCTAGACAGTCATTCTTCTCAAACCTTATAAACAGTAACTTAAACAACACTTGCACTCTTTTTGTTACTGTTGAGAGACTGACAAACCCCCAAATCAGATTGCCAGTGAAATACTCTCCGACAGCAAATGCAATGAGTTCGCTTCCTTCTTTTCTGAGAAGATCAATAATATCAGGAAGGCGATTAGCACATCCCCAAGTTATGCAGAGGTTAGACAGATTCGACCGCAATATCAAAAAGAAGATGCTATGTCTGCTTTTGAAGAGATTGATAGCAAAATTTTGGAAGAAATAGTACAGCACTTTAAATCGTCAACCTGCTATCTTGACACACTTCCCACATATTTTTTCAAAAGGGTGCATAACTGTTTGGAAGCAGATCTCTTAGAAGTGGAGAACGCCTCACTTCTTTCTGGGACTTTTCCAAATTCCCGGACACTGCAGTGTTAACTGAAAAAAGTTCACCCTTTTTGAAAAAGAGCAATCTTGATAACACCATATTGAGCAACTATAGACCAATATCAACATCTTCCTTTTGTAGGCAAGATTATTGAAAAGGTAGTCTTTAGGCCCAATCCCAATTCTATTTTATAAACCTTCCCCTTCCCCTACCCCTCCACCCACCCCTTCCCCTTGTCCCTTGAAACAAAGTGTCAAGGGGTAGGGGTGAAAATACTCCCCTAAGAATTGGGACACCACTACTATGCTGTCAAACGTCATCATAAGTCGTCTAGCTCCTACAATACACACACCTGTACTGGTGTGCATTAGAGCCTTTAATTGTTCTCTATTATGTGCTGCTTTACTGACACACACACAACACCACCCACACACACACATATCAGAAGCTTGCGCAGCTCAACACATCCAGGAGCAAAGATACTTGTCAACGCTGCCCCACGACTTTCATTAATAACAGTTTAAATACTGAATCTCTACATTACATTTTTCCAGCAACGAGAGGATAAAATCGTTTTTTTTAAACTCACTCTAAAAAGAGAAACGCACACACGCAAACACGCAAATTTAATCTCTCTGTATCCCGCTCGTGCTCTCCCAATTGCAATATTTGAGAAACGGGTTGTAGGATTATAATTATTGGGGGGGACTAGGCCTCCCTCAATTTGGGGGGGTTTTTTTTTTCCTTTTATGGTGGTTATCGTCCTGATCAGACATTAAAATATGTTGTGGCACTATTGTGCAGTTTGTAATGATATGACGTTAGCAAACTTTAGCGATTTTTGCAAACATTTCTTTGAATAACATGACCATAAATATGAACACAAGATTGAATGTAACAAAACAAATGATTACTTTTCATAAAAAAATCTTTATTAATGCCAAAAAATGCTTAAATTTATGTGTCTTTTTGTCCACTCGGACAGCCATGTTGCCGCTGAAGCCAGTTTAAGCTGAGATAATTCATACCCCTTCGTTTGAAGTGTGGTCCCGAAAAATCTTCGTTTGAAGGGCTATCTGGCCCTTCCCCTACCCCTACCCCTACCCCTCCAACCAAAAGAGAATCGAGACACCCTACCCTTCATGTGAACGTGCGAAACGGAGGGGTAGGGGAAAGGGGAAGGGCTAAGGGGTAGATGGATTGGGCCTTAATCAGCTAAACAAATACTTAAACTCAAATGGATACCTGGACAATTTTCCATCTGGTTTCTGACCCGAATCACAGCACAGAGACCGCGCTCATTAAGATAATAAATGATATTCGCTTAAATTCGGAATCTGGCAAAATATCAGTGCTGGTACTACTAGATCTCAGTGCTGCGTTTGATACTGTCGATCATAACATACTACTAGAGAGACTGGAAAACTGGGTTGGGCTTTCTGGGATGGTAATCAAATGGTTCAGGTCATACTTAGAAGGGAGAGGTAATTATGTGAGTATAGGAGAGCATAAGACTAAGTGGACGTCCATGACATGCGGAATCCCACAAGGCTCAATTCTTGCACCGATCCTGTTTAGCCTGTATATGCTCCCACTAAATAAAATAATGAGAAAGGACCAAATCGCCTATCACAGCTATGCAGAAGATACCCAGATTTACCTAGCCTTATCTCCAAAAGACTACAGCCCCATTGACTCCCTCTGCCAATGCTTTGATGAAATTAACAGTTGGATGTGCCAGAACTTTCTTCAGTTAAACAAGGAAAAAACTGAAGTCATTGCATTTGGAAACAAAGATGAAGTTCAAGGTGAATGCATACCTTGACTCTAGGGTTCTAACAACTAAAAATCAATCAGGAATCTTGGTGTGATTCTGGAGAAAGACCTTAATTTAGTAGTCATGTCAAAGCAGTAACTAAAACAGCATACTATCATCTCAAAAACATTGCAATAATTAGATGTTTGGTTTCCAGTCAAGACTTGGAGAAACTTGTTCATGCCTTTATCACCAGCAGGGTGGACTATTGTAATGGTCTCCTCACCGGCCTTCACAAGAAGACCATTAGACAGCTGCAGCTCATCCAGAACGCTGCTGCCAGGATTCTGACTAGAACCAGAAAATCTGAGCATATCACACCAGTCCTCAGGTCCTTACACTGGCTTCAAGTTATATTTAAGTTATATTTTGATTTTAAAGTACTTTTACTCGTTTTATAAATCACTCAATGGCCTAGGACCTAAATACAGAGCAGATATGTTCACTGAATATAAACTAACAGACAACTCAGATCATTAGGATCGAGTCAGTTAGAAATACCAAGGGTTCACACAAAACAAGGGGAATCTGCTTTTAGTTATTATGCCGCCCGCAGTTGGAATCTGCTTCCAGAAGAGATCAGATGTGCTAAGACATTAGTCACATTTAAATGCAGACTCAAAATTCATCTGTTTAGCTGTGCATTTATTGAATGAGCACTGTGCAACGTCCGAACTGATTGCACTATATTTTATGAATAATCATTTCTATTCTTAACTGTTTTAAATTCATTTTAAACCTCTTAAATAAATTTTTAAATTATTTTCAAAAGTTTTTAAATTCCTTGTTTTATTGTTGTAATTATTTCCTTTTATGTAAAGCACTTTGAATACCATTGTGTATGAAATGTGCTATATAAAAAATGCCTTTCCTTGCCTTGCCTTGCCAGAGAGGGCTCCAGTCCCCGAGTTTAGCACAGAGAAGGCTCCAGTCCCCGAGTTTAGCCAGAAAGGGTTCCAGTCCCCGAGTGTAGCACAGAAAGGGCTCCAGTCCCCAAGTCAAACCCAGCGAGGGGAGAGGGCACGTTCCTGCGGTTAGCTCTAAAGACGATATTCACCCTAAGGATTTGGGGGGGGGGGTGGTATGGGTTCGTCCGTAGCGGCCGGGCTGAGTGGCGAGGCCATGGCCTCCTGAGTTCCCTACTCCACCATGGCCTCCTGAACTCCCTGCTCCGCCATGGCCTCCTGAACTGTCTGATCCGCCATGGCCTCCCGAACTGCCTGCTCCGCCATGGCTCCCCAAGCTCCCTGTTCCGCCATGGCCTCCTGAGCCCCCTGTTCCGCCATGGCCTCCTGAGCTGTCTGCTCCGCCATGGCTTCCTAGTATGCCTGCTCCGCCATGGCTCCCAGAGCTACCTGCTCCCCTGAGCTCCCTGTGCCGCCATGGACTGCCTGATCTGCCCTGGAGGTATTCCCCGTGTTTCAGTCCTGCACCAGCCTCCAGGGCACCCACCCTGTAATGTCAGACTCTGATCCGTGTCTGTGTTTTTTTTGTCCCCACGTGTTCCAGGTTATGTTTATTTCCTTATTTGGTCTTCCTGTTCCTGTCCTGATTGTGTTGTCATTTGTTCCAGGTGTTCCACGTTCTGTTCCATTGTTCCCAGGTGTGTCCCATTAGTTTCAGTGTATTTAAAGTGTTTTCTGCCCCTCGTTTCCCATCCGGTATTGATCGTCAATCCCTGTGTCCTACGTGTGATTCCTGTGGTGTCAATAAAGACTGTGTATCTTGATTCTCCACCGTTCTCCTCATTCCTCACTCCTCACCGTAGGTGCACCGTGACACATGCATTATTGATGAAACGAATAAATGTAGTAAATTTAGTTTTACAGTTTAACGGTCCTTTTATTGTTTCCTGTCTTTTAAAAAATACAGTGATGAAACACTAATTTTGTGTTAAACATGTTTCTGTAACGGAAGAGGTCTGACGCAACAGGTTAGTATATCAATCAAGTTTATTTGGTCACAGAGAGTACGGGTGTAGGATCCAGGTGATGACACGGTGAGTGTATAGTTCGTAGAACAGTTTAAAGGATATGATGAGTGGAATGATCAGAGTCCTTTCCTTTACAGGAGCTGGAATGCACACGGAAGAGCACTCAACCTAGCGATTCAGGAACAGGAGACAATTGGAGGAACACAGGAGGTAAGTAATGCAGGAAGTATTCAAATGTAAGCAGTAGTAAAATCAGAGAGTCCTCTACGTGTGTACGAGACCGGACAATGAGGGTGTCTGAGGTGTGTGCTTTTATGCAGGCTGGTTGGTGAGGTGCTTGATTGGTGACAGGTGCGTGTAATTAGTGCTCAGGTGAAGGTGTTTGCTGTGATTGGGAGGTGACTGAGTCTGGCCGATCTGTGACAAGGGTGTGCGCCCTGGAGGCTGGTAAAGGACGGAGGACCAGAGGGCCTACAGGCGGAGCAGGTAGTCCAAGCTGCCATGGGGATTCAGGGAATCGGGAGGCCACCAGGCGGATCACGTGGGCAGTAGACGGTTCGGCCACAACGGCGGCGGGCATATGGCACCCCTAATTTTCTGGGGAAGGAAAAAATAGGTATCCTGGGGGTCGATCGGACGAGGAGGGCACTTGATGGGCGCTATGGAAGCAGCGGAATTTGGCCTGGAGCGAGCTATGGGGCTGGAGCCGACACTGGAGCGAGCTCTGGGGCTGGAGCCGACCCTGGAGCGAGCTCTGGGGCTGGAGCCGACCCTGGAGCGAGCTATGGGGCTGGAGCCGACACTGGAGCGACTCTGGGGCTGGAGCCGACACGGGAGCGAGCTCTGGGGCTGGAGCGACACTGGAGCGAGCTCTGGGAATGGAGCCCTTCTGGGAGAAACTGGGGATCAGCCAGCCTGCCTTGGGTTGAGACGAGACCGGAGGACTGTTCGGGCTCAGGACTGTACTCCCAGAATCGGAAGACTCCTTCTCGCAAAACGTCCAGTGGTGTATGGGCGGGTCCAGGGCGATGGCCCCAAGCCAAACAGATGGTGAGGGTGGCATATATCGTCGAACCGCGGCGAGCTGCAAATCCCCGCATATCGTTAGAAGGGGAGATCCCGCGAGCGAGGGCGGAGAAAACACCACAACCGATTTGCATTGGGGGGAGAAACAAGGAAAAAACAAAAACTCTTCAAAAATAGAAGTAGGAAGAGATCAAGTTTATTGGTCACCAGAGAGTACGGGTGTGATCAAGGTGATGAAACGGGGAGTGTATAGTGCGTTGAGACAGTTTAAGGATATGAGAGTGGAAAGGATCAGAGTCCTTTCCTTTACAGGGATGGAAATGCACACGAAAGAGCACACATCTCAGCGATCCGGGAACTAGGAGATGTAGGAGACACTTGGAGACGGGGAGACACTAGGAGGAAACACAGGAGGTAAGTAATGCAGGAAGTATTCAAATGTCAGCAGTAGTAAAGTCAGAGAGTCCTCTACCTGTGTACGAGACGGGACAATGAGGGTGTCTGAGGTGTGTGCTTTTATGCAGGCTGGTAACGAGGTGCTTGATTGGTGACAGGTGCATGTAATTAGTGCTTAGGTGAAGGTGTTTGCTGTGATTGGGAGGTGACTGAGTCTGGCCGATCTGTGACAATTTAGCATGTTGATTTGTTACACTTTGATGGGAGTCAACAATTCACCGCGAGGGGTGAAAAAACGATGACAAATGGGACAAATCAAATTGGTGAGAGTGAAACAGGAAATCGCTATACATTTTGGGGGTGGGAGTTTATATGAATGTATCTCTGAGGGGAACTGACTGTCTATAGAAAAGTTTAGCAGATATTTTCTTTACATCTGGTCTCTGTATAATCCTTACTACAGTAGTGTTCATAAGCGCTGCACTGCTTTGTTTACAGTGGTAACCAAGGAAACACTGTATCGCTAGTGTTCATAAGCGCCACCTGCTGTCAGAGAATGAATGAGTATAGTGTCACAAAACTGAAGTAAGACCATTCTGTTTTTGCTTCAAATTTCGCAACTATACAGTCTAATTTAGTTTAAAAACTGCTCATGCTGCATGTATTCAGCATCTTTGTTTGGATTTTGATTCAAATGCAGTGGTCTTGGTGCAGTTAAACTGGTGTTGACTTGTTTTTGTTTCTGTTCACCCTAGACCTGATGCCACTGAAAGAGGAGAGTCAAGAACTGAATGAAATGGAAGAGAAAGATGATTTCATGACTGGGGAAAAATCTTTTACTTACTCGCCGACTCAAAAAACAGAAACCAGAAACCTTGAATTCCAGATGAGTGTTCACACTGGAGAGAAGCCTTACAACTGCCAGCAGTGTGGAAAGAGTTTCAACCGAAAAGGAAACCTTAATTGCCACATGACAATTCACCGTGGAGAGAAGCCTTACACCTGCAAACAGTGTGGGAAGAGTTTCTCACTAAAAGTAAACCTTAACAGTCACATAAGAATCCATGCTGGAGGGAAGTTATTCATCTGCTCTCAGTGTGGGAAGAGTTTCAAACAGAAAAAGTACCTTAATGCCCACGTGACAATTCACAGTGGAGAGAAGCCTCACACCTGCAAACTGTGCGGGAAGAGCTTCACGCGAAAAGAAAATCTTACAATTCACATGAGAATCCACACTGGAGAGAAGCCATTCATCTGCCAACAGTGTGGGAAGAGTTTAAACAAAAAAGAAAACCTCAAAGTCCATATGAGAGTTCACACTGGAGAGAAGCCGTTTGTGTGTGATCAGTGTGGGAAGAGTTTTAAACAGAAAAAGTACCTTAATTCCCACATGACAATTCACACTGGAGAGAAACCGTTTGTTTGTGATCAGTGTGAAAAGAGTTTCAGATATAAAGCGCACCTTGATCTTCACAAGAGGATTCACTCAGGAGAGAACTGTTTTATATGTCATCAGTGTGGAAAGAGTTTCATACACAGATCAAACTTTGAGAATCACTTAAGAATTCACACTGGAGAGAAGCCGTTCACCTGCCAACAGTGTGGAAAGAGTTTCTGTCAAAAAGGAAATCTCAAAGTCCACATGAGTGTTCACACTGGAGAGAGGCCTTACAAGTGTGTTCAGTGTGAAAAGAGTTTCACATATCACACAAACATGAAACGGCATTTGCAAACTCATTCTGGAAAGAAATTCTAAACCTCATGTCACACTGAGGAAAATGGCAATTTCAACAATCATCTGCAAATTCACTCTGAAGAAAGACAATTCAGTTGTGATCAGTCTAATTAAAACATCACATTAGTATATTCATATGAAAAATCATGTAAGTGTGAGAATCTGATTGTGTTCTTTGTTAAGTCCTATTCGGACAGGATTAGTTTTACATGGAGAGGTGGAATAAAGAAAGTATTACCAGAGCTTCTCAGTGATTTTAGTCCCATCTAAATGTGCAATGTCTGTAAAGATTACAGCGACATTCTCTACAAAGATCAGGGATCCCACACTTGGCCACATGTCCTTTCCTTTCCTAATCCTAGCTTTCCACGGTTTTTACAAGTATGGAGGCACTTGAAAAAGCATTCAGTTGCGTTCCAGGCAGTGGGACAAGTCTGTGGCAAACCTCGTGTTTTCAGCATTCAGATCAATAAGGTGGTCAAAAGCACTTGTTAGAGGCACAAAACTTCTTTTAGCTTTAGGTAAGTGCGTATTACCGACAGCATCCTGTCACGAATCCGGTCTATAAACTTCAGTGCACTCACCACCAGAGGTCACCACATGGACTCTCACACTACACAGACTGTTACACATCACTCTGGACTACATTTCCCATGCCCATTGCACTAATCACAAGCTCACCTGAAACCAATCACACACAGCTGCTACCAATAACACACACTATATAAATCTCACGCCACCATTCAACGCCGAGTATTGTTTAGTGTGTATCCCTGCTATAGCTGATAGCTACCTTACGGAGCCTGATTTAAGTTTCCTAGTCTTAGCTTAGTCTTGCCTTGTCTGTGTTTTCTCGTGTTCTGATCATTGCCTGTGTACCTGGATTATCCCTCTAGTCTCGCCCTGTTGGATTACGTTTTGGCCCCTGCCGGACCTTTGCTTTGTAACTGGATTATCTCTCTAGTCTCGCCCTGTTGGATTACGTTCGCCGTCGACTGACCCTCGCTTGTTTACCTGATTGCTCTTGCCTGGTCTTCTACATACCAGTTTGCCATTCTCTGACCATGCCTGTTTCTGACCACGTCTCCTAAATAAAGCTTGCAAATGGATCTGCACGTCTTGTTCGTCCCTTAACACATCCAATAAGAAACAATTAAGTAAATTAACTACAAATAGTTTGATCAGACCTAAGTGTTATCTACAGTGGTTGTGCAAGTTACTTCCGAAAAGTGTAAAATTTTTGTACCATGATAGATACGTTATTTATTTATAAAGTTAATTCCTACCTTACAATATTACTGTTTCAGATTGTAATGCGTACAGGATCCTGTATTACCTTTTGAGTTACTTTCACCAAAATAACTACAGAAGTAGAACTTAAAGGCACAATATGTAATTTCGCAGGATGGACAGGGAGTATTCCCAAACAAAAAAACAAAGGCGTAGTTTGATGACGCAGTGACTGAGTGTGGAATCATGGGAGTTGTAATCTTCATCCCCACAGCCGATGCAATCCGACTGGACTCGGGCAGAAATCATGTTCATGATGAGCTAATGATTTATTAACGTAGTAGAATGAAGCAGGGTGAGGCTGAAAGCCGTCGAAGCGAACCGAGGCACTGAACGAGCGCAACACACGGCTCGAAAACAGCGGCGCTTTTATTATGCCACAGTCGACCGCATCCGCTGCTTCCGGTCGTGCGTATGTGGGGTAAAGCAGCAGAGCTTTTATTATGCCACAGTCGAGCACTTCCGCTGCTTCCGGTCGTGCGTGTGTGGGGTAAAGCAGCGGAGCTTTTATTATGACACAGTCGACCGCTTCCGCTGCTTCCGGGCGTGCGTATGTGGGGGTTTTTAACAAAAAAAAAAAAAAATCAGCGGAGCTTTTATATGCCACAGTGAGCACTCCGTGCTTCCGGTTCGTGCGTGTGTGGGGTTTGTATTGGTAAAGAGCGGCGCTTTATTATTTTATTATGTCACAGTCGAGCGCTTCCGCTGCTTCCTGTCGTGCGTTTGTGGGGTAAAGCAGCGGGGCTTTTATTATGCCACAGTCGAGCGCTTCCGCTGCTTCCGGTCGTGCGTATGTGGGGTAAAGCAGCGGAGCTTTTATTATGCCACAGTCGAGCGCTTCCGCTGCTTCCGGTCGTGCGTATGTGGTGAAAGCGATGGGCTTTTATTATGCCACAGTCGAGTGCTTCCGCTGCTTCCGGTCGTGCGTACGTGGGGTAAAGCAGAGGAGCTTTTATATGCCACAGTCGAGCGCTTCCGCTGATTCCGGTCATGCATATGTGGAGTAAAGCAGCGGGGCTTTTATTACGCCACAGTCGAACGCTTCCGCTGCTTCCGGTCGTGCGTAAGTGGGGTAAAGCAGCAGAGCTTTTATTATGCCACAGTCGAGTGCTTCTGCTGCTTCCGGTCGTGCGTGTGTGGGTTAAAGCAGCGGAGCTTTTATTATGCCATAGTCGAGCGCTTCCGCTGCTTCCGGTAGTGTGTGTGTGGGGTAAAGCAGCGGGGCTTTTTTTATGCCACAGTCGAGCGCTTCCGCTTCTTCCGGTCGTGCGTGTGTGGGGTAAGGCAGCGGAGCTGTTATTATGCCACAGTCGAGCGCCTCCGCTGCTTCCGGTCGTGCGGTATGTGGGGTAAAGCAGCGGAGTTTTATTATGCCACAGTCGAGCGATTCCGCTCCTTCCGGTCGTGCGTATGCGGGGTAAAGCAGCAGACCTTTTATTATGCCACAGTCGACCACTTCCGCGGCTTCCGGTCGTGCGTGGGTGGGGGTGGGTTAAAGCAGCGGAGCTTTTATTATGCCACACTTTAGCGTTTCCGCTGCTTCCGGTCGTGCGTGTGCAGGGTAAAGCAGCTGAGCTTTTATTATGCCACAGTCGAGTGCTTCTGCTGCTTCCGGTCGTGCGTGTGTGGGTTAAAGCAGCGGAGCTTTTATTATGCCTCAGTCGAGCGCTTCCGCTGCTTCTGGTCTTGTGTATGTGGGGTAAAGCAGCGGAGATTTAATTATGCCACAGTCGAGCGCTTCCGCTGCTTCCGGTCGTGCGTGTGGGGGGTAAAGCAGCGGAGCTTTTATGTGCCCCAGTCGACCGCTCAGCTGCTTCGGTCGTGTTGTGGTGGGGGTTAAAGCGCGGATTTTAGATGCCACAGTCGAGCGCCTCAGCTGCTTCGGTCGTGCGTATGTGGGGAAAGCGCGGAGCTTATATGCCACAGTCGACCGCTTCGATTTACGGTCGTGTGTATGAGGGGTAAAAGCATGCGCTTTTTATCATCTAGATGCATTAGTTCTGTTATAATGCTTACTCTGTGCGATCGTCAACGGTCTATTGAAACAAAACATATTAAAGAGTCGTTGGGGTTACAGGTTTTCGACTAAAGCAAACCCGAAATTGAGGGATGACGTCTTGGGCACGCGACACAATGACACTAGGACACGAGCCATGTCATAGTTAAATGGCTATGTCTCTGGATTTAAAATTCTTCGAAACATTTGGAATTGATTTCATTTAGTAGTAATTTAAAGCGTTCTATAGATATATTTAGCAAGTATGTGAGTCAAGTATTCGCTGAGTTTCGGTTCATATTTGTAAGCGCTCCTGTTCAAGACGAGACTGCAGAAAGCGCATCCTGTTTGAATTCTTTATTTAATAAAAGCACAACGTTTTGTTGATATTGTGAGTGCAAACAAATAAAAGTAGACCCTTAACAGTTCCGAGTGATGTATACTATTACCTTTATGAGCAAAAATGACGGCGCCGGCGCCTCCATGTCCTGTAAAGCGCGCTTTAGCTCTACGCACAAACGATTAGATATGCGTATATCTAAGGCATACCATTTATAAGGTGACATTAAAAAATAACATTGTGATATGCTTGAACTGCTTTATATCTATAGATTTTATTCTAGGCAAGTCGTGATGATTTGAGAAGGCTAAATTGATCAAACATAGGCTATGATCAACTCACTGTCTGCGCTGGCCGCTTGGTCGTTACTTTAAAAAACAAAAACGTACATTTATCGAACAAAAAATGCTCCAAACGTTTTTCTAAATTAGCATAATAAAAAAAATAAAATAAATATAATCACTTTGACATTACATACAAAATTGAACTATTTTAAAGGTCACATATTGTACACCTTTCTGGAGTTTTATTTTAGGTTTTGATGTCCTTAAGAATATATATTTGTGGTATAAGTACCAAAAACCATCTCAATGTATTTTTACAGCTCCTTTCTCAGGAGCTCTGCTGAGAACAGGTCAATTTTGGCCTGTCTAATTAATATTCATCACGTCACAACGCTAGCTGGAGGCAGCAGAACAGCGCCCTTACAAACCAGCGCAGATTCGGCTACATGAGGAGCTTAAAATATCATCTTGTTGTGATGTTGGGTGCCAGAATCGACGTAATACAGCCTCAAATTAGAAATTTGATCGCATATCTGCTGCCACTGCCAGACAAAAAACCGACGACAGCTGTGGTTAAACGCGATAAAATGAGCGGACTGGACAGAAACGATCATCAAAAATGCTCGTGTTTGTAGCGCACACTTCTTATCAGAAAAGGTTCAATAAAGTATTGTCTTTTGTTGTTGTGGGTGGGTCTACAGATGTTTCTTGCAACTCACGACTGTATGAAATAATGTCTGTGTGCATGTGTGTAAAACAACAAGACGATTTATATATAATCATTTGTAGTTGTATATACAGTGTTGTGATTAATTGTGGCTGGAACAATAATGTAGCTGTAAAAATAGTTGCCTGTTGAAATTGAAATGCATATACATCTTCATCATGACTAGATAGACACGGTGAGTTTGTCTTTACTAAACACGTTAGATGTGAGCCACCTCATAGTAACAATCCTGTCAGATGTAACGTTACAGGTCGGCCGATCTGGTTTTGTGGTTAAAGTTAACCTTTTTGACATGTTTCCTTGTTGTTGTTGCTCAGCAATGGCATGGACGCGATGTTGTCTGGGGGTTTGGCAAAAGTAGAGTGGGACTGTGGGCGGTGCTCGGGGTGGTGACTGAAGGCAGTTCCACAGACTGTGGAAACTTAACACTGGACTTCAAGCAACTTGGGCTATGAGCTTCTCCACCCTTCCTCCAGACTCTAGGACCTTGGTTTCCAAATGAAATACAAAAAAAATCTGAAAAGAGGACTTTGGACCACTGAGCAACAGTCCAGTTCTTCTTCTCCTTAGCCCAGGTAAGAGGCCTCTGACGTTGTCTGTGGTTCAGGAGTGGCTTAACAAGAGGAATACAATAACTGTAGCCAAATTCCTTGACACATATGTGTGTGGTGGCTCTTGATGCCTTGAAACCAGCCTCAGTCCATTCCTTGTGAAGTACTCAAATTCTTGAATCGATTTTGCTTGACAATCCTCATAAGGCTGCGGTTCTCTCGGTTGGTTGTGCATCTTTTTCTTCCACACTTTTTCCTTCCACTCAACTTTCTCTTAACATGCTTGGATACAGCACTCTGTGAACAGCCAGCTTCTTTGGCAATGAATGTTTGTGGCTTACCCTCCCTGTGAAGGGTGTCAATGATTGTCTTCAAAACAACTGTCAGATCAGCAGTCTTCCCAATGATTGTGTAGCCTAGTGAACCAAACTGAGAGACCATTTTGAAGGCTCAGGAAACCTTTGCAGGTGTTTTGAGTTGATTAGCTGATTGGCATGTCACCCTATTCTAATTTGTTGAGATAGTGAATAGTGGGTTTTTGTTACATGTGAGCCATAAATCACAATTAAAAGAACCAAATACTTAAACTACTGCAGTCTGTGTGCATTGAATTTATTAATACACGAGTTTCACAATTTGAGTTGAATTACTGAAATAAATGAACTTTTCCATGACATTCTAATTTATTGAGATGCACTGTATATTAGTTTTTTTTTTTTAAATCCATCTAACCGGAACATAGAACGGGACTCTCAAAGCCTTGACATCGTATCCGGGAGATAAGTCAGTAAATTCGAGTAAAATCACAGGCTTCGCTTATCCCGTGCGAATGCACCACACAAAATTCAGATGTGGGGGGGTAATTTCAAAATCACACAAGGTCCCCAGATAATACTAATCCCGTGCGAATAGGGCTAAAGACTCCCATGAGGCAGGGAAGAAAAGCACTCTTGCTCAGCACAATGGAGTACATTGTTTTGTTAACTTCGTGGCTTATTATTCCGAGTTGTTTCGGCAGTGGTGACACACAGCCCTCTCACATGCCTAATATATTGTTTAACAGATCTGCTTATGCCGCTCAGAAATATTTTACATATCTGTATCAGAACGTATCAGAAGAGTTGTGCATGTCATCCTGCAGGGATGACCATCAATTTCGGTTCTGGGCCATCAGTGTGGGTTGGCCCGGGGAAGGTCCGTGATGCCAGATTGTTCAGGAATTCATCCTTGTTTGAGAGGGGTTAGAATGATGCACTCTTCCCTAATATCACAGAGCGGTTTGCAGGAGTAGATGTGCCAGTGGAGGCTGCAGAATGTCTACTACTGCCATGCTTGATGAAACCACTCCCTGAAAACCAACAGACAACCACTTTTTTATTGTTAACATGAACTATAGTTATTTATATGATGCTGCCAATAAATTCATATTGTTCAATGTATTGCATTTTTTTTTTTTGGTTAACAAACCATTTTTTATGTGATGGTGACAAACTAATATGGATCTTTTTCACATTTCCGGATTTGTTGTCATTGTTGGGTAAACTTGTAAAGCAGTGAATGGGAGACTACCACAAATATATTTTTTTCATTCCCATTTGCTCAAACAGCAAAAGAAAATCTCCATGATAGTGTTTTCACAATTTAAAAAAAAAATGGAAAAAAAAATAGTGAAACTGATAAGAGCAGTCAGTAGAGAGAGAACGATGTCAGATTTACCATCACTCCCACAGACGCTGTATTAGAAACTCCTTCACAGCAGTGTTAACGAGTTCATGCAAGGGATGATACACCGTATAGTGTTATAAATGTACATACGTAGAAAATATAGAAAATATGATACATTTTGGAATATTTACGATGCTGATGATCATTGTTCATTGTAAACCATTTTTTTGGTTAATTTGAACTATTTTTTATGTTCAAATATACATTTGTTTATAACAGACAAAACATCAGCCCAAAATATGCATTATTTAATGCAAAATCGTAAATCACTTCCAATGGTAAAAACTGAGTACTTCACAGAACACAACCACTAAAGAAGAAACGTAAAAAAATACGCACGTGTACACAAAGTGAAATACACCGGTCACATAAGTGTGAGAGAACAGTGCTGGGTTAAAGCAATAGTTCAGCCACAAATGAAAATAGTGTCATCATGTACTCACTCTCAAGTTGTTACAAACTATTTATGAGTTTCTTTCTTCTGTTGAACATAAAAGAACATTTTTGGGGTAGCCAAACAGTTGATGGTCCCCTTTGACTTCCACAGTATTTGTTTTCTTTACTATGGAGGTTATTGGGGTCCATCAACTATTTGGTTACCCACATTCTTCAAAATATCTTCTTTTATGTTCAACAGAAGAAAGGTTGAGGTTGTCAGTATATGATGACTGAATTGTTATTTTTGAGGTGAGCTATCCCTTTAAGTATAATGTGCGTTATGTTTAGTAAACGTGCAGCTGTATTATTATTTTTCTGATGAACTATTATTAGACTGTAGTGAAAATATGAATTTTCATTTTAGTTTTCTTCTAACCGACGCTCGGTTACCATAATCGGCTCGGTTAACGATTATTTACCATTTACCTACAAGATTATGTTAAATTAGAATGGATATGTGGCTGTGACCTATTAAAAATACAAAAATTTGTTTTCCAGGGATTAATTTTACATGCGCAAAAAGCAGCATATGCTACAGAACACGAGGATTCACGCGGTCACATCACGCACCTGCAGCGCTTCTGCAAACAGAGAAAAACATAATATTAAAGAAATAAAAAGGGTCTATAAACACAATCTGTGCTGTCCAGTGTGATAATTATGGCAAGCCCATGTTGTTCTAGCCTATGTGGATACTGGAACACAAGAGAAGCACAGATATTTGCGTTAGAATAACTTTCCCGGATTTAACTTGAGGGCTATTCAAGCTGTCACTTACTTCACATTTTAAGCTGACAAAACATAACATGACATTACAGAATGCAATCTGACCTTTTCATCTTCAGAGCAAAATTAATCAATTTTAACTTGCAATGTTACTTACAGGAACATCCAAGTAAGATATGTAGGCTTATCAAGAAAAACAGGCTATGTTTGAGAGGTAACTCGTCTTATTCTTACCATAGTAATGCAATAAGTTTATATACAATTTAATAATATGAATATGATAGATTTAATGTGCCTTTGAACTAGGCTAATTCTGTCATGTGACACCACATTTGTTTGCGTTAAAGTTTTCTTGACAAAAAGTGTTTCCAAACAAATTTTTGTGACATTTGAAGTATCCATATGGAATTTATACGCTAAAGTTAAATGGAAAAATATTGTGTCGACACTTGAGACATTTTATTGATAGATGAGATTTTCATAAGCTATATCGGTAAACATTTTGAAGTGCTAAACATTTTTTTGCAAAAAAAAAATCCTTGGATGGAAACCTGGCTAGTGTAACGCAGTTAAAGTAAACCTTTAAACTTGCAAAAGAGTTCACACCAGAAAATGAGTATCTGTGTGAAATTAAGGCAACTTTCACGCCGCAGAATCTGATTTGCAAGAACTCCGGTGTTCACACCTGACCGTCTCTTTTGATTGTATGGAGGCGATGCCCACTTTCATTTATTGATAAGAATCTAAATATTGCTGCTAAATGCCACAATATAACTGAATCAAATAGCGAATACTGTACTGAATTATTTGATTCATCTTTCGTGAGAGAATAGACTGGTAAATGTATGTAAACACGGCTATTTACGGTAAGCACAAACAGTGTAGCGCATTATACAGCAGTATGCAATAACATTTTCATACTTTCGCCATGTGGCGATCCTGTATTTTTATCTTAAAATGTATTTTATAATCTATCATTCTCTGTTTCTACAGTGGGTGAACATATACTGAGAATCAAGTAGAGAGCTAATAACTCTAATCATCTTAAATCAAGTGCGTTAAAGTGGCAACGTGTGCTAACAATTCTCCTGAGAACATTTTTTCCATAAAACTTGAAAGTTTGATAGTTTGCGTTCACATCTCACTTCACAATACTGTAAATATGGAACTATGGACCTAGTGATCAAAATAAAACTTTGGGTAACACTTTAGTTTAGGAACCAATTCTCACTATTAACTAGTTGCTTATTAGCGAACCCGGTCTCATGAAAATGCGTATAAATAGTACGCCAAATAAAAACGAAAACTTGTGGTATTGATTCGCAAAAATTGACTTTTTGGGCAGTTTTCGCGTGCATATGATACGCATCTACCCCACAACCCTAAACCTAGCCATCGTGTAACATATACATGCCAAAGTCATTTTTGCATATCAATACCACGAGTATTCGTTTTTATTTGGCGACTATTTATACGCACTTTCATGAGATCGGGTTGTTATTAGCTTTATAAGTATTAATAAGCAGCCAATTCTGCATGAGCATATTCTACATCCCAAATCCTGCCCAATACCTAACCTTAACAACTACCGTACGAAGCAGTCATTAGGAGTTTATGGAGGCAAAGTCTCGGAGTTAATTAGTTTGGTATAGATAGAATATTGGACTTTAAAATAAAGTGTGACCAAACTTTGTTTGGATAATCAAACTTTGTGAGATAGCAGCTTTGTTTCCAATAAACATCAAAGCAAGTGAAATATGGGTTCTTGTATGATTTCACTGAAGAACATCTGGAGAGCCGTTTCTATCCAAACTGCTGGGGCGTGCAGTATTTTAATCACGTAGGTCGTCCTATTAACCTGCTTCGAGTTTAGCCTATTTTTGCAAAACAGACGGTCGCACAAGGCACCGTGTATTTACGGTCACGGATAAAATCAACCGGATATCTAACATTGAGCCTTTTTTCTACAGTGCAGCAAAAAAGAAGAGTGATAATTATTATATAAATAAGAGAAAGAAAAGAGAAGATAGAAAAAGTAAACATTCAGATTCTTGTGGAGGACAATCTCACCTTTTTCCAGATTGAGAAAAACCAGCTGAATGCAGTGGAAAAAGTTTCTCATAGACTTATGATGGTCCGGGTGCATGAATGAGTCTGAAAAGAGCACAGACGGCTTGAGGCATGTTGACCAGCGCCATCACTGAAGTCCCTTCCAAGACGATGGCCACTCCGAGAGGATCAAAGCAGAGCACTTCCACTGTGTGAGTCCTGGTCAGTTACATCCTAACAGAGAAAGAAATAAGACATTCTCCTGCCAGTTAGATAATGCTCAAATGTACCTTCAACTTTAAAGTGAAAATCAGCATAGAATATAAACTGCACTGAACGTAATGATCTTAATGTGACTTCGTCAACAGTCATATTTGGATCTGTAAGTTATGAGTACTGACGGCAAAACTGTGCACCAAATATGCTTTTGTAGATTAGCAGCTGTGGAGATTTTATCCACTTTCAGCCGCAGTCGGTCATGCACAAAACACCTGAAAAACTGTTCCCAGAAACCTCTCGTTGCCATGCAACTTGACTCCAAGGACATTTGCCTAAGCTGCTTTACTTTATGGTCAGCACTCGAAAGTTTTGCAGTTATCTTTGGCTCCCCAACTGAAACAGATGTTTTGGACAAGACATGTGTAACTTCCAACAGACAGTGGATATGACGTGTGTCACCTCCAATAGATCATGTAAAGGCTGTTTAAAAAAGTAAAGCAACTTAATTTGACATTTTCCAAATCTTTTTTTTAACAAAACTGACTGAAAATGGTTAAGTTCTCCCAAGCTGCCAAGCCATATTCACTGCACAGGTTTGCAACCAATAATCTAAAGATCCAATTGTGGAAGTATTCTCCTTCAAACTCAAAAATATATTGGTTTCTTTTCATTCGCACAGCTCTTCCACTGCAGGAAAAATAGTTAATTTGAGCCCATTTGATTTATTTTGTAGACCAATCTTTTTAGCTTGTCATATCATTAACCAGTAATACAGATATTTAAAAATGTTTTAAAAACCATAAAACAAAGTTAAAATCTGGCTGTGAGGCTTTTTTTCTTCTTGAAGAGGTTTAACACTGAACTGATCTGGAAACGTAGAACATAGCAAACCATGTTGGTCAAATCACAGCCATATCACCCTGCAGCCCAAGACTGGTCGCCCACTGAAGCTACGCAGGGTTGAGCTGGTCAGTAGCTGGATGGGAGACCTCCTGGGGAAACTAGGTGAATCACCACAGCTGTGTGAACGACCCTTTAACAGCTGCCTCTCTCTCTCTCTCTCTCTCAGTTCAATTCAAAATTGCTTTATTGGCATGACTGTAAATGATACAATATTGCCAAAGCTTAGTACACATGTACGAAAAGATAATAAAAAAATAAAAAAAATTATAATAAGTAATGAACTCCAGTTATACTGGAATATTATCGCATCCTAATATTAACTATACACATTATAACATGTGAACATTTGAGATCACAGTCTTTAACTCATAGAAACACACATAAAACTTCGGATCACTGTGGTGGCCATTTGGTCACACACACCCACACATTCACATTGCTGTCTCTCTCTCTCTCTCTCACTCACCAATACACACACACACACATTCCCCTTCTGTGGGTCTCTCTCTCTCTCTCTCTCACTCACACATACACACACACACAGTCCGTTTCTGTGCAAATTCTCATGTGAATCTTAAGATTTTCTATTTGTGAGAAGCTCTTCCCACACAGTTTGCAGGTGTACGGTTTCTCTCCAGTGTGAAGTCTCATGTGAGTGTCGGAGCTACTTTTATGACTTAAACGCTTTCCACACTGATGACATTAAACATTTTCCTCTCCTGAGTGGATCCTCATTTGTTATTAAGGCTTATTTTACGTGTGAAGGTCTTTCCACACTGATCACATGAGAACAGCTTCTCTCCAGTGTGACTGCCTGTGGTAGTTAAAGGTGTTTCTATGTGTGAAACTCTTTCCGCACTGAGTGCAAGTGTAAGGTTTCTCTCCAGTGTGAATTCTCTTGTGGACTTCAAGGCTATGTTTGTGTATGAACCTTTTTCCACACTGTTGGCAGGTAAAATATCTCTCTCCAATGTGAATATTTGTGTGGTAATTAAGGGTGTTTTTCTGTGTAAAACTCTTTCCACACTGTTGGCATGTGTAAGGTTTCTCTCCAGTGTGAACTCTCATGTGGACATCAAGGTTTTGTTTCTGATTGAAACTCTTTCCACACTGACTGCAGGTGAAATAACTCTTGGATTTGGTCTTATGCCCTCTTTTTTGTGAGGAAGTATTTTCAGTCTTTGTGGATTTTTCTCCAGTCATGAAATCATGATGTTTCTCATACTGTTTTTTCTCTTCAATTTCATTCTGTTCTTGACTCTCCTCTTTCAGCACCATCAGGTCTAAAGCGAAAAAATAAAGATAAATAGTTAAACACAGTTTAATGGCACAAAGCAACAGATATCCAAAACCAACATCACCTGAAATGAAGATGGACAGTTTTTGTTTTATCCAGCTATATTTACTCATATAGCAATCCAAGTGAAAGATATGTCAGGGAAATAAAGATTAATTTAAGCCCCATCGTAGCACAGAAACTTTTCTTACTAAAGTTAAATATTTTATATGCTACCACTTGTATATGAAGGATATCTCATCAAACACAAGTATGGTGTGCCACAGGGCTCAGTATTAGGTCCTCTGTTTTTCTCCTTGTTTACGCTTCCCCTGACGGACATAATCATTCAATTTCACAATTATGACCACAATACTCCAATACTAGGGAACACCTAATCATCACAGTAAAACATTGAGTCAGTTAAATGTCAAGGATATCAATCTGTCCAGTTAGGAAGCATGGTAGGTGACAACAGGTGCACAGGAGAAGCAACAGCAAATCAACCCCCATGGCACATCCACACGTGCCATCACAAGGAGGTTTGGTGTGTGTCGAGAGCATGCAAGAGATACCGGGAGACAGGCCATTACACAAGGAGAGCTGGACAGGGACGTAGAAGGGCAACAACCCAGCAGCAGGATGAATATTGGCTTGTGCAAGGAGGAACAGGAGGAGCACTACCGGAGCCCTCCAAAATGACCTCCAGAACGCTACTGCTGTGACTGTGAGGGTGGCATGAGGGCACAACGTCCTCTGGTGAGACCTGTGCTCACAGCCCAGCACCGTGCAGCTCTATTGGCATGTGCCAGAGAACAGCAGAATTTGCATGTCTGCCATTTGCATGACCGGTTTGGCAGAGGATCTGTGGTGGCCCGAGGATGAATGCTAGCTACACCTTACTGCTGTTAGTTACCGGAATTAAATCCTCAGAGCCGCTGTCAGAACTTACACTGGTGCAGTGGGCCGTGGGTTCCTCCTGGTGTATAACAATGCCCCGCCTCTTGTGTTTTTCGATAAAGGCATTGATGCCACTGACTGGCCCTCATGTTTGGCCCTCCAAACACACTACTGACATTATGATTTGCTGTAGTTCGATAAATTTCATGTTTTTACTTTGATTTTAGGTATGATTTTGAATCCAGTCCTCAGTGGGTTGATGATTTTAGCTTCAATTGACCATTGTGGCATCATTTTGTTCTCAACAAATGACAATGTACTCAAGTAATAATTTTAAACGTAAATATTTCATTCATAGAGATCCAATGTGTGATTTAGGTGTTCCCTTAATTTTTTGAGTAGTTTACTTCCTCACAATCTGACAAAACTTCACAACTCTCCAAGGTAACAGTATGTATTGTTATATAAAAGATGGCATGGTTAATAATTTTCTCCTATGAAATTCTGCCAAAATAGAGATATGAATTATTGGACCACAGACCTCCACACATAAGATTCTAGCTGAATAACTGCATAACTGAATAACTACAATTCATTATCATCAGTCAAGTCTGGTCACAGCTTTTCTTCCTGAGTCGAGTTTGGTCACAGCTGATCGTCATGAGTCAAATCGAGTCACAGTTTATTATCCTGAGTCTGGTCAAGTCACAGCTGATATTTATGAGTCTAGTCAAGTCACAGCTGATCGTCATGTGTCGAGTCAAGTCACAACTGATCTTCATGAGTCAAGTCAAGTCGCAGTTGATCGTCATGAGTCAAGTCAAGTCACAGTTCATTATCATGAGTCAAGTCAAGTCACAGCTAATCTTCCTGAGTCGAGTTTAGTCACAGTTGATCGTCATGAGTCAAGTCACAGTTGATCTTCATGTGTCAAGTCAAGTCACAGTTGTTCTTCATTAGTCAAGTCAAGTCACAGTTGATCTTTATGAGTCAAGTCTAGTCACAGTTGATTTATCATGAGTCAGGTCAAATCACAGTTAGTTCCCCTGAGTCAACTAAAGTCACAGCTTCCATTGCTGAATCAAGTCAAGTCTCAGCTGATCTGCCAGAGCCTCGTCACATCACAACTTATCTTCCTGAATCAAGTCAAGTCACAGTTGTTCTTCATGAGTCAAGTCACAGTTGATCGTCATGAGGCAAGTCAAGTCACCGTTGTTATTCATGAGTCAAGTCAAGTCACAGCTGATCGTCCAGAGTCACGTCAGGTCACCGCTGATCATCCTGAGTCACGTCAGGTCACCGCTGATCATCCTGAGTCTCGTCAATGACCCCAGCTGATCGTCAGGAGTCTTGTCATGTCCTGTCTGTTGCACCCAGATCGTCAGGGTCAGTCTTTTGGTATCCCAGTCTGGTATCCAGTGTGAAGGATGCACAGTTGGAGTCTGCACGCGCAGCTGGTATCCCCAAAACCACTCACTCTAACCCTTCTGTTCATAAACTAATTCCCCTGTCTGAAGTGTTTACCCTGATGGGGATCGCTTTTTGTTGTGTTTGGGCTGCATACACCTCCACAGAACTCACAGAGGCGGCAGCACCACATATCCGGGGTCTCCAGAGTCGGCAGCTTGAAGCTACAGTATCTCCGAGGTAGTGGTGCCCGCTGCTGTGCTCCCAGAGGCCATGGTGTCCATTGTAGTTTCTTCGGAGGTGGCGGCACAGGCTGCTGAACCTCCCGAGATGGCGACACTTGCTTCAGTTCCTTGCGTGGTGGTGGCGCCTAGAAAAGCACATTCAACCTGTCATGTCAGGGCCGCAGAAACCCTTGCCGAACTCTCCCTGTATCCTGAGGGCACTACTGTAGAACCTCCAGAGGTGGCGGCATCCGCTGCAGTACCCACCGGTGAACTTCCTGTTTGTCCTGTTCTGGCCAAGGAGGCTGCCTATGAACTCTCTGCCTGTTCTGTTCCGGCCAAGGAGGCCGTCTATGAACTCTCTGTCTGTTTTGTTCCGGCCAAGGAGGCCGACTATGAACTCTCTGCCTGTCCTGTTCCGGCCAAGGAGGCCACCTATGAACTCTCTGTCTGTCTTGTTCCGGCCAAGGAGGCCACCTATGAACTCCCTGCCTGTTCTGTTCCGGCCAAGGAGTCCGCCTATGAACTCTCTGCCTATTCTGTTCCGGCCAAGGAGGCCGCCTATGGAACCTCTGTTTCCTGTCTTTGTTTCCGGCCAAGGAAGGGGCCATCAATTAAACTCTCTTCTTGTTCTGTTCCGGCCAAGGAGGTCGTCTGGGCACTCCTTGTCTGTCCTGTCACGGCTATAGAGACCGTTTACGAACTCCCTGCTTGTCCTGTCTTGTTTAGGAAAGGCCATTTAGTGACTTTTGGTCTGTCCCACCCACCAGGGATGCTGCCCCCGAACTCTCAGTTAAAAGACAAAGTCTTGTCTATCAACCCCAATGGTCTGTCTGTGT
Organism: Sinocyclocheilus anophthalmus; assembly: GCA_018155175.1. Lineage (NCBI taxonomy): Eukaryota > Metazoa > Chordata > Actinopteri > Cypriniformes > Cyprinidae > Sinocyclocheilus > Sinocyclocheilus anophthalmus. The sequence continues at coordinate 140,880 of JADLZN010007565.1, forward strand.
TGTCTGTCTCTGCTCGCTCCTCCTCGTTGTTACAGGCTCCGCCATGGTCTCCTGATCGGTGTGGTTCACAAGGGGGTTTCCTGTTCCCTCTGCTCCACCGTGGTGGTCCTCTGCTCCGCCGTGGTGGTCCTCTGCTCCGCCGTAGTGGTCCTCTGCTCCGCCGTGGTGGTCCTATGCTCCGCCGTGGTGGTCTACTGTCTGTCTCTGGTGGTCTCTGCTCCGCCGTGGTGGTCCTCTCCCCACCGTGGTGGTTGTTCTCTGCCCCGCCGTGGTGGTCTACTTTCTGGCTCCGGTGGTCTTCTGCTCCGCCATGGAGATCTTCGGTCCCGTCTGCTCTGCTGTGGTGGTACTCAGTCCACCTGTACTGCCGGCTCCACCCTGGCTCCCTGCTCCGCCGGCTCTGCCTCAGTCCCTTGTCTCTCCTATCCTTGGACCTGGCCCTCGGTCCCTCCCCCTGTTCCGCCTCCGCTCCACCACCCACCTGGATGGTATAGTGTTTGGAGCGTCTGGAAGCCGCTCCTTGGGGGGGGCTCTGTCACGAATCTGGTCCATGAACTTCTGTTTATTCACCACCAGAGGTCACCCTTTCCATTACAGTGACTCTCGCACAACACAAACTGTTGCATAGCACCCCGGACTATATATCCCATCATTCATTGCACGGTTTTGCACACTGCACTGATTGCACTCATTGCACACAGCTTTCTTATCACTCACTCACTATATACACACCACGTCAAACTTGCCATTCTCTGCCTGATTATTTGTTTAGCCTGTACCCCATTATTTTCCGAGTCCCTGTTTTTCTGTTTTTTGGGCTGCTTGCCTTGCCTGTTTTTGCGTTTTTTGATCTTTGCCTGTTTTCCTGGATTCATCCCTTTCGTCTCGCCCTTTTGATTCTGTTCGCTGATTGTTGACCTACGCTAGCCCTAGGACTATTCTTTTGTTTTTGCCCGCCATATACCTGTTTGCCATTGTTTCGACCCTGCCTGTTATACCACGTCTCTTTAATAAAAGCTTGCAGATGGATCCACATCTCTCACGTCTCGTCAGCCCCGTTACAGTCTGAAAGAAGAAAGTCATACACACCTAGGATGCCTTGAGGGTGAGTAATTTATGGATTAATTTTCATTTTCGGGTGAACTAACCCTTTAACTGTTTTAATTAATTTTAAATAATTTTTGAATTATTAAAATTCTTTGCTTTTATTTTTTGTGATTGTTTTCATTCATTTTTATGTAAAGCACTTTGAACTACCATTGAATATGAAATGTGCTGTGTAAATAAACTTACCTTGCCTTACCTTTACAAAACAAAATTAAAATTCAAAATTAAGTTCAAAACCCATCATAATACAAAAATTAATAAGGCTTTTTTACAGTAATTCCATGTTGAAATATATTCTGAATTTAAAAAATGAAACGCTATCAAAACAGATTAAGCAGAACAACTAGTTAGTCTTTCAATTACATAACCATCAATACAAAAGAAAACCAATTAGGAATAATGTTGAACTGTAATGTAAACATGGACTATGTAACATTTACTGCAGTGAATTCTAACTGCAATTTTATGAAAGCAAACATTGTATAATGCTGCCTGCTAGTGTTTTTTAGGTTGTTTTATAAGTGATAAAGTGTGTTTGTTGGGTGAAAACCTTTGCTTGTGTTATGAAGAATGAGTTGATTTGAAACATGTATGAAGTGTTTTGGTAGTTTTAGTGCATTTTGAATGTGAAATGAACTGGTGAAAAGTTGGTTAAGAGAACTGTGTGAAGAGTTTTGAAAAAGTGAGCAAAGTATTGAGAAATGTGTCCTAGCAATTAAATAATAAATACTGTAACTATGCAGAGAAAGAGGGGATCAGAAGAAATATAGAAACTAAGAAACACTCAAGTTAATGTTTGTGAAAGAAGCTTTTTTAACTGAAAGGTAATTCTGATAATAATAATGCAAACAGTAACACATCGTCACTGAGCAGGACACACACATATATGAGGATTTATTACACATTTATTCTCAAGTTAATTCACTGACAGTATTTCAGCTGCAGTATTCATTTCATGAAGAGACTCTATAACATCTGTCAGTTATGTCATCATGCCGCTGCATTATGTGTGGAATCTCATCTCTTCTGATTCATCAACACAGTTTCACTGATGATCCAGAATAATTAACATTAATCCCAGGATAGAGGGGCTGAGTGAATGTGGTCTGGACTGTGTGGATGAGGCTCATTGTGTGAGAGACGCTGTAGAAGGACAGAGTTCCTGCACTGTGATCCACAAACACTCCTGTTCTCCTGACTTCATCATCATACACTCCTGTTCTCCTGCTGATGATGGGCTTCACAGAGAGAGCAGTCTCTATATTATTGTGTCTGAATGAGTAACTGTCAAGAGAGCAGATCAAACTCCAGGACTGATCATCATATCCAAACACACACTCATCACCCAATCCCTTCCTGCTGATGCTCTTATATGACACTGATATAAACACATCTCCACTCCACTCAATCTCCCAGTAACAGCGTCCACACACACTCTCTCTACACAACACCTGAGGATACACATCATCAAATCTGTCTGGATGATCAGGATACGACTGATTCCTCATCCCAGTGTCCACCTTTCTGTTCTCACTCAGCCAGACTGTGCCTCATTTACGAAACGAACGTACGACAGAAAATTGGGCATACGGTAATTTCAACGCAAAACTTGGAATTTATCAATATGGACGTGAGCGGTGGCTACGATCAAATCTCACGTCTGGTCTCAGCTCGTGTACGCAAGTTTTTGAGTTAGCTGAACTTGCGCACAGCATAGTAAATACGGTGGGGATTTGTAGATTGACAGCATTTTGTTTATTTTTATATTCCTGACCATCAAACGTAGCTCATTAGTCGATCGTTAATCAGTAAGATTATAATGTCTTTTTTTGGTGTTGTTTTGTACAGGGCTTTAGCTTTATATGCGCGAATAGCAATGTAAACAAGACCATGAGGATTCAATTGTTGCATCATGCACCTGCAGCGCTTCTGTTGAAGGAGAAAAACAGAAATTAAGTTTCTAAAAGGAATCAAATCAATAGGATCACACAAAATATATAATAGGCTATAATATAATTAAAAGATTAACAAAAGGGGGGGAAAACACTGTGCAACAAGTATAGGTTGTGCTCGTTTTTTGTACACTCTATGCATTTTTATTTATTTTCTTCTTTATATTCTTTATTTGATTGAATCCATCTGATCACAGGCGCCTCACGCACACACAAACAACATTAGTTCTAGCGTTGCCTGACATTTCAGCCATTCATCATCAAACTAAAATGCAGTCAACCAAACATAAGTTATGCTGTTTATTTGAAAAGGTCCTCTGTAAAATCAGCGTGCAGCGCCCAAACAATAAACATTTTTGCACATGTGAAGGATTTTACATGGATATTAGAACATGAGTGAAGTATAAAGCCATGTTTAGGCTACAAACAAATGTTACAAATATGGCAAAAATGGAAACATTTGGATTCTTGTTGAATGAGAGAGGCTCGTGAGCGCAATGCTGTTTCAGTTTTGCTTTACATGTGTATGCTGTTTATAATGAATGCCACTATAGCCTAATTTGTGTTTTATTTTACAGTTAAAAATATAATTTTATAACTACTTATTTTTCATTCTTGTTCTGTTCTGAATACCGTTAAATTTAAAATATTTGTTGTAGAGTGAGGGGAACTAAATAGGCTGTTTATATTTACCAGTATTTTAATATACATATAAATTACAGATATCAATGTACAAGATTAACGGGTGTTTTCTGGCGCCACATTTATCAACAATTTATCATTCGTACGATGAGATTGGCGGCATATGAGTGTTTCATGAATCACATGTGAACTCTGTCTTAAGTTGATTTGTGCGCACAGATCTGCGCTCGTTTCTACTTTAGATTGATAAATGCGCCCCTGGCTCCAAACACACACCCACCGACTCAAGGCCCCATTTATCAATCTAACGTAGAAACGAGCGCAGATCTGTGCGCACAAATCAGCTTACGACAGAGTTCACGTGTGATTTATGAAATATTCGTATGCCGCCGATCTCATCGTACGAGTGATTGTATGTTGATAAATGTGGCGGCAGAAAACACCCGTTAATCTTGTACATTGATATCTGTAATTTATATGTATATTAAAATACTGGTAAATATAAACAGCCTATTTATTTCCCCTCACTCTACAACAAATATTTTACATTTAACGGTAACAAGAATGAAAAATAAGTAATTATAAAAATTATATATTAAACTATTAAATAAAACACAAATTAGGCTATAGTGGCATTCATTATAAACATCATACAAATGTCAAGCAAAACTGAAAAGGCATTGGGCTCATGAGCCTGTCTCATACCACAAGAATCCAAATCTTTCCACTTTTGCCATATCCTATTTGTAACATTAGTTTGCATAACTGTTAATAAAAATAACAATTTGGTCCCTCGATATCTCTTTGCCACCGTGAAATCTTCTCAGTCTCTCCAAGTGTAAATAAATACGGCCGGGAAGTAAGAAAACACACATTCAAATGTATTCTCAAATACTTCAATTTATTCATAGGTAAAAATATATTATATAGGCATATGTTGAGGGGAGTTTAACCCTCTTAACCAATGAGGATATGAATGACATACACCCTACAGGATGTTTTCCCAAGAACATGTGTTTTGTATAAAATTGCCACATATACAGAAAAACATATCCATATAAGGAATAGACTTCCTGGCGACAGAGGCTGAACCCCCCTTCTAAATCAGCACAAACTCCTTTACCTTGAATATTGAGTAAGAGACATTTAAACACCATACAAGAGAGAGAGAGAACAGATAGAGGAGGGGTGATTCAGAGAAGGAGAGAGAAAGAGTGAGAAAGGAGGGGTAAGGCATTCTCAAAACAGAGAGTGTTTTCTAACAGTTGCCTGCTTTTGTTTAAAATAAACAATGAATACATAAACACTCGCTGCAGAGTTCCCTAATCATAAATTTATCATTCTCATACAGGTCGTAAAAACCACGGTCCTCTATTTAACTTCTCCTCCATTCAAAAACAATAATGACAGCATGTAATACTTTTCATCTGGCAATATTGATAAACTCGATCACACTTGCTCAATGGAATTTCACCCAACTTCTGTTCTCCCTCAATTCTTTCTACACAAAATAATTTGACAATTTGACAATAACGATTGTCACTCTTACAAACACTTGGGGTATAAACCATATTGTACCATTTGGTCTGCACCTCCATTGTCCAGAAGTCTTCAAAGCAGGAACCAAGCCTGCAACACTAATAAAAGAAATGCATTCCCAATCTTGCAGTGGTGGGGCTTTAACAATTACCCGAGGACCGACCGCACTGTGGGGCATTTTTGTACAGACATAGCAAGACCCCTTTTTCCCTTTGGCCTTTGCCGTATAGTTAGCAAATCTCCACCACATATTCGTGGCATAGGCATGGGGTGTATCATCATGCCCAAGCCACGTTTCATTACCTGTACTTATAAAAGTATGCGTACAAGTAAACAAACTTATCAGAATGACCAGGTATATCATTTGTCTCATACCCATGGTCACACAACTATCAGGAATTATGATTTTAGACTCTTGCTTCTCCTTCCGCCCCTTCCGCACCTCGACTCCTCTCTCAGCTCCTCGAACTCGATCCAGCTTCAGATACGATCACAGATCCCCTCCTGTCTCTGGAGCCGCCTTTAGCCTGCTTGCATGGATCCACTGTGGCTGGAAATCAGTCAGCACCCCTGTCCGCGTCACAGTGATGACAGTCGCAGGTCCAAGATACTTTGGCTCTCCGAGCTTTGGAGGTTTCAGGCACTTTATCAACACCTGTTGGCCTGGAGCAAAATAATGAGTCGGCTTTTCTGTAGGGAGAGGAAGAGAGAGAGAAACATCATCATTTATGCTATTTAAAGTTTTGACCTGGGAATCCACGTAATCCGCGATGATCATCTCCGTGTCACCTGTGGAGAGATTACCAGCACGACCCTTAACCCACGGGGTGGGGAACGGTCTGCCCATTAGTATTTCAAATGGAGACATCTTTGTTGTCGATGAGGGGGACATTCTTATTTCTGCCAATACTGCAGGTAGTACATCTACCCAATTTCGGCCTGTCTCCATGCATGCTTTCGTAATTCGATCTTTTATCGTTTGATTCAAACGTTCCGCTACCGAACACGACTGGGGATGATAGGGTATGTTCAGATGCCAGTTAATATCTAGCTCTTTAGCTAGCAACTGGGTAACCTTGGAGGTAAACGGTGTACCATTATCGCTTTCTATAACCGTTGGTATACCAAAACGATGTATAATCTCCTTAGCAAGTACCTTCACTACAGCCTGGTTCATTTCTCTTTTCGTCCCCTCTTCCACCCGGGAAAGCCTCAGGCCATTTGGAGAAACGGTCCATTATCACAAGCAAATATTTGTGATTTCCACAAGGAGGCATGTGTGTAAAGTCTATTTGTAAATGCTGAAATGGCAGTTCCGGGTGTGTAAGAGAATCATGTTTACTAGCTTTATGTCGATTGGTCTTAGCACAGATCAAACAAGCATCTAATAACAACAAAGTATTTTTTCTTACATTTGCTATACAATACGATTGATTCAAATTTTTGTTATCACTTTCTCTTTTGACACATGTGAGGCACCATGATAGTGTCTGCATAGCATAAAAATGGTAGAGGCTGGCAGAGCAATCCTGCCTTGCTTATTTCTCAAAATACCTGCTTGATCCGGTTTTTCCTCATTCGCTGCCCAGTGGTTTAGATCACTTTGAGTGGGGTTTGCCTGTAATAGTTTAATATCCAAATCATTAGTCAACACAAAGGACATCATGGGCACCTCTGTGCCTGCTTTGTCAACATGTGGACTTGATAGGACATCTCTAGCTGCCCATTTAGCTACTTCGTCTGCAAGTCTATTTCCCCCTTGCCTCTTCTGACTCTCCTGATGCATGCCCAGTTACTTTTATCACAGCCAATTTTGACGGTAACTGTGCTGCATGAATCAGTTCAGCCACAACACTGTGGTGGGATATGGGTTTTCCTTCTGAAGTCTTAAAATCCCTTTTTTCCCACAGTTTGGCAAAATCATGTAAATTCCATGTGCATATTTTGAATCGTTGTATATATTGATACACTGATCTTTTGCAATTGACAAGCTCTTGTTAACGCAATTAATTCTGCCACTTGTGCTGATTTATATGGCAGAGAATAGGCCTCTATGACACAGTCAGGTAATTCAACAATCGAATACCCACACCAGTATTCATTATCATTTGGTTTATAGCATGATCCATCTACATACCAATGTTTCCCCTCCTCCAGGACAGATGCGGACACATCTGGCCTGCAAGCCGTCGAATTATGAATCCTGGCTAGGCAGTCATGATCGCTGTCCTCAAATTCACCCTGCAATAACAACTTATGCAAACATAAGGTTGGACCATGAACTACGGAAGTTGGTTTCAATGTTAAATTAGCAGTAGCTAATAATATTGCTTCATAGCCAGAACGTCGTTGAGCAGTCATATGCTGCGTAGAAATGTTGTGCATAATAGCTCCTACCTGATGAGAGGTGTGCACTATCAGTGGATGTGACAACACTATACGTTCTGCATCCTGCACCATGATCGCTGCTGCAGCCACTGCGCGCAGACAGGCTGGAAGCCCTCTCGCCACTGAGTCTAAGGTTTTAGACAAATACGCTACTGGGCGATAAATGCCCCCGTGCTCCTGTGCCAAGATTGCGGCGGCTGTTCCCCCACCCTCGTGCACGTACAAATGAAAGTCAGTTGTATATTTCGGTAGGNCGCCACCTTCGTGCACGTACAAATGAAAGTTAGTTGTATATTTCGGTAGGCCAAGGGCAGGTGACCTTGTCAAGGATGCTTTCAAATGTCCGAATGCGTGGTCCATTTCTGCTGTCCATGCAAAGTCATCAGAGTCCTGCACGGTGGCTGCTATCAAGATTTTGTCATACATGGAACAGATCGGCACCCACGCTCTGCAATAGTTCACAAAGCCCAGGAAGCTTTGCATTAGCTTCATCTTGGAGGGCCGTTTGTACGTAGCAATGGCCTTGATACGATCAGCAGACAGTTATCAGGGGGATTTGAGCATGCCGCTAACACTTGCTTGCACTATTAGGTACGGCGGCGAACACAGCCGGAGAATCTTTCAGGCCCTGAGGCAATCTAGACCAGCTAATTTGAGCATGGTCAAAGGTGAAGGCGAACAGCGGCTGCGAGACAGGATCTACAGGGATGGAAAAGAATGCAGAGCATAGATCAGTAACTGTGAAATAGGCATGTGAACTAGTAATAGAATTAAGTATTGTGTGCACATCATGTACAATAGGAGCCAATGGTTTAATTATGTCATTAATCTTTCTAAGATCCTGTGTCAATCGCCAGGAACCATTCGCTTTTCTTATTGGATTGATCGGTGTATTGTAGGGTGAGTGAGTCTTGATCAGAATGCCTTGTGCCAGCAAATTTTCTATAATAGGCCGAATCCCATCGATTTTTTCTTTTGAGAGAGGGTATTGTTTACAATAAACTGGTGTGTCTCTGGTCAGAGTAGCCGCATAAGGGCGGACATCTATGAGGCCCGCATCATCCTTATGCTCCGCCCACAAGTGAGGGTTGACATCCTCTTTTTCCGGTAAGGCTGCAGTTGCATCCTCAGCCTCAGTGGTCGCACTTCCTTTCTCAACAGTCAGAGAATAGACAGAAGGAAACATGAGTTGCAGAGAATTATTCTGAAATGTAATATGAGCACCCAATTTATGCAGCAAATCTCTACCCAAAAGGCAAAATGGAGCATCAGGTATTATTGCAAAAGCGTGCATCTTAAACAAAGAAGGATTGTCTTTAGAAGTTACCGGTAAAGTTGGTGTCATTTCACAACGTACAGGGACACCTAAAATTCCCACAGTTAATAGTTTTCCCTGTAATAGAGCCCTCGTATGCTTTACCGGACAAAGATGACCGTGAGGCACCAGTGTCCAAAAGGAAAACATACGGTTTACTGTCAATTTTCAATTCAAGAAAAGGTAAGACAGATGATTTATTCGGGTATGTAACAGAAATCATCGAATCTTCATCAAGAAAGGGCTCTAAACTCTGTGGGCATCCCTAACGGGGAGTCCACTTTGTGGGGTAGTTCGGTCTTTCTGTTTGTTGCCTTTGTGGCAAAGCATTAGTCTGTGGCCTGAAGCCAGCAGACCCACCTCTTTCTGCTTTTTATCCCACTGCTTTTCCCTACAAGCGTTAGCGAAATGTCCCGCAATGCTACAATAATAACATACTTTCGTCCCTGTTGCCTGATTGGACGTGCTTTGACAACAGTATTATGCTGCATCATTGCTGTAGGTTTCCCTCGGGAGGCTTCAAAAGCCCCCGCGGTGGAAAGCTCACGCAGTCTCCGAGACAAAGCGTCAACAGAAATATCTGTTATATTCGAAGTTGTCAAACGAACGAATTGTGCGATTTCTGTTTGCCTGTTATTCAAAAACGTATTGACAAACAAAGGAGAATGTTGATCTAATGGAATGGCAGATTCTTCAGTCCAAGCATGCTTAAATCGATTGAAAAATGCGACAGGATTTTCGCCCGCTTTCTGTTTCTGTTTTTGCAGCATGCGACAAATCTTGCTTAGTTGAAGACAATTTCACTAGAAAAGCAGTCAGTTGTCTGAAAAATTATTTTAGCTTTTCTACATCAGCCCAAACCCATGCCTCATCCTCATCATCCGAATCAACTGTTTGCAACGTTCGGAAAGATTTTGGTTGTTACAGATCTAATGGTTTATCACTTTTTTGATAAAGCACCGTGGCGAGATGACGGCGCATCCCGTTTAGGACTCTAAACATCAATCTCTGCAATCAATTCTTTCTCTGTAATTTCTGGCGGCAGTGTTTTGGTCAAAATGAAGCGATAATCACGCCCCCTGTCAATTGACTGTATGCGGTTAAACGCTTCAATGCAGACACATATTGTTGCGGACACCGTAAAGGATCTGGCAAATCTTTAGCAATCGCGACAGCATCCGACATTGCCAGCGGGGTTATTTTAAACCCGTCTGGAATCTGCACAAATGGGTATAAATCAGTTGCACTACGTAGTTGCGGGTACAGATGATTAGGGGTTAATTTTTCTTGTTCAGGCTTTCCAACAGTATCATACCGAGGCGGAGCCGGGCTGGGAGAGTCAACATGGGACATTAGAAAATTTTTTTTTTTTTATCAGTCGTTTTAACCTGATCTGGCCTTTTATCCCAATAAGGTTTAATTTTTTTTTTCCACACAGTATATGACTGTTTAATATACTCATCGTCCCAAGACGGATCTCCCCAGCCGTCCTGTACCATCGATTTGGCTGCCTTCATATCTTTATCTTTGAACGAGCCATCACGAGGAAATGGATCTAATTGTACTTTGCCTTCTGAACAACCAGCCAAATTACTCAAATATGGTTCAGTATTAAAAACTTTGTTATTTCTTGTACATCCAATCCCTTGGCAACTCGTCAAGAATTGGTTTGGAGATCGCCTGCTCCATCGGAGATCAAAGATGTCTCGTCAATTTTATTGCACTTTTCACAATTTATAGAATGGTCAAACAAAACACAAAATAGAGACCGCGTTCTTATATTAACTTTTTGATATTTTTGCCAAAAGAAAGCTTTTAATTCTGTATTATTCATGAAATCACTGAAGAAACCGAGAACTTTCACGGCAAGAGTGAGCAATTAAAATCTTTCACCACTACTCTATTTTTCTGAAATAGATAGGTTAAAACGGAAAGCTTCTCACTCTTCGTCCCACATATAAAATGTGAGGAAAACAGATTAATGCCAAATATGACACAATCAAATTGCAAACGAGAATAAATTCAATTTCTCTTACAGACAAGAAGAAAAATAAAACAGTTTCTTACCTGTCTTTCTAAGAAATTCCCGGAAGGACGAGCCCCCATTTTTTAATAAAGAATAACAATTTGGTCCCCTTCATATCTCTTTTTGCCACCGTGAAATCTTCTCAGTCTCCTTAAAGTGTAAATATGGCCGGGAAGCAAGAAAACACACATTATATTGTATTCTCAATACTTCAATTTATTCACAGAAATACAGATCTTATATAGGCATGTCGAGGGGAGTTTTCACCCTCTTAACCAATGAGGATAGGAGGACATACCCATACAGGATGTTTTTCCCAATAACATGTGTTTTGTATAGAATTGCCACATATACAGAAAAACATATCCATATAAGGAATAGACTTCCTGGCGACAGAGTCTGAACCCCCCCTTCTAAATCAGCACAAACTCCTTTACCTCGAATAAGAGTAAGAGACCTTCAAACACCATACAAGAGAGAGAGAGAACAGATAGAGGAGGTGTGATTCAGAGAAGATAGAGAAAAGAACAGAAAGGAGTGGTACGGCATCAAAAGACAGAGAGTGTTTTCTAACATAAACGAAGCAGAATAAGCCTTAAAAGTTCTCAGAGGTGCAACAGTGTGTTCATATTTATGTTTTCGATGCAGAGTGCGAATGGCTGTGCATTTATTTGTGTTTTTAAGTCGATGGGAGCGAAATGAAACTGTCTGAACCTGAAGCTGTGTGTGTTCTGTCTCCCCTCCTCCGCGCCCAATTTTTTAAAATCATTTCTTAAACTGTGGTGAGAACTAACCAGAGCTGATACCGGGGTTTCATGACCCATTAAGGCAGTTTCGCTATTTCAGTCATCATACAGAAACACCCACCCCCTCCTCTTCTAAACAGTCTCTCGCTGTCGGTGCTTGTAAAGTTTTTGCTCTTTCTCTTTGAAGTGCCTAGTATTAACTTTAACTTCTCAGGTAATATCAACGGTTTGTCTTATTTCAGATGCGGACGAAATTACAACAACAGTGGTTACTTATACTTATATTTAATTGTTTGTAGGGCTGGACAATAATTCGATATCAATATGTATCGCGATATAATTTTTTTCAATAACGGTGATATGATTTTTAAACACATTTCCGATATTTCGATATACATTACCAGTTGTATCACTCTAAAAGCGCCTCCTGCTGGCAGAGAATGAGTTTTCATTTTAAATAAGCCCCCGTAAATGGCGCATCATGCACGTGAGGTTATCTGACGGAGAGACGCAAAGCAGTTTAAAGCAGAGTCCTGCACGGGTGCTGTTTGGTAAAGCTGCATCCGCAGTACACAACAGAACACACGACCCATTATCCGACAGCAGCCAGCACCAATTTAATTCTGTACCCGACCCGCGACCTGAACCGCACCCGCATTAAATAGGCTACTGCATCAGTAAGGCAAAATTATTCATTTTCTCATGTAACACAAGCAATCAAACCAAAATAGGCATTTTAAGTTGGTGCTTTGAAGAGAAATAGACAAGCAGCGCAACAGAGGAATGATAAGAACGCGCATCCTTCCTGTATACAATACAAACTTTTGCCTACATCTTGTGAACAATCTGCCAGGCTGTTTTGCACAAATGTGCATAAACTACATACTTAAATCTTCATAAATGAAAAGAACATATTTAGATATGACTTTACTGTTAAGTGCCATTGTCTCTCATTAAACTCTGCAGTGTATAGGCTATGCGCCCGTTTGTCCTTTACAGAAGCATTAAAAATAAATCTTAAAAATAAAATGATATAGGCTACAGAAAGCGAGCAACGAGTGCTCCCAAGCTGTCATTCACTTCAGCTGCAGCGCGAATGGCTAGAATGCGTAACGCTGCAAATCCAATGTTGAGGCTCTGCTATTATTATTGAATTTCATCAGTCCCACTTATTTATGCACGTTTGTTCGCGGGAAAGTGAGCAAGACACGACAGTGATTATAGTTAAATAAGATGAAAGACAGGCTATAATATAAAGAAATTAGCTACATTTATTTTCAAATTAAATATCACAACACACATTTATCATTTCAGTCTAGTGCGTTTTACATATAACGTAAACGCAACTTGTGTAGATTTAAAAAGGCACAACTGCTTAATTTTGGTGTGTATTTGTATACATTTACCATCCAATCAATCTCAACATGCTTTAATTTGGTGTGGCTAGACGTTTGCATCACTAAGATTAAATTAGCCTAAGTCTTTCTTTGTCCTGCGCTCTGGAAGTGATCTGTTAATTCTGCTAAACTTCTATTACTAAAACTAAAACTAAAACTGAATCTAAACTATATAAAAACTAAATAGAAATTTAAACTAAAACTAACAAAATTATTAAACTAATAAAAACGAAACTAAATTTATTGCAAATTTGAAAACGATATTAAAATAAAAACGAATTTAAAAATGCAAAACTATAATAACCTTGGTCTCCAGCAACATTTCCAGGTTTTGTTGTTGTTCAATTTTTTTTAAAGAAGTCTCTTCTGTCCACCAAGGCTGCATTTATTTGATCCAAAGTACAGCAAAAACAGTAAAATGTTGAATATTTTACGATTTACAATTGTTTTCTATTTTCATATATTTTAAAAAATGTAATTTATTCCTGTGATCATTACATGGTAAATTTCAGGCATCATTACTCCAGTCTTCAGTGTCAGCTGATCTTCAGAAATCAGTATAATATGCTGATTTGCTGATTATCAATATACAGTTGAGTATTTTTTTTTTCAGGATTATTTGATGAATAGAAAGATCCAAAAATTTTATTTATCTGAAATAAAAAGCTTTTGTTATATTATACACTATTCCATTCAGTATCATTTTTATTAATTTTTTGGGAAAGAAATTAATACTTTTATTTAGCAAGGATGCTTAAAATTGATCAAAAGTGATGATAAAGGCATTTATAATGTTACAAAAGATTTCGAATTCAGATACATAGGTTCAATCGATATCGGAATTATATCGTATCGACCGAAATGAAGAAATATATCGTGATATCAATTTTGGCCATATCGTCCAGCCCTAATTGTTTGATCAAAATTATTGCTAGGGACAATTTAGTAATCACTGGATTTTGGTAGGGACATGTCCTAGCTTCCTACTAAATTCTATACGCCCTTGGATTATAAAGATTTTTATAATTAAATAAATCTGAAAGGTCATCTAAAATCAGTTCATTTAGCAGAAATGCTGGATTAAAATAAAAGTAGAAGAGAAAGTTGTTGTTCCAGTTCTGTGGGGGAAATGAAATCTGTGTTCTGCTGAAAGTGGGGAAGTTATGTGTCGCAAACAAGTCTATAGCTACACTGTTCTGCCATTTTTGTGAGTTTCTTATTTTGTATTCTTGTTAATCTCAATGCTAATTTTTTTTAGCAGTGATGCGCATGCTTAGAGACTGTAGTGTAGTGGTGTAGACTAGTTTTTTGTAGTGAGTATACTGGGATTTTCCCTCCCAGCCTCTGCTTATGCTTATGTTTTTTCAACATTTATTATAAGCAACACAAGACTTTAACAGCCAATGACATTTACAGCTGGGGAGACTGGACTGATTTACTGTTGAACTGTAGCCAGTGAAGAGCTACATTTATCCTTAGATGTTATATGAATATGGTCCCTGGAGCACAGGTTTGATCAGCTGGGAATTTTCAATACACATTTAAGAGTGCCTGTTTTTAATTCCCTAGCCTGACTTTCAGTCCACAAGGCTGGCCAGTAGTTCTCATCTCTCTCATCATCTGAAACAAGGAGATATTTAACACTGTATTCAGTTTACTGCTGTGCACAGACACAGACACACATACACAGTATCTAAGTTATCTCTCCCCGTCTCCCGCATTCATTGATCCACCGCACTAACATTAGTGACGTTATTAGCTAGTTATGTTGGCTTGAGAAAACTATTATTCTATTTAAACGTTTTATTATTCTTGGACCGGATCTGTAGTTTGTTGCTTTATCTTTTCTAACTGATTGGACTGGCCGGACACACACCCGGAGCAGTGGGCAGCCATTTATGCTGCGGCGACCGGGGAGCAGTTTATGGGATCAGAATCGCGGATAAAAAAAATAACAAGCATGAAAACAAAATTTAAAAACACAAGTAAAAATATATTGCACAAGATTTAAAAATGAAAGCAAAGTTTTCAGAATAGCAAACAATGGTCACGGATTGTTGTCCTTGCCACGTGTAGTCATGTGTAACCTTCCTTGCGTTTTTTGTGTCCCTTTTGTAAAATGTTAATTATAGTAATTAATATAGTAATTATAACAGAATGCATTTACATAAAAGTCCAGATTCTTGTTTAAATTGCAGGGCGAGGTGGAAGGTAGAAAATACTTGTGTTAAACTAAATTCCAGCTAGTTTTGGTGCAAGAAAACTCTTGACTAAAATAAAGGGGCAGTTCACCCAAAAATGAAAACTCTGCCACTATTTACTAATCCTCATGTCATTCCAAACCTGTGCAGGGAAGTACAGATGAGACCTGTAGACCAGTTACGATGAATGAAGACCAGGTGTCAGAGATGTAATCAGTCGAGGAACAATTTACTTAAACTACTTTTGTTTGTAGTTTCATCAGCAGAAGTCGGCTTCAGTACTCAGCAAGGAGTTTGTAGGCTGCTCTCCCCAAACATCCAACACAGCAGCAGTTATACTCTAACAGAAATCAGTAAGCTATGTCATTACTTCAAGTTTCAGTATTCTGATTGGCTAAAGCATATAAACATTATGCACCATGAAGTGTAAATGTTGAACATTTAATGCTATTATAGTTATGTGTGATTTAAATAAATACTTTATTTCAAATAAATACTTTATTTCAAACCTTCACAGTACTTCACTCACCCACGTTTCTGTTTGGTACAGATATGGGAGCTTTACCTGCAAGCCCATGTGAGATTGCTGTATGATTCATCTGGTATTTATATCATACATTTCCTTTGTATTCCTCTCACTTATAATTAACTAGATTATAACTGAACTATATTTAGAGCAGTTTTGTCTTTTGATAAGATGTAGTGAATGAAGTTATTCAGCATCTTCAAATGTTAATTAAAAAAGAAATGCTTTAACTTTCTTTCCTAAATATGTTG
This sequence comes from Sinocyclocheilus anophthalmus, assembly GCA_018155175.1. Classification (NCBI taxonomy): domain Eukaryota; kingdom Metazoa; phylum Chordata; class Actinopteri; order Cypriniformes; family Cyprinidae; genus Sinocyclocheilus; species Sinocyclocheilus anophthalmus. The sequence goes on from JADLZN010007565.1 coordinate 156,970, forward strand.
TATAATATGAAATATATGCATTTTGTAAATTGTCATTCCTCTTGTCTTAAGGAGTTGGCATGCCACCTGCTGTGCATTAATGTATAAAATAATGAGTCAATGCATAATTGGTGTTTAGTTTTGAGGCCCATGCATTTTAGTAAAATGGATTTAAAAGTGTCTGGCACAATTTATTTCTGTCTACTTTTCTGAAAGCCATCTAACACAAAATCTCTTTTTCAGCTCCATGAAACAAAAAGCGCAAAATGACCACCTCTGCAGATGATTTATTTAGTTCCCAGATATGTGTATATTCTATAGTCTATCACAATTGCTTCCTCTCCTCTTCGTGAGGATTGTGCTTTGTGAGGCAGCATGCAATAATGCAGAATATGAAATTAATGGAGATTGTTGCCCGATGTGTCATCAAGGTAAGATACTTAAAGGAGTCATATATGATACTTTTTCATTATAGGCTTTAAACTGTATCATTCATTATTACTGATGAACAACTGTTATGCTATATGCTCATAAAATAATCTTCTATGTTTGAACAGAAATTACACTTGTGGTACATTCCCTTCATCTGGTATAAAAATAATGTGTAGAAACAACTAGGGCAGGCCAGGTGTTGAATTACAGTGTGAAATCTATTTATACAGTACACAGTTTTATTTCTGAATCGGTTTTTCATTATAAGTCACAAAAGATTAATTTAGACAGGTACTTAATAATCACTAAGTTACAAATAAATCCAACAACAAAAAATATATATCAAAGAACAAAAAAACAAGTCTAGGTTAGAGTGAAGTAATTCTAGACAAACTCCTAAGATAAACAGGTATACCTAAATCCAGAATCACCAAATCGTCGCCTCTATCCATCAGTGCATTAAACACAGCATGACTCCAGTCTAGGGTTGGGTATTGATGCAGATTTCCTGATTTATTTATTCACTTTGATTCTGATTTGCAAACATTCACAACTCGTCAAGTTGTTCAGCAGAAGCAGATATCCCTGAAAATAGGCATAAAGTAAAAAAAGAGGTCAAAAACCAATATTGGGATTGTTCATAGCAAGATCCCGATTAATTAGAAAATCTGTGTACCCAGCGTTATTACAGTCTGATTATTTGTATTATTTTGATTATTTATTCTAGGCCATTTTCTAAATCAGAAAAAGATTTATTGGCCAGGTGTGCACAAGCACACAAGGAGTTTGTTGTGGCGTTAGAAATGTACTTAACATCAAATCAAGATACAGAACATAAGAAACACCCCAAATTTTTTTTTTCATTTTTAAGTCCACGCTGTTTATAGAAATATACAGACATACAATAAATGCAACTTATACAGTAACAAATACATGCAAAAGTTATGTACATATGGCATGTATAAATAATGAATAATAAATGTGCTGGCAATTTTTTTTGATATTGTCTAGGAAAGCGAGTTCATAGACATTGTGATGAGTACACAAGCACAACATGTGCTTCATGCCTCGTGAGGACTTACACTGATGCTCCTAATGGATTTACAGAATGTCTGCCCTGTTCTGTCTGTGATCCAAGTGAGTAAAACTTTCTTTCTTAGTGAGTCGTCATGCTTTCAAATATATATATATCTGTATATATATATATATATATATATTTTTCTCTATCTGACTTGTCATTGCCAGGTTCTCTAACCAATTAACTGTAACATGATTTTTTTTCTTCTTGTCAAAGGTGATGGGCTGAGAGTAAAGCAGAAATGTACATTAATATCAGACACAGTGTGTGGACCTCTGCCAGGTTATTACTGTATAGACTTGCTCTCCAACTGTAAAAGGGCCATGAAACATTCATCCTGCTCACCTGGACAATACATCAACCAAACCGGTCAGTCTTTTATCAGCTGAGCAGCTTTAATATATATGAGAATAATAACTCTGCTTGCATTTATATTAAATAACTCAATTATGGAAATATGCATGTTGTTCCAAAGCAGCTTTACAGTTTATTGCACCTGGGGAAAGTATTAAGTGGTTCCTCATGATAGACATTGCTTGCTTGTGTCTCTTAAAACCACCTGAAAAATCTACTAAATTATGATTCGGCTGATTATTAGTTAGTTATGTGAAGATTGATTTAGTGTGTCAGATGCTATACTGAATAATGATGTCATTATCTGTGAGACCTGTCACTGTCGTTATTGCTCATGTACTGATGCTGTTTTTTAATTGCATTTGTATAGGAACAGAGTTCAGAGATACAGTGTGTGATGACTGTCCTGCTGGTTCATATTCAGATGGTACATTCTGCAAATTGCATACAAAGTAAGTATTAATATTTTAAAACTGACACCTTCTTAAATTAAATTAGTTGTTTTTTAATTTGCTTCAATAGATGTTTTTCTCACAAGAGATGTATTTTTCGTTCATCTTGAGTACTGTGTCTCTCTCTAACAGCTGTGCATCTCTTGACAAAATAACAATCAAGGAAGGAACAGATAGGACTGATGCTGAGTGCAGTAACAGAGCACCTTCTTATTTACTGCCACTGATTCTGTGTGTGTGTGGAGTGTGTTCGCTGTTGCTTATTGTCATAATTGTAATTTTTGTAAAGAAAAAATTTAAGCAAAATAGTGGATTAAATCAAGTTACAACTCAAGATTTAAAACTGTACATTTTGATTTTGAAGTAATATTTATAAATAGTAATTACTATTTCTATGTTTAATATTTTTTCATGAGCACCAAAATCAATCTGGTCCTCCCTCTGACCAAGTTATTTGCTCTCTTGGCTAATGTTTATAGATTAAACTTGTATAAATGCCAGGCAAAAGTTGCATAGATCCCCCAGCAGATCTTTGATCAAAGATTCAGTCATGTTTAGTGGACTTCTTTTGGGACAAGCTGCACTGGGTACCACAAAGTGTATTGAACCTTCCTAAAGAAGAAGGACTTGGACTGGTGCATCTACAAACATTCAGTTCATACAAAGACTTTTAACAGGCTCGGAGAACCCAAACCTCTACACTGAGAGGGGTTGAAGGACTAGGATTGGATAGAGCCTCACTGTGATCCTCGGAAGCTGAAACTCTCCAAGTTTCCTGTTTTTTATCAAATCTTTTTAAAGTGTGTGCCTTGTTCAAGATTCCAAAGAAGAGGACTGTGAACTCTTTGTTCTGGCTGTTGCACGAGCCGTTAATATTTGACTCACGTTTGGCCTTGTCCAGTGAACTGAGTTACTTTGTGACAGAAGATAATCTTCTCAACTCTGGAGCTAACTTTATAGATGTGAGTTCAGTGACTGAGAAGCTGTGGAAGAGATCTACTCGTTTGGTCGCCAGAGCACTTGACGAGTGGAGGACCGCTTTGTCTGAAAAAGAACTGAAATTGTTATTGGATTACTCACTGGGGTTTATTAATCCAGATGGTACTGATTATTTTCCCGAGTTATATTTAACTCCCATAATGGACAATTGTGGAGGCTGTTTCTTAGAGGTTAACAATTTGATTGTGATGAGTTCAGATGTTTCTTCTGGAAAAGTCTGTTACAAAATCTGTGTTAAAATCTTTAATAAGAAGACCTTGGATTAAAAAATTGATCCTCCTTGGCGTGGTATGCTTCATTTGAAAGAGAGTGAAAAACCTGAGTGGAGAGTATTGTATAAGTCACCATTATCTAAGAGAATTGGAGATGTTGTTATTGCAGTGAACACTTTTGTTTCTGTTATTAACCTGAATATAGATCAAAACTGTTCTTTTTGTTCAGAAAAGAAAACTGTCTTCCAAGCATTTATGCAGTGTTCAAGACTGTCACCCTTATTTATTGTTTTAAATATTATTTTTAATTGCTTTAATGAGTGTTTTTCAATTAAGGTATTTATTTGTGATTTTAAATATTCACAGAGTCGTAAGTATCAGTGTCAGTTGTTTAATTTTATATTGGGACATGCAAAAATGGCAATTTATACTACAAGAAAAGAAAGAAATTATCACAGGGTTTGCAGTGATTTAAAGGTAGTGTTAACTAGCTCTGTTAAATCCAGAATCTTAATAGATTTTAATTATTTTTTATAATAAGTAAAATCTATTATGATTCTGGATTTAACAGAGTTAGTAATGTATATGAGACAATATGCTGTTGTATATTGTAATAAAAGTGGCTTGAAATCTCAAATCTCTCTCTCTCTCTCTCTCTCTCTTTCTCTCTCTCAATTCAATTCAATTAAATTCGATTCAATTGAGCTTTATTGGCATGACTGTGGAATAGCACAATGTTGCTAAACTGTTGCTACTTTGATCTGCCAATCGTGGATGTATTCTTCCTGGGTTATTCTTCCAATTTCTTTAACTTTTGCGTGTCTTAACTGAATTGAGTTGGTGTTTTCCCACTAAATAGTGCATGGGTCACTCTCTGGGGGTCCTCACTGTAAAACCCAATAGTTTATCTGACTTAGATTTAATTAGTAATCTGTACTTAGTTGTTATACTTACTAGGTTTTTTTAAGTTACAGCTACTTTCAAGGCAAATAAAACAATTTCTTACTGTTTTGAGTGACACTTACTTAAAATATTCAAGTTGCCACAAAGGAACCAATGACATTAATAAAGCAGTGAGAGGCAGCAGTGCACTAATATGTTGCTAATGTGCAACATAACAACACAAGAAGAAGAAAAGAAAACAAGTCTTTAATAGACTTTTCACTCATTTCCTCCATGTCTGCAGTTATCTTTCACTAGTTGCATTCACTCGTTTCCCAAAGTCATTTTGAATGTTGAATTTTCAATACAACTTAAATATTTGAGAGAACATCACATAAGCGAACTTCATAAATTTGTTGATTTTCCTAAAATGTGTTTTTTTTTTTTTTACTCACCATTATAGTGATTAGCGTTCCCTTTGGTTGGGCACTTGGAACTTTGTTTATGTTACTACAAATATCTTTCTGTTAATGCTGTGTGCAATATGAAACCAGAGTGAATTGGTTTGAAGGGAAGGAAAGTAATAAATAGGTTGCTATTAGAAAGTAACATATCTTCTAATTAAACCAATATTGTTTAATTTTATTGTGCTTATGTTAGTCAATTCACTTTTGCTAAATTTATTTTTCATAAATGCTTTAAGAAGCTTATAATTGGGTTTATATAATCCTTAAGAAATGTGTGGTTATATGAAGTCACACACATACTTAAACATTCAGCACGCGAATCACAACAATGGTAACAATTCACTTTAATTTATTTTTATTAATTGTAACAATAACCATTTTATTTGCTCTTTTTGTTGTGTTACTACTGACACAAGACAGCAAATAAAATTGGCAAATAAAAACAACAACTGTAAAACAAAGCAACTGCATAATTTATTCATGCCGCAATGCACTCTGGGAGTCAGTGAGTAGCTATACTAAGTCATGAGTAATCCTAAATGAAAGGATCAAGTACCCCCTACTGTTCTTTTTTAGTTACTAGAACTCTTGTGTAAGTAAACTATACTAATTAAGCATCTGTCAGTACAACATACTATTCCTATTTCACTTTACTTAGTTTTTTCAAGGCAATCGTTTGCATGCTTTTTTTAAGTAAGCCCAACTAATTAGATTTTACAGTGCTGTTCTGTAAGTAAGAGCGCAGTGATAATCATCTGTCAGTGTGTCTGACAGAAGGAACCAGAACGTCGCTAGAACGATTTCTGCTAGAACGGGGAATCTACCCAATTCTGCAGCCGAGACTAGGGGCGTTCCTGTGAGTCCCAGGATGTTCTTGCAGAACTCCAGGTGGAACATTTCAGTGGGGTTTTTATCCCAAGATATATAGTTTAATTTATTTGGGGCCCCAGATTTCACAACCGTATGGAAGAATGGGTTTGATGATGCTGTCAAAGATTTAATAGGTGGGTTGAATTTAAACAATGATCGTCTTATAGTGTAATAAGCTCTACATGCCTTATCGGTCAGATGTTTTATTGCCAGATCAAATTGACCAGAAGCTGAGATCGTGAGACCCAAATAACTATAACATGTGACATGATTAAGAAGTGTTCCCTTATTGCAGTGATCCTCAAATCTGGCTTGAACCCTAATCAAACACACCTGAGTTTGCTAATCAATGTCTTCAGGGTCATTAGAAAATCACAGGTAGGTGATTGTTTGATTAGGGTTGGAGCTAAACTTTGCAGGAAAGTGGATCTCACGAGCCAGATTTGAGGATCACTGCCTTATTGTAAAACTAGATTTTTTTTGTCAGTAAGGCGAGGCTTTTTCTGGACGATCATAACTTTGGTTTTCTCCATGTTTATTGGTAAGGCCCAGTCTCTACTGTAATTCTCTATAATTGAGAGGCTTTGGTGTAGTCCTTCTTCATGAGGTGAAAGAGCAGAAGATCGTCAGCGTACAGGAGGCATTTGATTTCTCTGCCCTCGAGGGTCAGACCAGGACAAGAGGACTTATCAAGTGCTGATGCCAATTCATTAATATAGATATTAAACAGAGTCGGGCTGAGGCTGTAGCCTTGAGGCACTCCTTTGCTCTGATTGAAATAGTCAGTCCGTCTGTTATTGATCTTGACACAGCACTTGTTCCCGTTGTATATGTCCTTTATGATGTCACATGTCTTTCCTCCTATTCCGCTTTGAATTAGTTTTAGATAAAGTCAGTTGTGCCATACTGAATCAAAGCCTTTTTTTTAAATCAATGAAGCAGCCAAATATTGTTCCTTGTTTTGTTTGATGAACATATTTTCGTATGAGTGTGTAAATGTGATTTGAAGTTCTCTGTTTAGGCATAAATCCAATTTGACAATTGTTTAAAATCTTGTGTTCTTGGATGAACTGAATTAATCTGTCATTAATGATGGAACAGAATCGTTTTCCGAGGTTACTGCTCACTCTGATGCCTCTACAATTATTTGGATCGTACTTCTCACCTTGTTTAAAAATTGGGGTTATCACGTTCTCTTTCCAGATCTCAGGAAAGTGTCCAGATTTTAATGATAGCAGCTCTCAGTTTGGGGCTGCTGTGTTTCAGCATCTCATTAGATATTCCATCCAAGCCACTTGATTTCTTATTTTTCAGGGATTTCATCTTCTCTGTCAGTTCAGATAATTCTATGGGCTTGTCTAAATGATTTAGCCGGTCTCTTATAGTGTATTCCAGGTTATTTCATTGGAAGGTCAGATGTTTTTGGGCGAGGGTTGGTTCATTTAGTGAATAGAGTTTTCTGAAATGTTCGGGTCATAGATGTTTGGGTCGTAGATGGGAAGGTGTTTGGCCTTTCTGTTTTTGTCTAAATTGTTCCATAAGTCCCAAAAAGAATATTGATCGATTGCTTCCTCAATTTTGTTTATATTTATTTTGATGTGATCAGTTTTCTTCTGTGTTAGCAGTGACTTGTATATTTTAAGGGTTTGCTGATATGTGGCTCGTATTTGTTGGTTTGCCGGGTCTTTGTGCTTTTTATTTGATAATGATCGTAATTCTTTTCTTAGTTTTTGGCATTCTTTATCGAACCAAACATCTTTAGCTGTTTCTTATTTACATCTGTATTTTTTTCTTTTTCTGAGGGCTTTTCTGACCACTGTAGAAAAGATTTTAGTTAACTGTTCAGTTGCTAAATTGATACGTCTCTTCTCTTCACTAAATGTAATCAGGAGAAAGGAGTCTGTCATGTTCTCAGCTTGGGTGCTGTGGAGCGCAGCTTCATACTGGGCAGGACTTTCTTTACTCCATATACATTTGGGGGGGGAGCGGATCTAATTTAACTTTCTGTTCTGAAGAGGGCAGATGATTCCCTGACCTGTTGAGACTGAGGACTATGTGACTGTGGTCTGATAATGGCAGCTGTGGCATCACTGTGAAATAATTGATCTTACTTTGGTCTATATCTGTGACTGTGTATCACTGTGTAAGCTCATCGTTCTGAAAAGCGAGATATGCTGTGATTGGCCAGCTATCCAGTGCGTTGTGATTGGCCGAATACCTCAAGCGTGTGACGGAAATGTTACGCCCCTCACCATACTGTGATGCCCTGTCCGGCCAGACAAAAACATTAAAACCCATTATAAATGAGGCATTCGTTGCATCCAGTGGGGACATAATTATGGATTATAATGACTTATACTGTCTTTTTACGCGTTGCATCGCCGCGTAAACATAAAACCATGTCTGCATTTGTGATCGGAAAAATGACAAACAAGAAGCCCTACTCTACACTGCCCAAAAAAAAACTCGCTTTAAATATATAAATATAAAAAAAACTATTTAAATATAAAAAACTTATTTACAGTCTTTGAGTCAGAACAGCCGTCATGGTAGTCTACTCTCCCAGGATCAGGAAACAGTCCTCCATAAAATGTGCTGCACACATCTGAATATTTGGGTTGAAGTGTTCTGGAACAGTGTTGTAAATACAAACCCAATTCCAAAAAAGTTGGGACACTGTACAAATTGTGAGTAAAAAAGGAATGGAATAATTTACAAATCTCATAAACTTATATTTTATTCAAAATAGAATATAGATAACATATCAAATGTTGAAAGTGAGACATTTTGAAATGTCATGCCAAATATTGGCTCATTTTGGATTTCATGAGAGCTACACATTCCAAAAAAGTTGGGACAGGTAGCAATAAGAGGCCGGAAAAGTTAAATGTACATATAAGGAACAGCTGGAGGACCAATTTGCAACTTATTAGGTCAATTGGCAACATGATTGGGTATAAAAAGAGCCTCTCAGAGTGGCAGCTTCTCTCAGAAGTCAAGATGGGCAGAGGTCACAATTCCCCCAATGCTGCGGCGAAAACTAGTGGAGCAATATCAGAAAGGAGTTTCTCAGAGAAAAAGTGCAAAGAGTTTGAAGTTATCATCATCTACAGTGCATAATATCATCCAAAGATTCAGAGAATCTGGAACAATCTCTGTGCGTAAGGGTCAAGGCCGGAAAACCATACTGGATGCCCGTGATCTTCGGGCCCTTAGACGGCACTGCATCACATACAGGAATGCTACTGTAATGGAAATCACAACATGGGCTCAGGAATACTTCCAGAAAACATTGTCGGTGAACACAATCCACCGTGCCATTCGCCGTTGCCGGCTAAAACTCTATAGGTCAAAAAAGAAGCCATATCTAAACATGATCCAGAAGCGCAGGCGTTTTCTCTGGGCCAAGGCTCATTTAAAATGGACCGTGGCAAAGTGGAAAACCGTTCTGTGGTCAGACGAATCAAAATTAAGTTATTTTTGGAAAACTGGGACTCCATGTCATCCGGACAAAAGAGGACAAGCACAACCCAAGATGTTATCAGCTCTCAGTTCAGAAGCCTGCATCTCTGATGGTATGGGGTTGCATGAGTGCGTGTGGCATGGGCAGCTTACACATCTGGAAAGGCACCATCAATGCTGAAAGGTATATCCAAGTTCTAGAACAACATATGCTCCCATCCAGACGTCGTCTCTTTCAGGGAAGACCTTGCATTTTCCAACATGACAATGCCAGACCACATACTACATCAATTACAACATCATGGCTGCGTAGAAGAAGGATCCGGGTACTGAAATGGCCAGCCTGCAGTCCAGATCTTTCACCCATAGAAAACATTTGGTGCATCATAAAGAGGAAGATGCGACAAAGAAGACCTAAGACAGTTGAGCAATAGAAGCCTGTATTAGACAAGAATGGGACAACATTCCTATTCCTAAACTTGAGCAACTTGTCTCCTCAGTCCCCAGACGTTTGCAGACTGTTATAAAAAGAAGAGGGGATGCCACACAGTGGTAAACATGGCCTTGTCCCAACTTTTTTGAGATGTGTTGATGCCATGAAATTAAAATCAACTTATTTTTCCCTTAAAAATGATAAATTTTCTCAGTTTAAACACTTGATATGTCATCTATGTTGTATTCTGAAAAAAATATAGAAATTTGAAACTTCCACATCATTGCATTCCGTTTTTATTCACAATTTGTACAGTGTCCCAACTTTTTTGGAATCCGGTTTGTACAACTTAACCACTGATTTCTAGTTGTGTCCTCTTTTGGAAGGCCAAACAAAGTAGTTTCGCTTTCACAATGAAACCGTGTCACACACGGCAGCCTACAGTGAGCAGAGGCCGGGGGATAAAGTGAGGAACGGCCGGGGGATAAAGTGAGGACAAACAATACTGCCGATCGACATGGGACAATACAGGGCTAATAAACTCAGAACTAAATGGGGAACACCTGGAATCTACGACCATAATCAAGGGAGAGCACGTGGGGGAGGAAAACACAACACAAAACATGGAACAGAGTCTGACATTACTCCCCCCTCCCAGAAGACGCGACCACGCGCCACACACCATCCAATTGGGGGGGGGGGGCACCTTGGAGGCCCCTCAGGACAGGCTTCCTCGGGACTGAAGGCCTCCAGGCCAGTATCCGTTTCCCGGGACCCATGGTGGAGCAGGGAACTCAGGGGCCCACGGTGGAGCAGGGAACTCAGGGGCCCATGGCGGAGCAGACAGTTCAGAAGGCCATGGCCTCGGCAGTGGAAACTGTGGCCCTCCATGGCCACACGTGGACAGAGGCCCTCTCTGGGCTGACTGGGGGATGGAGCCCTCCTTGGGCTTAACTTGGAAATAGAAGCCCTCTCTGGGCTGGACTTGGGAACAGGAGCCTTCTCTGGGCTGGACTTGGGAACAGGAGCCCTCTCTGGGCCGAACTTAGGAACAGGAGCCCTCTCTGGGCTGGACGTGGGAACAGGAGCTCTCTCTGGGCTGGACTTGAGAACAAAGTCTCTTTCTGGGTTTGACTCCAGGGCTGGAGCCGACACTGGAGCGGGACGCGGGATGGCTTTCTTCTTCCTCTTTTTCCGTAGAGCCTTGTTCGGGCTAAACTCGAAGAAATATTTATTACAATATAAGCATCAGTTAATGTGGCGGTATGGTTCTGTTCTGGGCAAACTCTACATGCCCGTCCATGCAGCCATGCCTGGACATAGCAGGGAGAGCAGCAAATCAAACCCCCCTAGGGTAACAGAACAGATCCAGTAAACATGCATCCATGAAACAATTTACAATTTAACATGAGTTGTAGTAAACATCCAGATACATAGAGGATGGTTACCATAGATTACTCAAACACCTCATATATATCAGATTTAAATAAATAAATTCCAGCTAGGAGTAGTTAGGGATGGAAGAGGGAGTTAGAAGTGGCGTGCAGCCAAGCAATAGAAGAGAGGCTGAATGAATAGGATTTAAATAGACCACTGTAATAGGTGTCGAAACTGGATTGGTACACGTCAGGAACAGCTGAATATCAGCTGATGCGAACTTGACTGATTTATCTAAACGTTCAGGTTAAAGAGGTCATATGATGTTCCTAAAAAGAACATAATTTTGTCTATTTGGTGTAATGAAATGTGTTTATGCGGTTTAAGGTTAAAAAAATACATTATTTCCACATACTGTACATTATTGTTTCTCCTCTATGCCCTGCCTTTCTGAAACGTGACGATTTTTACAAAGCTCATCGGTCTGAAAAGTGAGGTTTGCTGTGATTGGTCAGCTATCCAGTGTGTTGTGATTTGCTGAATACCTCAAGTGTGTGACAGAAATGTTACGCCCCTACCATATTGTGATGCCGTCTCCCGGAGCGACCAGACAAAACCAATAAACCCATTATAAACGAGGCATTTGTTGCATCCAGTGGGGACATAATTACTGATGATAAATTACTTACACTGTCTTTTTATGCGTTGCGCTGCATCAACATAAAACCTTGTCTGCATTTGTGATCGGAGAAATGACAAACAACAAGCGCTACTCTACACTGCTCAAAATTCACGTTTGAATCGTCAGTGGCAAATTCTTTAAAAAAAAAAAAGTACTTACAGTCTGTGACTCAGAACAGCCAGCATTGTAGTCTACTCCCAGGATCACGGAGACGGTCCTCCATAAAATGTGCTGCACACTTCTGGATATTTGGGTTTAACTGTTCTGGAACATTGTTGTAAATACCACTGATTTGTAGTCATGTCCTCTTGGAAGACCAAACAAAGTAGTTCGCTTTCACAACGAAACACACGGCCGGTTTGAGTGAGCGGCGGTGGGTTTGAGAACGGCGCGGCCGGCGGATTCGACGAAGGAGTAAAAGTTACGCATTCTTTCTTTGCGTGAACATTTGGGCGGCGTTATGCAAATCTTCCCACATAGTGATGTAGACATGTGGGGGCGTGTTAGAACGAGCCGTTTTAGGTAGGCGTGGCTGACTCTTAACTTTTATAAAGAATATCTCTTTGGATTTGAGACTTTAGTCTTTGCAACTTACAGATCTTCTTTATGCACCAATAGCTTTTAACACTCCAAAGAGAAAGGAACAATTGAAATGCATCATATGACCCCTTTACGCCGAATTTTCCTATCCGTTGCTAAGAACGACTTTTACCTCTAAAGAATAAGAGGTTAAAGAATAACAGCAACATTAATGGAGTCATATTAACTCTATTGGAGTCAGATAAATAACCTTATAAATAAGTTTTAAAATAATTAAATCTTCAGGCTGATTAAAATGAAAACACTACTCCACTACATGTAAAGTCTAAACGCTGATAAGTTTTGAGGTGTTCCTGTGATCTTCTCTCAGCTGTTGATCTGCTGTTATACTGATGATCTCCAGTAGAGAGCCACACGTCACACTCAATCACGTGATCATGATCTCACGCGTGACACATTTGAAGAGAAACAGCCTGGACTTTACTGTGATAGTAGATGTTTGGGAGTTTGGCCATGGAAACTTCATAGGAACTATTTCAGAACATGTTGTAAGAAAGTATAACATTTTGTGTTTTAAACCATAGGGGTTTTCAAACTGGGGTCCAGAGACCCAGGATCTAAGCTTCTAGTGGGTTGAAAATATTAGAGAAAATAGTGTAAAATGTAAACATATATCAGTAAATAGATTTTAATGTATTGTTTCCCTTTTAATGTGTATGTATTTATTTAAACCAAATGTAATTCATTCATTCATTCAAAAAAGTGGTTGGAAATCATAGGATTCTTCAGGTTTATTCTAATGGTGGATAAAAGTGTCAACTTAATAGAAAGGTAATATTTGACACATTCATAATTTATTTTTTCATATAGTATAAATAATACAGTATACATATATATACAGCTGTCTTTATATTTTAAGAAGGGATTCTCTCACAAGGAGATCATCATAAGGTTAAATCATCATATTTAAGGATCCCTGACATCAGAAAGTTTGATAAACCACTTCAACAACAGCTATACAGTAATGCATGCAGTAAAAACAGCGATTACATCAGTGATTACTGTACAACTGAAGCGACACCATGCTGCTTCTTAAAAGAGAAAATGACAAAGTGACTCAAAATCATTTGAGCAACCTATAAATCAAAGAAACCACAGCTTCTTAGGTCAAACATTTGTGATCCATGTTTTCATTTTTGAAGATCAGTCCATTCATTCTCCAGGAAAACACCCTGGACAAATCATTCATGGCGTCTCTTAGCTTCAGACCAAAGCTGTGTAATAGACAGACAGACTGTAGTGTCGTCTGGGTCTGGAGCAGTTTGGGTGCTTTATTATTATTGCTTCATTAAAGCTGCAGACAAACAGTCCACCACATTTCAGCTGCATCTTCAGTCGCTCCAGATCCACATCAGTCTCTGTCCATCAACGCTTTATATCTCATCTGTCACTGTCTCTCTATCAGCTGTCTGTCCAGAGTGATTCCCAGCTTTGAGATGCTGTAATTGGCTCCATAAATAAAAAAGTCAGTTTTTTGTCCTCCAATAGTTGTTACATTAATTAAGAACAGGGTGAAAAGTTAATAAATGCATATACAATAAACGGCATAGAAGGATACAAAAATATACAGAGACATATCCACCTTATTTTTCAACACAGAAGTGATTTTCTGTGAAAGTGCAAGACTTCAGATTCATCAGCTATGATATGGAAATAACTAGAAGAATAAAGTGCAGTAAACGGTAAAACAATTTGTTCTACAGACCAGTGTATTTATAATTACGTCTATTCATTAAAAGTAGAACCAAGTTTTGCAGTATCAAGCAGCATAACGAGCTGTTTTGTGCAGCTAAAAATAACTGGAAGTGTATGACAGCGGAAGCCAGATACATTCAATTTACAAACGAACGTGACCGCACTTCTGTTAGAAATGAGGTGGATAGAATCTGATAAATGAATCACAATATACAGGAATACAAAATCATGCATAGTAAATGAAAATGCATGAAATATGAGGCAGTGCAAAATAAATCGAATATTTTGTCAAACAAAAACGAGTCTCTGTGAAGCAGATGCAGGTCAAAGGTTCATGGTGTGAAAATGATCAGAGTAAAGTGCAGCATCAGAGAGATATCAGAAGCTCCTGCTGAGTGTGTTTGTGATCAGATGAGTCTGTAAAAGCCTTCAGATGTCAGGAGATGAACAGACTGTACTCTAGATGATGATGATGATGAAGAAGGGTTCGATGTGAGAATCTCACCTCACTTTTAACATCAGAAAAACTTCACAGATCTGCTGGATCACATTACACTAGAAATCACAAACATATATCAGATTATCCTCATGTACATTGTTTTTTTTTACATTTATGCATTTATTATGTTCTTATCAATAACTGTTCTCTCAATCAAACACTATCTGTAAATGTTTAATTCATTTCACGACTCAGAAAGTCAGTCTGATGAATTTGTCTGAATGTGCCACTTCATGACAGGAGTCTTGAGAAAACAAAAGCCAATCGAGCGAGAGTAAAATGTGAGTACTTACAGTACGGCTTCAGTTTCTCCATACTGTCCCATCTAGCAGACATCTGTCTGCTCTTCTCTCGTGATCCACAGATTTGTGTCTTATTTCTGACCTCCATTTCTCTCTCTTTCCTCTTGTTATTTTGCTCATCTGTGGTTTCTGATGCTCCAGCAGCTTTCTGTTTGTGTTATTTACTTTTTAAACTCCATTCTGTAATCACACAAATACAGTTTAATGAAAGCCAGCAGTGTTAAAACAATATGAAACGAGGAATACAATGATTACACTGTTATAATACAAACATTCAATAATTTACAAGTGGTAGAAATTAAAACATTTCTGATAAAATGGCAAATAATCCAGTCATCCGTATGAGAATAAAGCTGCTCAGTAAAGTAGGATATAATGATTAATGAAGTCATGTGTTAGAAACATGTTTCTCACCTGTAAGAACCTGTAAGTGTTTATAAAATCACACTGAATATACAGTAAAGTCATGCAGAAATAAAGATCCACAGTGATGATCCTCGTGTCATAGTCAGCAGCTACAGAGATTTCCGTCTGCATTCATGTGTGTGCTCTGTTTTACACCGGGGTTGAGATTGTGTTTTTATACCGGGGCTATATGCAGTTTCAACACACCAACCAAACCTGTTAAAGCAGCATTTTTGGATGTTGTGATGGAAAAATCAGCCGATGAAGCAACACGGAAGTGAACTAGTTTTACAAAGTGCAGAACTTCAGATTCATTAGCCTTGACTAGAAGAATAAAGTGCAGTAAACAGTCAAACTATCTGCACTATACAGACCAGTGTGTTTATAATTACAACAATACATTAATATGGTAAGAAATACCAGTTTGCGGCATCAATCTGCATGTTCTGACAGCTTAGAAACTGATTAGAATAGTGCTGAACTGAATTGATATTAAAGTATCCTAATGTACAGTCTAGGAACTATTTCTCAAACATGCATTGAGGAGGAATAGAAATTAGATTTCATTTCAGTTGGTTTAGGGTTTGCATTCCATGTTTGACAATGCTTTGCATTGATCTTCGAGAAGCCTTTTAATATATATGAGAAGTATTTTACATTTTGGCATACTTAAGTGTACTTGCAGCCAGGCTAATGATTGGTATACTTAAAATGTGTTAATGATTAGTTAACTTAAAATTTGCTATTTTAGAACAACACATTTCGTACTAAGTATATTTTACGTAGTTGTCATTAAATTGAAGTAAAGCACAACTTAAAGTGTATACACTGTACTTTTATGTGGTGAAGAGGAACCACTTTGAGTATACTTAGTACGCTTTAAGCCCATGTAGAGACTAATTACATGATTAATAGATAAGTACATTACATATTAAACATGGGTGTCTTCTAAACATACAAGCAATATCACAAATGTATTATTTTTGCAATAATAGTATATGCTCTGTAGTACTACGTAGAAATGATAATTGTATTTCAAATATATTTCCTTTATCAATAGTACATTGCAAATATATTAACAAAGAATACTATCTTTAAATAACAGCACAGGACAAAATATATATATATATAATATATATATATATATATATAGGCTGGTAAGGATTTAATATTTTTTACATTAATTACATAAATATTACGATCTTTAAATTTATATACATGTATGTAATTAATTAGATAAAAATTTTAATCGCTTACCAGCCCTAATATATACTGTATATATTGTCACGGTGCTGCCTACTTGTGTTGGAGACGAGGAGCAAAGGAGCGAGAACACAATCTTTATTAATCCATTGGAGTAAGGAACACACACGTAGCAGGGGAGAGACGAACAATACTGGACGCTGGACATGGAAACACACAGGGCTTAAATCATGGAAACTAATGAGGGAACACCTGGAATTAATGAACACAATCAAGGGAAGCACGTGGGGGAGGAAAACACAAGACACGGAACACAGGACTGTTATTACCCCCCCTCCCCGAAGACGTGTCCACGCGCCACACATCATCATCCAATGGGGAGGGGGGTGGGCACCTTGGAGGCCCCTCAGGACAGGCTTCCTCGGGACTGAAGGCCTCCAGGTCAGTACCCGTTCTGGGACCCATGGCAGAGGAGGGAGCTCAGGGGGCCATGGCAGAGCAGGCAGACTGGGGAGCCACGGCGGAGCGGGGAACTCAGGGTTCATGGTGGAGCAGGCAGTTCAGGGGGCCATGGCGGAGCAGGGAACTCAGTGGGCCACCGCGGAGCAGGGAACTAAAGTGATTGTAACTTTATCTAAACGTTCAGGTTAAGTTTTCCAATCAGTTCTAATAAGAATAAGAGGTTAAAGAATAACACCAATATTAATGGAGTCAGATTAACTCTATTGGAGTCAGATAATTAACTGAATTATGCACATCATCCTTCAGCTGCTTTGTGTTTAAAATACTGATTCCAAATAGCAGCGTCATTTCCAGTCTTACAGCTCCACTAATGAAATACATAATAAATCAGTCAGTCAACATTTTACACTCATGTAACAGATGATCAGAGTCACTTTGTCTCATTGTAGATGTTTTATATATATATATACAAACCCAATTCCGAAAATGTTGGGACACTGTACAAATTGTGAGTTAAAAAAGGAATGGAATAATTTACAAATCTCATAAACTTATATTTTATTCACAATAGAATATAGATAACATATCAAATGTTGAAAGTGAGACATTTTGAAATGTCATGCCAAATATTGGCTCATTTTGGATTTCATGAGAGCTACATATTCCAAAAAAGTTGGGACAGGTAGCAATAAGAGGCCGAAAAAGTTAAATGTACATATAAGGAACAGCTGGAGGACCAATTTGCAACTTATTAGGTCAATTGGCAACATGATTGGGTAAAAAGAGCCTCTCAGAATGGCAGTGTCTCTCAGAAGTCAAGATGGGCAGAGGATCACCAATTCCCCCAATGCTGCGGCGAAAAATAGTGGAGCAATATCAGAAAGGAGTTTCTCAGAGAAAAATTGCAAAGAGTTTGAAGTTATCATCATCTACAGTGCATAATATCATCCAAAGATTCAGAGAATCTGGAACAATCTCTGTGCGTAAGGGTCAAGGCCGGAAAACCATACTGGATGCCCGTGATCTTCGGGCCCTTAGACGGCACTGCATCACATACAGGAATGCTACTGTAATGGAAATCACAACATGGGCTCAGGAATATTTCCAGAAAACATTGTCTGTGAACACAATCCACCGTGCCATTCGCCGTTGCCGGCTAAAACTCTATAGGTCAAAAAATAAGTCATATCTAAACATGATCCAGAAGCGCAGGCGTTTTCTCTGGGCCAAGGCTCATTTAAAATGGACTGTGGCAAATTGGAAAACTGTTCTGTGGTCAGACGAAATCAAAATTTGAAGTTCTTTTTGGAAAACTGGGTTGCCATGTCATCCGGACTAAAGAGGACAAGGGCAACCCAAGTTGTTATCAGCGCTCAGTTCAGAAGCCTGCATCTCTGATGGTATGGGGTTGCATGAGTGCGTGTGGCATGGGCAGCTTACACATCTGGAAAGGCACCATCATGCTGAAAGGTATATTCAAGTTTTAGAACAACATATGCTCCCATCCAGACGTAGTCTCTTTCAGGGAAGACCTTGCATTTTCCAACATGACAATGCCAGACCACATACTGCATCAATTACAACATCATGGCTGCGTAGAAGAAGGATCTGGGTACTGAAATGGCCTGCCTGCAGTCCAGATCTTTCACCCATAGAAAACATTTGCCGCATCATAAAGAGGAAGATGCGACAAAGAAGACCTAAGACAGTTGAGCAACTAGAAGCCTGTATTAGACAAGAATGGGACAACATTCCTATTCCTAAACTTGAGCAACTTGTCTCCTCAGTCCCCAGACGTTTGCAGACTGTTATAAAAAGAAGAGGGGATGCCACACAGTGGTAAACATGGCCTTGTCCCAACTTTGTGTGTTGATGCCATGAAATTTAAAAATCAACTTATTTTTCCCTTAAAAATGATACATTTTCTCAGTTTAACCATTTGATATGTCATCTATATTGTATTCTGAATAAAATATTGAAATTTGAAACTTCCACATCATTGCATTCTGTTTTTATTCACAATTTGTACAGTGTCCCAACTTTTTTGGAATCGGGTTTGTATTTAAACATGTTTTAATCATCTCTGCATTAGTGCTAATTAATCTAAGGACATGGTTTAATAAAGTTCTAAAATAATTAAATCTTCAGGCTGATTAAAATGAAAACACTACTCCACTACATGTAAAGTCTAAACGCTGATAAGTTTTGAGGTGTTCCTGTGATCTTCTCTCAGCTGTTGATCTGCTGTTATACTGATGATCTCCAGTAGAGAGCCACACGTCACACTCAATCACGTGATCATGATCTCACGCGTGACACATTTGAAGAGAAACAGCCTCGGCTTTACTGTGATAGTAGATGTTTGGGAGTTTGGCCATGGAAACTTCATGGGAACTATTTCAGGACATGTTGTAAGAAAGTATAACTTTTTGTGTTTTAAACTATTGGGGTTTTCAAACTGGGGTCCAGAGACCCAGGATCTAAAGTTCTAGTGGGTTGAAAATATGATGATTTTTGTGATACAGATTTACATCAGTTTCACAAATACAAACGTTCATTTGAAAATGTGTAAAAACAACTTGCTAAATAAAGATAAAGATGCTTTAATAACCTCACGATGAGCTGGAAAGTGTCTTGAGATCTGCTGCTGTTGTGTTTGAGATTGAGATCTTTATAGTTTTGCCTATATTATTTGCATAATGAACGGTCAAATGTCTTATGGTTAGAGTTATGATGCTGATTTATTTTGTTGAAAGGAACTATAAGCATCACAGTGAGTTTGAAAGTCAGCCTGGTAATTATTTTTCCTTTTTATTTATTTATTTGTTTGTTTTGTTATTAGTTTTTTGCATTTAATTATACTCAATCTGATTAGACTATTGTTTTTCATAAATACCAAAGAAAGCATATATAGTTTGCTGTGGCTGATGTGATGCTGGTTTAGTCATTTAATGATTAACTTTCTTCACACTTATTCACTCAACTCACTAAATGTTCTGTTAAGAAACAGAAGATGTTCTTCATGCACTGACAGAGATTGTACTGCACTGTCATTGTCTGTAGATTGTCCACAGACCTCAAACCTCAAACACATTGTGTACACATTCATTTGAGGATCTCATAGTGTACTGAGTTTGGACAGACAGTGTTGTTGACAGACACTGTGAACTTGAACAGTGTTTTATGACTTTTAAATTGTTGTTGTGTGTGTGTGTGTGTGTTTTGTTTTTGCTCTAGATGGCGCAATTCCCTTATCCAACCATATTAGCCTTTGGGTTTGTGTGTAGTTAGGGCCCATAGAGGGCGCAGGGCCCCATTGTTTTAAGCATGATCTGTCTTTGTACCTGCAGTGAAAAGAACGAAAAGAAGAAAAGCTGAGATTTGCAGATCCATCTTTGATCAGGAGGTGAATTAAATATTTCAGTTTCAGTGCTCATTTATAGCTTATCAGAAGGAGAGGGTCTTTCTGAGAAAATGAAAGTTTAACAGAAGTAAACAGAGAATGAATAGTTCTGAATAACCCAGACAGCAATAATGACAAGACATAAAACAGAGAGTTCAGAGGTACAGAGAACATTCAGAGTATTTCAGAGATACCAAATATCTGGAGGTTTGAACATGACAAGTCCCTGTCCTTGGTCTTTAAATATGACAGACGTGGACTGTATGACTAAATTCAGCAGTCTTATGATAATAATATGATAATATTTTAATTTATTTTCATTTAAGTATGATTTAAATTGGACTAATTTTCAAATTGTTTGTCCTAAATGATCGTCTCAGGACAATTTTAGTGGGGTTTCAAAGCAGAATATGATTTTCTGTTGTGAGACATGCATTAATTTCATACATGTCCACTGTAGAGAACACCAGGACACACTCATGCTATCAGGTCATTTTAGGTAAACCTAGTAACAGGAAAATAATTATTATAATATTTCTATGAATTATGAATTTTATATGAAATTTGCTAAGTTATTGATTCTCATTATTCTACTTATTTTTAATACATGTTGCCCAAAGAAACTAATGACAATAATACATACATTGATTGTAATAAGAAAAAAATTAAATTTTGGGCTATTTTACAATTTATTGTGTACGTAAATAACAATCTTTTTAAATAAACCTCTTTCATATCATATTGAGAATCGTTGTACAAATCATTGTGCACATTTCGGTTTCAGGTGGAGTTCCTTCATAATATTCTCTAAATATCTTTTTCAAACATTCTTATATCCATTTTACAGAGAACAAAAAATAGCCTGGAACCTAAAATTGACTGGTATATTGAATATACAAAACAAATAAAACTAAAAAAAACATTGTTTTGGTAATAGAGTCTTGTTTTCATTTTCTTATTAACTGAGTCCTGGTGTCCTCTACATAGGACATATCATTTAATATTAATAATAATAATAAATCGCCATTTGTTGCTTATGCTCCAAACAATGTAGTGACGTAAAAATAAGGACATTTACTAAACTTTCTTTCTATGGTTCTCTAGGAGAATATCATTTTATTTTACAAGTTAATATGGGCTAATATCAGAAAAAATATAAACATACATGAACCCACCCCCTAAAAGAGTTTGCTAAAATGATTTCCATTTGAACAGGTAACACTAGAAGAAAGAAGACATACTGGTTTGGAACGACATAAGTGTGAATACATGAACTATACAGTATATCCCTTTACACACAACCTGAGGCTCAAATTTAACCAGCAGCATCACATTAGTTTGTTTAGGACATGTTTACAGTATAAACCTTAGATTTCAGTTATGAACGCTTCAGATATTATCCACGTTGGGCAAGGTGGGAAGGTTCTTGGAAAAACCAAGTCAAGACCAGTTTACATGAGCTTTTCACTTAAATATATTGTATTGTTACAAGTAGACAGCGCCGTCCATTGAATGCACAATACATCAGTCCCTCTTAGACTCAATTTTATTTCAGAAATTCAATAAGCTGCTACGCTGAGGCAGGAGTGAAGCCCAGACATCATCTATTAGAAAACCTTAGATGACGGGAAGCTGTTAACAGCAAATGAAAGATCAACTTCATATTAATGCTTGTGGTGTTGCATTAATATAAACAATAAGTGGACACAGGAACATGAATGGTCAGGTGTTCACATGCTATGAAATCACTAGGACCCATTTCTCAGTAGTCATTTGTTCTACGTGATTCGACGCGGTTTATCCTCTCTGGACTCGGGCTAAATGTGATCGGTCCCGTGTGTGGCACAACAACATGCACTGGCTGGACTGTCTTTTTCAAAGTACAGGTTCAATTGTCTGTTTCAAAGCCTCCTTTCAAGTTCCTAAAATCTACATCACACAGATTGGATGCATCAACAAATCTAACAGTACAATAGGCACTGTCTAACGGCGCACGCTGCATCACGCAGCCAAACGTCTTGTCCAGTCGCCCGGGTCCTATTTTCTTGTCTGGCTAGTTCGCAATGTCGCTCGCTGCTCTGGGACTCAAGCACAATCAAACCTCTACAAATGATTCAGATTGCAGCGCTGACTGTCCGGCACTAGCCCAACAGACCCAATAAGGTACCTAACCCTCTCTCTTTATCTCCTTGCATTGGCTACCGGTTGCGGCTCGAATCAATTTCAAGACATTGATGCTTGCATATAGAAAAGCCACAGGCTCAGCACCCGCCTACTACCACTCACTACCGGACGACCTACATCCTCTCCGTCTCAGCACCCGCTCGGAGATCCGCTAGTGAGCGATACGCCACTCGCTTCTATCGTGGGACCCCATTCACAGGAGGCTCAAAATCACTTGTCCAGAACATCTCGTCCACTGTTCCTGCTGCTGGACGATCTCACCACCTCGATCCGAATGCGTGATCCCTGATTTCTTTTCAAGCGACAGCTGAAACTTCATCCCTCTTTCGACGAGCACTGGACGTCACCGCGTAAAAAATAAATAAAAATAAAAAATTGTTCTTTCACTTTAGGTATCTTTGCCGGCTCGTTGCGACCTGGTACGGAGGTATCAAGGCCTAAACTTGGGAGGACAGGCACTTCCTGTGCGTCTCTGTGGCATGCTCCTCGTCTTAAGACCCAAGCGGGTCGGGAGGAGTCCCCAAATCAAGGCCTCGTGATTGGATAAAAGCCGTCCGTCCAAGAAAAATTCTGTTCTGTTACCAATGTAAAGTGTTTAAAAGAAACGGGAAGCTCACAGTAGCTAAGCTCTTGTCAACTTTGGTTCAGACAAGCCATCCACCCCGCGTCAAAATATACGTAGTCTACTCCACCAGAACAAGTATAGGTGTGATGCTAGGCATCAGTCACGCGTCGATCCCTCTAGTTGGGTTGGGGTTCCTGATGCGGGCGTGACTGCTGCGTAATGACTGTAGGGCAACAAAAGGGACGACTGAGGACAGTTGTACGGAATGTAAACGGAGTAAAGGCAAAGTCAAGGGTAGTTGATAAGCACTGGGAAAAAAACTAGTGTTGACCAAAGAGGGACAAGCATATGCAAGGTAAAAACAAGAAAACAAACACAAACCAACAAAAGCATAAAACCTCCGCATACTGTGGGTCTGAGAAGGCCAAAGAGAGAGTGATCGTGCATGGAGGTCGCAGGACCGCAGGACTGTGACGCTATTAAAAACTATGTCGGGCGTGTCGGCCGTCCCTGCACTATGGAGTAGGTGAGCAAACGTATCTCGAACTCAGTGTGTGCGGTCGGTGCCGCGCTCAAGCGGCCATACAGCAATGGCTGCCCTCACCGCCTTTTGGGATTTGGAGAATCCACGTTTGTCAGTGAACAGCTCAACAAGTTAAACTCTAGCGCCCTCCGTCGGCACCTCGAATGGCGCCGGCGAGTGAGACGGGCGGGGTACAACCTGGACCACAGGGCACTGCGAAACAACCACAGCATCCGTCACTCATACTCTACCAGACTGCCCCCACGTCGTCCTGTCACGCTGCCGATCGTCCAGTGTGGCTGCTCAAAGGACACGCTTGTCCCACCTCCCGGGATCCCTGGTAAGGCCTGTGGGGCCGCAGGATGTCCAGCTTCTCGTGCTACGTGGACCCTGTTCAACTCCGACCAAGTGCCACCCAGCTGGTACAAGCGGGACGCTTAGCGGTCGATCGTGAAAACGCTGGTGGGTCGGCTGCAAACTCTGACTGGGCTGTGGTACGGGTCCTGCGTCTAGCGTGCTCACCCGCTCGGACAGCTTCAAGGGACCTCGCTGCGCGGGTCTGTGTAAAAGTGTGGATACGGTGGGTGGCGAAGCTTGTCTGAGCGGCCAGGCTTTTTCGGGCTTGATGTGCGGCCCCCACAAGTCGGAGCAGAACCTCCTTCCAGAACACCCTCCCAGACGCTACCACCAGATGACAGGAGGCAATCGCAAAAACTGCGAGGATGCGGGGGGCACCGCGTAAAGGAAAGGGAGGAGCACGGGGCCAACTATTAAACTGTGTCTGTGTCCTCGAAGAGGGAGGGCAAAATAAAAGGTAAGTGCAGGAAGCTGAAAGCTGAGCGTGATGAAACAAAAAAGGAAAAGAAAGAACAAAAACATTTGGAAGGCGTGCCGCCTAAACAGTAGAGCCCTCGCACCCAAAGCAGCGATCGGAAAGGAAATGAGCACAGATAATATTTGATGTACGCGGCTGGCGGAACCGGCTAAACCAAGGAGGATATTGGGGCGAAATAGTCTACTCCACCAAGCTACGGTTATAAGCATGAGCCCCGGCAGACTGGTCGTGGCAGCGGAGTTGCAACAATATTTATTCTCAATGTTACTCACAGGATACAGTTACGCATGCAAAGACTTCTCGGAATGTTACCCGGTCAATATGCAAAATAAATCATCTATCGCTTGCTCTGGCTACGTGTTAAGACCACCAGGGCCATATCCGATTCCGCAAAGAAAATTTGGCGAGATTTCCGCTAGACCTTGGTTCTGTTGAGAAAGCGCTAAGGGCGGAGAGTTGACAGTCACGGTGAGATACCAAATGGAGGCCCTTAGGAACGGTCGTTTACTGACCTAAAACTCTTTGAGTCAAGCAAAACTTCACCGGGCCCACTCATCGTTTTAATCATACGCTAGATTTAATTATATCGCATTGAATTGATCTTACTGATATAGATATCGTACCTCAAAGTGATGATGTTACTGATCATTTCCTTGTATCGTGCATGCTACGTATTACTAATATTAACTATATGGCCCCGCGTTATCGTCCGGGCAGAACTATTATTCCAGCCACTAAAGATAGATTCACAAATAACCTGCATGATTTATCTCAACTGCTCTGTGTACCCATAAATACACATGAACTAGATGAAATGACTAGCAATATGGGCAATATTTTCTCTAATACATTAGAAGCTGTTGCCTCTATTAAATTGAAAAAGGTTAGAGAAAAACATACTGCGCCATGGTACAACAGTAATACCCATTCTGTCAAGAAAGAAACTTGTAGTCTTGAGCGCAACTTGAGAAAAACTAACTTGGAAGTTTTTAGAATTGCGTGGAAAAACAGTATGTCCAGCTATAGTCTCTGTCGGCGATTATGGCGGAGCATTCACACGCTGCGGCTTCTCTCTCTCCCGTCAGAATGGTGTTTTCATGTGTTTTGTCTTGTGAGTCGCAGTGTTTTTGTACGTATTCGTCACGTCTATCTGTCTCTAAGCGTGCATACAGTCGTGAGTTTCTGCTCGATGTCGGCAGAACCACATTTTTAGAGTTAAACTCTGCGCACGCCGAAGAGCTGCGGGATCTCGGTCTGCTCCGGAGGCCCACACCATCACCGACCCCCACTACTGCATCTCGCCCACAGCGGAGGCGCCACAAGCGGCGTGAGAGGAAGCAGAAGAGGGGTAAGTGCGGAGGTATCCGGGCTAGGCTAGCGGCTAACCCACACAAGCCATCTATCCCCACCATCGTACTGGCTAACGTACTCTCTTTGGACAATAAACTGGACTACATCTGACTACTACGCTCGACTCAGAGGACTGTAAGAGACTGTTGTGTTTTTGTGTTCACGGAAACATGGCTCAACAACAGCGTTCCGGACTGCGCTATTCATCTCGATCAGCTGACATGCTATCGAGCGGACAGAGCTCGCGTCGAGGGAGGTAAGACCCGCGGCGGCGGGCTTTGTGTTTACATCAATGATGCGTGGTGCCGCGATGCTGTTGTGGTCTGCAAACACTGCTCACCCCTGGTGGAGTTTATGATTATTAAGTGCCGGCCGTTCTATCTACCGAGGGAATATACAGCCATACTGCTCGTTGCTGTATACATCCCTCCCAGCTCCAACAACAGCAACAGGAGCGAGGCACTAAATGAACTGTACCAGCACATCAGTGAGCAGCAGACAGCCCACCCTGATGCTTTTCTCATCTTGGCTGGGGATTTCAACCACGCAGACTTAAAGAGTGTGTTCCCAAAAATACACCAACACATAGACTTTCCAACACGGGGAAACAACACCCTGGACTTTGTTTACACCACACAGAGAGAAGCTTACAAGGCCTTCCCCCTCCCCCACCTCGGTGCCTCAGCCCACATCACGGTCATGCAATGCTGCATACAGACACCTTTTCTGCTACAGACAAGTGTGCCGAAGGGTCGTCAAGGCTTTCAGACTGTTTTTAAACACCACTGACTGGAATATGTTTAAGCAGGCTGCCACATACAATAACACCACAGACCTCTAGGAGTACTCAGAGACTGTCACTGCCTACATCACCAAGTGTATTGATGATGTAACAGTCACAAAGACCATCACTGTCCTGGCCAACCAGAAGCCATGGCTGACAGGGGAGGTCTACAGACTCATGAAGGCTCGGAACGCTGCCTTCAGAGCTGGAGATGAGGTGGGCCTGAAGACAGCTAGGGCCAACCTTTCCCGCGGCATCAGAAAGGCTAAGAGACAGTACTCCAGGAGGATAGCCCATCTTTTCAGCGACAGCGGAGACACTCGGAGCCTGTAGCAGGGGATACAGACCATTACGGACTACAAGCCCCCACCACGCACCTGTGACAGCACCATTTCCCTGCTGAACGAGCTGAACGTCTTCTTCGCTCACTTTGAGACACAAAACAGCACCACTGCACAGAAGAATCCACCTCCTCCCAGCCACCAGGTGATGACGCTGTCCCTGGACAGCGTGAGGAGATCCCTCAGCAGGATCAATGCACGTCAAAGCTCCGGGTCCTGATAACATTCCTGGGCGTGTACTGAGAGACTGTGCAGTGGAACTCACTGATGTCTTCACAGACATTTTCAACATCTCGCTAAGTCAGGCTGTTGTCCCCACAAGCTTCAAAGCTACCACCATCATTCCAATCCCAAAGAAGCCGTCTCCATCCTGCTTCAATGACTACCGTCCAATTGCACTTACCCCCATCCTCATGAAGTGCTTTGAACGGCTAGTCATGCAACACATCAAGTCTGCCCTCCCCCCCTCCCTTGACCCCTTCCAGTTTGCATATCGGTCCAAACGCTCGACCGATGACGCTATCGCCACTACCCTCCACTCAGCACTCACACATCTGGACAAAAAAGACTCACATGTCAGAATGCTGTTCATAGACTTCAGTTCAGCATTCAACACAATCATCCCTCAACAGTTCATTCACAAACTGGTCCAGCTGGGGCTCAACACTTCGCTGTGCAACTGGCTGTTGGACTTTCTGACTGGAAGACCTCAGGCAGTTTGGGTCGGCAGGAACACATCCAGCACCATCACACTGCACACTGGGGCCCCCCAAGGATGTGTGCTTAGCCCAAACTACTGCACACCGTCACACAACTCCACCCTCCTTATTAAGTTTGCGGATGACATGACTGTAGTGGGTCTCATTAGCAACAGTGATGAGACAAACTACAGGAGCGAGGTTAGCCGCCTGGCCGGGTGGTGCAGTGATAACAATCTCTCTCTGAATGTGGAGAAAACGTAGGAGATTGTTGTTGACTTCAGGAGATTGCGCACTCAGCATGCTCCTCTGACCGTAAATGGTGTGACTGTGGAGAGGGTGAGTAGCACCAAGTTCCTGGGTGTGCACATTACAGAGGATCTCTCCTGGACTGACAATACCGCAGCACTGTCCAAGAAAGCACAGCAGCGTCTCTACTTCCTCCGCACACTGAGAAGAGCCAGAGCCCCGGCCCCCATCATGTGCACCTTCTACAGAGGCACCATCGAGAGATTCCTGACCAGCTGCATCACTGTGTGGTATGGCGCCTGCAATGCGTCCTGCCGCAAGACATTTCAACGCATAGTGAGAGCAGCTGAGAATATCGTTGGTGCCTCTCTCCCCTCCCTCCAGGACATTTACAACACCCGTCTCACCCGCAAAGCCCCCTGCATTGCAGGTGATCCCCCCCACCCAACACACAGCTTCTTCACCTCGCTGACAGCAGGAGGAGACTGCGGAGTCTCCGCCAGGACCACAGACTGAGGACAGCTCTCATCCATCAGCTGTCAGGAGCTGAACTCCCTCCCGATCCTACCCACCTTGCCCCCCCTCCCCCTTTTGCTCCACGCCCAGCTGAACTCTGACCCTCTGATGATGGACTCGCCCACGCCCCCCTAGACCCCCAATAACTCTCACACATCACGTTTTCACGCGTAAGTCAGTCTCAATATCGTCTGCTTGCTCACAGTCTGTCTATTGAACAGCTGCACTGGGTTATATAGCGGCACCGGGTGGTTGGCACCGGCTAGTGCAGGCACCACCCTGCTCTCTGTGTCGTTTGCGTAATACGACTTTTTGTTAACCACGTTGACCAGTACCTGTCTGTAGAATTGGATGGGGGCATTTAGTGATAGTGAAAGCGGAGCGAGCTGGATGGTAGGGCCGACGCTGTTAACGGGGTATTGCCACGATGGTCTCGCCCGGCTTTCTGGATAGGAACCAAGCATCCATGGCCTCTGTTGGTGGGGCGTACATGTGGAAGATTGACCAATAAAGCAGACTTACGTGACTGTACGATAACAGGGCGGACCATTGCCTCGCCCATTGCGAGCATTAGCTCACAAACGGCTAGAAATAACCAAAACAAGCCAAGGTATGGGTGAGGGCAACAGTGGGAGAGTAACCAAACCCAGAAACGCCACCGGATCAAAGATGTCCCCGCACAGGGTAAGAGGGTGACTTTGTAGCGCGTCACGGAGAAATAATAACAGCAATTTATACCAAACAATGGCGCCATTTCTACAGCCGGCGGGACTGCGGCACGTGCAGGCCATGGGCAACATACCCTGCGTTCACGGGGTACCTATTGAAGCAGGACATTTTTGTAAATGTACTCTTTACAATGGGTGAGTAGGGGTGGAGCGAACTCACTGCAAGCAGCACGTTGAGGTCCGTTTGCTGGGTGCAAACGGACAAAATGTAGAGCTAGGAGCGGGACCGCAGGAGGCATTCGGCGCCAACGCGGGCGACTGGGGTCGCGTCGGCCGAGCACGACGTACACGGGAAGACTGCTGATAGCCGGCAACATTTCGCCTGGCGGGTCGTCAGCCGCTGCGGAGTAACACATATCCTAGTGAATCGTGCGGCTCAGAGCCCATTAATCTAGAGAATCAGCTCTTCCGGGGTGGAATGTTTTTCCACGTATGTGGGGCAGTTCTGTTTAACCGCTAGAGCGCCTAAAGTTACAGAGTGCTGCTTTAAGGCTTAGTGTGGCCCACATAATGTATATTTATGGTTTATTTGGTTCATTATTAGCTAAAATGTGTCTGTGCAGAATTAAATCCATGTTACCGATTTTGGGCCAGTTCCTTCTTTAATTTGTTTCTTATTCATGCGACATGGTGGCTTTCTTTGGCTTGCTTGTGGCCCACATCTGGCCACAGAGCGGGACCCGGCCCAATTGCTAGCTTCCATGCGATATGTGTCCAGATGAAAGTGGTCAGACGGGTTGCGCGTTGATCTGGGCTTGCAGGAATTTTGTCGCTATCTGGGGAGCGACCTCCATTCAGCTCACCAGGGGCCGCGGTATCATGGCTGTGACCTGGGTCCCACCTTGCGCTGCATGCTCCAAGTCCCTCCTGTCTCCTCCTTGGCTCCTCCCTGGTCATCCGCCTGCCTCCCTGCCTATCTTTCTCCTGCCTCTCGCCCTCCTCCTGAACCCCCGCCCTCCTTCCACTGTTGGTCCATCTATGGCGTGAGGGGAGTTCTGGGAGGGAGGAGTTCTGTCACCATTATGAATAGGGTTGGGTATTGTTTGGGTTTTTTACGATACCGGTGCCATCGATACTTAACAAAAACAATAAATAGAATGCTTGGCCATTATTGAGTGCTAAACTCATGTAATGTCTGTTTAATTCATACTCATGGCCAGGGGATGCCCTCGCACAGAAACTCCACAGGTGCATCACAGAAGGAATAGGACTCATGAATCCCTAATATAAACAAAGGCATTGCCATTGCTGTAACTGAGTAAACAGAAGATGATATAAACGTTTTGAATGATAAAACAAAGACAATAAACACTCGACTGCGACAATGTATAGTTTATCTGTGATATTCAAGCCATCTTTGGTATTTTCATCATAATCAAGTATATTTATAATCCATATAATCCAATAATTTATATTATTATTATAGGTTATTATGATTATTTATTAAGTCCAGCTCGTCTAACATACTCGCGTGATGTTCAGACGGCCCGACATCTTTCTGTGTTACCATCTACGGCGTCGCCTTTGCACGCGCTTCGTACAGTTCGAACTAGTCACCCAGAGGTTCGCCGTCCCCGCATCTAGCATACGGTGCCTCAGTCCCGCGCAGATGCCCTTCGTACTTGCAGCCACTTCATCTGCACACCGGAAGGGGTTGGATCCCGGACGCGCTGTGGGGAGGGACAGATACACGCCAGGTCCGGCAGGTCAACACGTACGGTGTCCTGGCGGGAGGGCAATTCATGGTTCTGGCTCCCGCGGAGTAGGAACAGTCCCCCCCGTCTTAAGCTTGTAGGGCAGGTATATTACGATGTCTCTCTGCGCTCACTAGCTAGAGCACGTGGTTCTGCGTCATCGTGATGCCTCAAGCGGGGCTTGACCTGTGGGCGACTCGTGAACTGGTGTCGGTAGACCTTACTAACGATGGGGGTCGCGCGGAGGAAATTTTAATTATTTGGTCACAGGCGGCGGTGACGGACGTCCGTTTCGGAGAACCAGAGAACAAATATTTCAATCGATCGCGCAAGCATTTATGCAACCAAATGGCACCGGAATCTGCATTCTGATTCGGTTCGATTTCGGTACCCAACCCTAATTATGAACTTTTGTTTCTCCATTTAGTCTCTCTTTGTTTGTCAGTATTGTGTTCATGCCCTTGTTTAGTTCATTAGTTAATTTGCTCATTAGTTCATTATTAGTTAATTCCCCTCATCTGTTTGCCCCTCGCTATCTGTCCTATTTAAGTTCTTCCTTCCATTGAGTTCATGGTCCGGTATTGTGTTCGTACATCACGTTTGCCTTGTGGATTATCTGCTCTTCTTTGTCTTTTGGAATAAACTACCAGTTTGGATTCATCTTCCTCGTCGTGTGCTTTGATTGCTGTCAGCAACATGACATCAATTTTTGACATGTCCCCATTTAAAGGTCCCATATAGTCAAAACTGAAATTTCCTGGCTTTTTTCATGATTACTGAGGTCTAGGGGCTATTTAACTACCATATAAGTTTCAAAACAGTCAGTCCACAGTAAAATGCACACAGCCTGCTTAAAGTAGCTGTGATTTTTCATGAACAGTTGTGACTTCCGTAAAAAGTTGACGTCAGAACTACACAGTCACCGCCTTCAGTCACCACCCCGAGCACCGCCCACCGTCCCGCTCTCCTTTAGCCACACCCCCAGACAACATCGACTTGGCCGTGCGTCACTCAGAAAACAACAGGCCAATCAGAAGAGAGGCTCATGAATATTAATTAGACAGACCAAAATCGACCTGTTCTCAGCAGAGCTCCTGAGAGATGAGCTGTAAAAATATATTGAGATGTTTTTTTGTACTTATACCGCAAATATATATTCTTAAGGACATCAAAACCTCAAATAAAACTCCAGAAAGGTGTACAATATGGGATCTTTAAGTGACTTGTTAATATTTGATTTCCTCACTTATGTGAGGGTGATTTATGTCACATGAACTCAGCAGACAAAACCCTGACATGAAATTCACCATAAATCTATTAATCAAAAAGATATTTTGCAATACAGTCATTTATGAATATGAAGCACCACAAAGTCATGATGTGAACTATAAATACATACTTCTTGAAAAGGTCAGTTGGGTTTGATGCAGATTAAACATGCAGTGACAAACACATAAACAGTCTCTAAAGGCTGCAGTAAAACTAACTTTAAGTTTATATTTTGCAATTCATCTCGGGTTTACACTCAAAAATATTTCAACCTGTTTTTTTTTAAGATTCACACAAGGTTATATGTCTACAGTGAGAAAACATACTCGATTATTAACATAACCTCGGTTCCCCGAGATACGGGAACAAGTACTGCGTCTTGCGAAAAAGACTGATGGGACAAAAAGTGCCTTTTTTTCTCCGAATGCTGAAGCCTTTCAATAATGCAGTGAAACTGCACGGCCATTGGTTCGTGCAGTGTATAAACAATGAACCAATGGCTTGGCAGCGGAGCTGCACAAGCTTATGGCTGCAAAGTCAAATCCCGCCAGAATGGGCGGGGCATCTGGTTATATAAGCGGGCGTTCGCCACAGGATACTCAGGTTACTTCGACTGAAGCGACTACTGAGTCGTGTGGCTACATAGCACGGCTAGCAACGCAGTACTCTTTCCCATCGATACTACACCTCGTACTCGTGCTATGGGAACACAGTACAATCACGCCAGCTATGGAGAGGAATTACTATACGATTCTTAACTTCCATCAAGCAACATGCCCCATATGCGAAGTTAAACAACACCCAAGCTAAGACGGGCTGAAGCTCTTGAGTCACACCCAGCCTGGTTAATCTTCCAGATTAACCCTCAACTTCGACACCCCCGGGGCGAGAGCTTACAGTTTACTAATGCCAGAGAGCTTGAGCGATATGGTCAAGGGCTTTCTGTCAGATCTGTTTGTGTCACACAGCGCGTGTCTCTTTAGCGGAGAAGATCCTTGCCCTGCAATGCCGGGACCCCAGGTTGTAAAACCTTGCAATGGGGGCGTACAGGCAGGCAGCAGGCTATGTAGATCGCCTGCATGCCCCGCTTTGCTTTAACTGACTATGGCCAGAAGCAGAGCAGTCTTCAGAGCGACAGTGACCGAATGTTGGTAACAGAAGCTGCTCGAAAGCGTGGCCCTTCAGGGCCTCAGCACAGTGGGCAGATACCATGAAGGGACGGTTAGGGGACGAGGCGGATTCAGCCTCCTGGCGCCCCTTAAGAAGCAGATAACTGCACTGTCTCTGCCCACCGATTGGCCCGCAATAGGGGCATGAGAGGCCACTATAGCCGCCACATAGACTTTGAGAGTGGATGGGGAGCGCCCCTTATCCAGCAGCTCTTGCAGAAATGACAACACCTCTGTCAAATCGGAAGTATGAGGGTCTTTGTGACAACTGTTGTT
This sequence comes from Sinocyclocheilus anophthalmus, assembly GCA_018155175.1. NCBI lineage: Eukaryota > Metazoa > Chordata > Actinopteri > Cypriniformes > Cyprinidae > Sinocyclocheilus > Sinocyclocheilus anophthalmus. Next base: position 190,399 of record JADLZN010007565.1, read on the forward strand.
TAGACCCCCCTACAGAGACTCAAAAATAGACCACTTAAGGGCGTAGAGGCGTCTCGTAGATGGGGCTCTAGCCTCTGAAATTGTGTTTACGACTCGCTCTGGGAGGTTCGAAGGCTCCCATCGAGTGCGTCACTATGGTGTAGGGCCCAGAGATCGGCTCCCCTCGGTGCCTATTGTCCGTTCGCTTGAGAAGGAGATCCCGTCTCAACAGAATGGGCCAAGGGGTCGCTACCAACAGCTGAGTCAGCTCTGATAGCCACCGCTGCTTCCTCCAGAGAGGAGCCCACCAGGAGAACCTTGTGTTTTTGTTCCCTGATTCGCCCTGATTAACTGTGGGATCCGTGCGATCGGGAAAATGCATAAAGAAGGCTGTTGGGCCGATCGTGGGATAATGCTTCTTGGTCTTGAGTAATAAATTGGGCGAAGATCTAACCTCGTCCTCGCAAAGATCTCCCAGTCCGCTAATCGTCTGCGGACTGGGCGTCTACTCCATGCTTAGCTCGGACATTTTGCTCATTGATACCTTTCCCATCCTTGATTCAATTTGCATGTATATGGCTTGCCAACGTGGTGTCAGTTTGATTTGAGTCCATTCCAGGAAATCGCTCTCCCGAAGAGAGCCACTCGAGGAGAGGCCTCCTTGGCGATTTATGTAGGACACCACTGTCTGTGACATGTCTTTCCGAACCTCTGACCTTTGGAAAGCCGAGCTAGCATGTGTGGCCCGTTTAGGCTGCAGGAAGAAACAGGACAGGCCGACACACTGCTAGCATTCTGTCCCAATGCAGTTGGATTTGGCGCTTTGTCTCCGCCTTCGACCGTGTCCGAAAGTCTGTATCCTCGCACAGCGCTCCCCACCTGTGTTTGAGGCATCTGTCATGACCACTTTCCTTCTGCAAACCATTCCCATCGGTTTACGCCTGTTCCATCCAGCGAGAGCTCTTCCACGGGGCCAGGGCTGTTATACAGGCCTGGTTCACTCTGATTTGCAGGTGTCTGTGACGCCATGCATGGGATGCATTTGCAGCAACGCCAATTTGCTCTTTTAGTAAGCTCTTTTAGAATCGCCGGATGGCGGCAGGGGAAAAGGACCGGAACTGCTGCGTCGCTGAAGCGGCGGAGAAGCAGGTCAGCCGTGTTGAGAGGTCCCGATTCCAGCTGCGAAGGATTGTCAACGATGAGCAGGCTTCGGATCAGCGTAGAGCGTAGTCGTCGCTGAAAAATAAGAAATCTGAGGATCCTGTGGCGAATGCCCGCTTATATAGCCAGATACCCCGCCCATTCTGGTGGGCTTTGGTGGGCTTTGTCGCCATAGGCTCGTGCATTGGTTCGTTTTTTATACAATGCACGAACCAATGGCCGTGCAGTTTCACTGCGTGAATGAAGAAAGGCTTCAGTTCAGGAGAAAAAAGGCTTTTTCCAATAGCGTCTTACGAGTGTCAGTAACCGACGCAGTACGAGTGTAGTAACGACAGGGAACCGCACCTTCTGTTCATCAGTTCAAAAATTTGTTTGGCAATTATAAACTTGTCTGACAAGCACTGTGATTTTTCTCTTCTGGTAAATCACATGTTTCTGTGAATTCTCTTGGGGTGTGGACACTATAACTTTGGACTGTTAACTTGCTTTTGGAGTCCATAATGGGGAGATGTTTTTTGTCAAGTGACGTTTATTTTGAATGTGCTTTATTCAATGCAGATTGTGTCAAAGCAGCTTTACAGAGATAAACAGGAAAAAGGTTAAATCAATTATGGAAACTCAACTATGGAGACAGTCGAGATTCAGCTGTAAAGCAACTATAATGTCATATGATAATGCCATTATTCAGCTCACTTCAGATCAATGTTGGTTCATTTCAGTTTAAGTCACCTCTATTTCTATAGCACTTTATACAATATAGATTGTGCCAAAGCAGCTTCACCGAAATCAACAGCAGAGTAGTGAATCAATTATAGCCAACAGTGTGGTCCTATCGATACATTTCTGAGAATTAAGTGACTTTCAGACACCAACTAAGCAAGCCAAAGGTAACACTGTCAAGGAACCCAAAGTCCATCGGGAGAATATGAAGCAGCACAACGTACTGAAGTGAACTATTATTACATACTGCTTGCAAAATGTCAGTTGGTCTTTATTCACAGTAAACACGCAGTAACAGCCTGTATATACAGCAAAACTCCAGTTTAATCAGTTTATATATATATATATATTAAAAGTTATTTTTAATTATAGCAAGTTTATTTGTTTAAAGTGAGAAAACCATACCTTCTATTCATCAGTTATATGAAATGAATGTTGAACTGAGCAGGTGTGGTTTTCTCGCATAGTGAAGCCTTTTCTTCCAGTAAATCACATGCTTCTACAGTTTCCTTAAAACACTGGATGCAAAAATAAACATATACAACGTTCAGATGACATGCAGCATTCTGAAGCACAATATGAAAATAAGGTACAATCTATAAACACTCATTTATGTAACTGATTTAATATGTTCATTGTGAAAATTGCATAGGCAGGCAAAGATTTAGAAATAAATTAAGAATAAACTTGAAATTTTGAGTTGCATTTCTAGTCGACTGCCTTTATTCTTTGCTTCACTGTCTGAGGTCAACACCAGTCTGAAATGATTTTGCTCCACCTTTCATCATTCTGAAAGTGCAAGTGTGGATGGAATGAGTTTTTTACTTCAACCGAAAGAAAACATTTCCTCACGGTCATACAGGTAACACAAGGATCCAGCAGCTTAATTTTTTTTGTTCAAGAAGTTTTTTTCGGACAGGTAAGTTTAATAACTACATCATTTTCACTGTGGTTGTGCTAGAGATGTGTACGGAAGTTCTAAGCGGCCATGCATTATAATTTTTTCCCCTTCTTGTTTTCTCGTTATCATGACTTAATTTTCTCGTGATCTCAACATAACAAAAGTTGTTTTCTCGTTTATCACGAATAGTTTTTCTCGTGATCTCGATATAAACAAAAGTTGTTTTCTCATTATCACAACTTATTTTTCTCATAATCTCGACATAACAAGAGTTGTTCTCTAAATTACACAACTGTGCCCTTTAAGTGACTGTAGATAATTTTCTGGGGGAGAAGTCTAACTTAAATCGCTACTAAGTATTTTTTACGGAAAAAATATTTAGCACTTCAACATTTTTACCAATTTAGCTGATGGAAATGCGTCAACATTATATTTTTCTGTTTAACTTTAGCGCATTAATTCTATATCAATACTTCAAATGTCGCAAAAAAGTTTTTGTCGAGAAAAGGGGCTTTAACGCAAATAAATGTGGTGTCACATGGCAGAATAAGCCTATAGGCAGCGTCTGATGGTTCAACTGTCCAATCTTTTGACAACTTCATCCACAGTTCAAATTGGGTGAGGTGATATAAATATCAATTCATAATTCATAACAACTGAATAAATAAGCCTTCTAATGATGTATGGTTTGTTATGATAGGACAATATTAATATATAGATTAATAGATGATAATATATATCATCTTTAAAGTTGTTCAAATGAAGTTCTTAGCAATGCATATTACTAATCAAAAATTACATTTTGATATATTTATGGTAGGAAATTTACAAAATATCTTCATGGAACATGATCTTTACTTAATATCCTAATGATTTTTGGCATTAAAGAAAAATTGATAATTTTGACCCATACAATGTATTGTTGGCTATTGCTACAAATATACCCGTATTTATATATATATATATATATATGTAGGCTGTCAATTTAACGTGTTAATTTAATTACTATACATACAACCTAAAGAATAATAATAATAACCTATAGAGAACTTATACAGAATGTTCTCAAATGGCCATTTTAGTCTTAATTTTTAAAACCTAAAAATAATCTTCACAAAATGTTCCCTACAGGTATTCACGATTTCTTTTTATAAACACGTAAACTCGCTTTTCATAACCATTAACTATATTTAGCATAATTACATGCCTGAAATCAGGGTAATACAGCATTTAATAAAATGTAGAAATCAGATCAGTCAAAAATGTTAAAATGATCAGATAAATCCAAATGTATAGCTAAAAATATTAAATCAGGGTTAAGTTATTACTGTGTCAAAAATAATCTATAAGTCACACTAAGTCAAATGCCGTTATGGTTATGGGATTTGATTGTGATTTTGAAACCTTTGATTGAGCCTGACAGGCCACTCATCCTAAAATTTGATGTCTGTGGGACAGTTACACAGTGACTGTAATGTCAAAACATAAGTGATTTATTTGCATTACTGTCTCAAAATGATACACCTCTGCAAAATGGTATTTCTGAGAATGAATGTTTAAAAAAAAAAGTTTAGAATTTGAACATGGGATTACAGATAAATACATAATTACTTTAATGACTGTAGTACGTGCATTGTCCTTTGGCTCATTAACGTACAGTGTAAGTATCATAATGCAGATAATCTTATCAGCTGTATTCTTTTTTTTTTGTAGACAGCAAGAGAGACCAAAGTCCACTTGGTGATCGTCCCATGAGTAAGTCAAGTTTAGTAGTACTTTAAGCTGGAGAAATGTGACAGATCATAAATCATTAAACCAGTACAGTGTAAGTATCATAATGCAGATAATCTTATCAGCTGTATTCTTTTTTTGTAGACAGCAAGAGAGACCAAAGTCCACTTGGTGATCGTCCCATGAGTAAGCCAAGTTATAGTTTTTTTTTTTATTTTTTTACGCTTTAAGCTGGAGAAATGTGACAGATCATAAATCATTAAACCAGTACAGTGTAAGTATCATAATGCAGATAATCTTATCAGCTGTATTCTTTTTTTTTGTAGACAGCAAGAGAGACCAAAGTCCACTTGGTGATCGTCCCATGAGTAAGCCAAGTATAGTTGTACTTTAAGCTGGAGAAATGTGACAGATCATAAATCATTAAACCAGGCAAATTTTCAGTATGTTAATTCTAGAATGTTTGGTCTCCAAAAACTGTTGAATTTTTCAATATTTTACGGTGTTGATTGCAAAATATTAAATAATATTAAATATTTAAAAACATGTTGTGTTTGTGTGTTTCAGTGAGTGATCTGAGGATTGCGCTTGTGGGGAAGAACGCATCAGAAAACAACAGTGTGGGAAACTTGTGTGGGAAAGTTTCAGGCCAGCAGCAACAGGGCAGAAGTGAGGGGCTACTCTTAAACAGTCTTAAATAGATAATTCACACAAAAATGAAAATTGCGGAAATGAAAATTTACTGACCCTCATGTCGTTTTAAACCATTTAAAAATGTAAATCCAAATCTGTCTGGATTTGATAACCTTCAAAATAACCCTCAGCCTCTCTAGCGTGCCTATTGTTGCAGGTCAATAAATAAATAAATAAATAAATAAATGAATGGTAAAATCATTAATGAAAAATTTGTCTTTTGTCTCCTTTTGTTTTTCAGTGCCAAATGTAATTCCAAGGTCTGAAAAACAAAAGCTGATCTTAGTACTGTGTGGATGTGATACAACTCTGAAAACTTCCATGTCAAAACTATTACTGGGTGAAAATGCAATTATATCAGTTCAACAAGAGTCTAGATCTGTGCGTGTGTGGAGAGATGTGGAGCTTCATGGTCGTCTGATCAGTCTGGTGGAGCTTCCAGCTCTGTTCAGCACTCGTCTCTCAGAGGAGGAAGTGATGCATCAGACTCTCCGCTGTGTGTCTCTCTGTCATCCTGGAGTTCATGTTTTCCTCCTCATTATTAATGTTGGTCGACTTAGTAATGACGACAAAGCAGAAATAGAGAAGATCCAAAATATATTTGACTCCAGAGAACATTTCATACTGCTCTTCACCACTGATCTCCCTGATGATGCACCAGTGACAGATTTTGTCAAATCCAGCCCAGAATGTCAGAGGTTAATCCGTCTCTGTGGAGGTCAGTACAGAGTGATGGGGTTAAATAAACCTGAAAACTCAAGACAGATCCCAGATCTACTGGATTATATAGAGAACATGAAGACTGAACCATATTCACTTCAGATGTATGTGAAAGCTCAAGAGAACAGAGCCAGACATGAAACAGAGGAGAAATATGAAGAGAAGCTTAAGAGAATGGAATGTGAAATTGATGGGTTAAAGCAGAAGCTTCAGTCTGAGGGTGAGTGAATAATTTCTCAGTGCAGGAATAAGCAAAAAAAACAACAACAAAAAAAAAGAAAAATAAATTGTCCATATCTAATCATTATATTAACATTAGCGACTAGATCTCTAGGAGCTTAACAGAGTAGATCTTACTATGAGATATGATTATTTTGCCTGTTATTGTAGCTGATTGTAGTCTTACAATTATTGTTTATTTTTCTTATATATATATATATATAAGGTACTTATAAAGTACACTATGGAATTCAATTATAATAGTAAGTATATATAATTTTATATTTAAGAATGTTTCCTATTGTTATGAATCTGTTTCTTAAGTTATCTGATCTCTTGTCAGAAGAAATACTATATAAATCTATATTTATATTGTGATTGTGCTTGCTCATAATAAATTTATATTATGATACTCCAAAAATGAATGGAAAAAATATCTGTATGCTCCATTGTGAACTGCAAATGTTGTGATCTGGTGAGATTCTGGTGTTAGCTCTAACTGATGATAACCCATTAGAATTGGCTTTTGGCACGATTACAACTGGATTAACCCATGGGGTAGGTCCATTTACTTCTTCAATAATGTCATTTTCTAGGAGTTCTTTTAAATTTTCCTCCACAGGACCTCTTAGATTGAATGGTATTCTTCTTAAAGGCTGGGCTACTGGCTGGACTGTTTGATCTATGTACAGACAGATTTGCTTAGTTTTCAGCTTACCAACTCCCTGAAATACTTCTGGGTATTGTGACTGAAGTGATTGTATGAGGTCTGTTACTGCTGCAATGTCTGTGCCAATTTTGAGTCCTCCAAGTTTCATGGCTGTGTCTCTGCCTAACAGAGGTTCACCAGTCCCTTTTATGACAATGAACTCGGCATGTACCATCCGACTGTCTATTCTTACATCACACTTGAAAGCTCCCTTTACTGGCAAAGGCTGATCAGATGAGTAAGAGAACAATTTCTTCTCTGTATGTGGGATATACGAATGGCATTTAATTCTCTCTGATTTCAGTTTCTTCCAAGTTTTCTCATCGATGACATTGCTGGATGCACCTGAGTCTACCAGCATCCTCAAATGAACATTCCCCAAGCAAACATTCAATCTATCTGTACCCCTGCAGTAATCTTGGATGACAAATGCATATTCAGTTTGTCCTTCCAATTGGTTAAATTGGTTAACTGTTTGCTTAACATTTTTAGCTTTGCATATTTTTCAGAAATGGTCATGTCCTTTACATTTGTGACACATCTGGCCTTGGGCAGGACATTTTAAATTTCTTCCCAAATGGTCTGTATTTTTACATATGTAACACTGTTTATTCATCTTACTGTTTTCCTTAAAATTTTCCTTTCATCTGCTATCCTCCTTTTTTCCATACTCGATTCACAGACCCTGTGTCAGGCTTTGATGTGTCATTCACTGATGATGCAGACATCTGTTCCTCTATCCGTTCACAGAGAACAGTAACCTCAGACGTGCAATCAAGTGTGTGATTAGGTCCTTCCTCCAAAAGTTTACAGCGCACATATGCTGATGAGAATTTGCCTACGACGGCTTCCTGAATTTGATTATTCATGTCGCCCACGAATGCACAGTCTCTCGCTGCCTGTCTAAGATGCGTTGCAAACTGCTGAACCGTCTCACCGTAGTTTTGGGAAAGTTTATAAAAGGACTGCCGTGCATATGTAGCATTCACTCGTGGCACGAAGTATGCATTCAAGGCTGCAATGACCGCATTGTAATTGTCAGCATTCCCCATATCTGGCAGCGTGGAGAATACATCTTGGACATCAGGTCCAGCATGATGCAAAAGAAGCACTCTGCGTCGTTGACGGACTGACGCGGTGACACCTTCTTCAATTATAAGTCCTTTTCCGTCTGCGTAAAGTTCAAACAATGTCAGCCACCTTGTCCATCTTGGCCCAAGAGTCGCGTGATCTTTGTAGCACTTAAACGTAAGAATACCTGACTTTTCTATTGCGTACAATCAGTGCATTCTTGTCTCCAATGTTATATATCTGTTTCTTAAGTTATCTGATCTCTTGTTAGAGGAAGGACATTCTACTGAATTAAATCAGCCACATGCTGGTTAACATTTTACCTGTCACGCCCCTGGACCTGTTTTGTTGTGTTTTCCCTCCCCATGTGCTTCCCTTGACCAAGTTTTCCTGTGTTTCATGCCCATATTTGGTTTCCTTCCTGTTCCTGTTCTCATTTTGTCTGATTACTCATTCTGTTCACCTGATTTCCTCCCAATTATCTGATTATTCCTGTGTACTTAAGTTCCAGTCTGTGCGTTCCTCCTCTGTCAGGTCTACAGGTTATGTTTGTGTCATTCCTCATTCTTGTTGTGGATTTTCCCCTGTGTTTGTTTATTAAAAGACTGTTTAACGCTTCTCCGCGTCTCCTGCGTTCCTTCCGGCAGCGAATCGTGACAGAAGACCCGACCCAAAACAGTTAACTCAGTGTCTACCCTCCATTTTTGTTTTCCGTTTTTCACCCAGTGTTTTTTGTTTCCGTTGTTCCATGGATTCCCTCGCCATCAGGTTCACTGCCCTAGCCCGCAAATACCTCTCCCTCTTGGAGTATGCGGTTGAGTTCAGCCAGCTCGCAGTTTTAACGGCTTTCGACGACGCTGCGCTGAACTCACTGTTATGGATCGGAACTACTACCGCCCTGTCGACCTCCCAGACACCACCGGACTATGATGGAGGGAAGCAATTATCCGGTGTCTGGAGAATGTTTATCCCCGATTCAGAACACGGCCAGACCCAGTGCCCAGCCCACCATCTCCCCGCTGTGCGGAGCGCGAACCCGAGCCCACCGCTGATGGAGAGCCAAAGCCCGTCATGATCGGTGAGCCATCGCCCAGGAGAGCGACAGAGCTGAGGATCGCCACGGAGCCAGAGCCTCACGGATTGTCAGACCAGGTGCGAGAGCCGGCTACAATGACCGCAGCGAGGGAGAAAGCCGCGGACAGTGAAAGCACGGAGAGGAGCTCTGCCCCCTGCACTGTGGCTGAGGGTGAGCTATTTTTGGATCATGGGCTGTGTGACTCTGAAGGAGAGAGGGTTCCTGTTCCAAAGTTTTGCCCAGAGAGGGCTCCTGTTCCCAAGTTAAGCCCTGAAAGCCCGGAGGCTCACAAAATACCTGCCCTCCCACCCTCTCCTGCCTCCACCTCCGCTGTCGTCTGGCAGCCCCTCTACTAGCCCTCAGTCCACCATCAGTACGGTGCGAGCTCTGCGGGTCTGCCATCCTCCATCGTCACCGTGGCTGGAGAATCCCTTGCCTCCGCCTCCAGCCTCTAAGCCCCGGACTCCGCCTCGGCCCGTCGGCTCCACCATGGCTCCTAACTCCCTCCTCTCTGCCGTGGCCCGGCAGTCCACTGGCTCCACCAGGCTCCCTTGTCCCTCCGGCTCCACCTTGGTCTGTCATCGACCATCCATCGCCTTGGGACTCCACTCTTCCGGCTGCTCCTTGTCCCTCTGGCACTGTCAGGCTCCTCCTTCCCTTCGGCTCCTCCTCAGTCCTCTGTCGCTCTGGCTCCACCACGGCCTTCTGGTTCCCCGCCTCGGTCGCCGGCACCATCTGCTCCGCCTTGGCCCTCCGATCCTCCCCGTCGCCCTGGCTCATCAGCTCTCTGTCTCGGGCTCCTCCGCCACCTGCTCCGCCGCCATTGGTCGGCCCCCTGGAGTCGTCAGCCCTTCCTCCACCAGGGCTCCTCCCTCCATCGGCTCCACCATGGGTAGTTATCATGGCTGTGGCCTGGGTCCCACCTGGCACCGCATGCTCCAAGTCCCTCCTGTCGTCTCCCTGGCTCCTCCCTCCGTCTGATCAGCCCTGGCTCCTCCTGTTTCCTCTCTGGCTCCTCCCTCTGTTGGTTCTACGGCGCGAGGACGCTCCTTCCGGGAGGGGGGCGATATGTCACGCCCCTGGACCTATTTTGTGTTTTCCCTCCCCATGTGCTTCCCTTGACCTAGTTTTGCTGTGTTTCATGCCCATATTTGGTTTCCTTCCTGTTCCTGTTGTCATTTCTTCTGATTAGTCATTCTGTTCACCTGAGTTCCTCCCAATTATCTGATTATTCCTGTGTACTTAAGTTCCAGTCTGTTTGTTCCTCCACTGTCGGGTCTACAGGTTATGTTCGTATGTCATTCCTCATTCTTGTTGTGGATTTTCCCCTGTGTTTGTTCTTTAAAAGACTGTTTAATGCTTCTCCGCGTCTCCTGCGTTCCTTCCGGCAGCAAATCGTGACATTACCAACAGCATCTTTTCTTCTATCTGGCATGAATTCACCATGAACAAACTTCCCATTGTGATTGCTTCCATTGTCCTCATTTGTAAGTCGCTTTGGATAAAAGCATCTGCTAAATGACTAAATGTAAATGTAAAAATATGGCTTCTTATTAAAAACATTATTTGCCTAAAAAACTCAATTTGCCCCAGATTAGGGGTAAATTGCACAACCTGGGAGTAAATAAACATCTAAATAAAACTGAATAAAATCCATGTGAAATATTTAAGATAATTTATCTCTTTTAAAAGTGTAATAACCAATTTCCTTTGTACAAATACTCATATTTCTTTTCTTAAACACAATTTAACATAAAGCCAATCAAATGAAGATTAAATGGCAATATCTTTGTTTGCATTTCTGAAAAAAAATTGTTGAACCATTTTATTCAACAAACTCTCACTAAACAGATAATTTGTCTCACTAAACAAAGACGAAGTCTGAAACTAAATACAAATTGATTTGGTGTAATTGTACACAGTCCCTATCAAATACGTAAACTGGTAACACATTACAATAAAGTCCATTAGTTAAGATTAGTTCATGCAATAATTAAAGAGGTGGTTGATCATCTTTTTTCAAAGGCTTGAAAAAAGGTGCACTGTAACGTGTTCATGCTTAGTTTTTAATCCTTGTCTGATTCACTCCAATATCTTACAACACCAAGTCACATGTTGAATAAATTTGAGTTCCTTTATTTTAAACTAAGAAATTTAGGCTGTACTATGAGTTAAACATTTAGGATTTCATCTAAATACGTTCTAGTAACAGATTTTCTCATTATTGTTTAAGGAAGCATACAGACTACTAGAAAGCTGAACTTGGTGCTGTGTGGACGTGATGCATTACTGAAGACCTCCATATCCAGACTTATAAAAGAGAAGTCAGACATGAAGCTTTATCCACATCTGATCAATCTTGTGGACCTTCCAGCTCTGTTCAATACTGGGTTTTCAGAGGAGCAAGTGATGAGTCACACTTTTTGGTGTGTGTCTCTCTGTGATCCTGGAGTTCATGTTTTCCTCTTCATTGTTCCTGATGCTCCACTGACTGATGAAGACAAAGCAGAAATGGAGGAGATCCAGAGGATATTCAGCTCAAGAATCAACAAACATATCATGATGCTCATAATCCAAGAGAAGAACATGATTAGTCATATGAATGCAGTTCCTTCTTCAGCTACTGAGATGTCTATCCAGATGTTTGAAGGTCGACGGTTTATTTTGCAGAACAGCTCACAGGTTCCAGATCTACTGCAGGATGTGGAGAACATGATACGAGAGAACAGAAAACGTTTCTATTCGACCTTCATGTGCCTTCAGGCTCAAACAGAGCTGGAGAAAAACAAACACAAGGCTGAAATAGAGGAACTGAGAAGATCTATGATGAAAACAGCAGGTATGTGTTCAAAAGTGTACTGTGTATACATTGTCAATCTTACATTTTCATAAATAATTACACAATGTCATTTTGCTTATTATGTTTGTTTTTTTAAATGCTCATTATGACATAATTCCTTATATAAATCAGTAAGTGGAAGATAAGAATATCTGACACTGAAACTGCTGTGTTTGTTCTTGTAATTATTATAAATGCTTTCAATAATGAGGCATATCTCTGATTTGTTCCAAATCCATGGGGCACAGTGACACAATTTGTCGAATGGCACAAAAGTACCATTTTATATCATATGCTTTGGAGTAATAATTGTTTTGCTTTTGCTGTTAGCAGGTGTAACACACCGTGATGATGATAGTGGTGATAATGGAGTGAGGATTGTTCTGCTGGGAAAGACGGGTGTTGGGAAGAGTGCAACGGGAAACACCATACTGAGAAGAGAAGCTTTTACATCAACAATTACAGCAGGCTCAGTGACCAGAGAGTGTAAGAAAGAAATAACTGAGGTCAACAGAAGACAGATTACTGTGATTGACACTCCAGGCCTGTTTGATACTGAAGTAGACAATGATGAGGTCAGTAAGGAGATTGTGAAGTGCGTCTCAATGGCGGCACCTGGTCCACATGTGTTTCTACTGGTGATTCAAGTGGGAAGATTCACCAAAGAGGAAAAAGATGCAGTGAAGATCATCCAGGAGACGTTTGGTGATAAATCCAGAATGTACACCACGGTGCTTTTCACCAGAGGAGATGATCTGAGAGGAACAAGAGTTGAAGATTATATCAAAGGAAACAGAAGCTTACAGAACCTCATCCATCAGTGTGGAAATAGATACCATGTGTTCAATAATAATGAGATTAAAGATCAGACACAGGTTTCTGAGCTGCTGGATAAGATTGACTGTATGGTGACAGTAAATGGAGGAAGTTTCTACACCAGTGAGATGTTCCAGCAGGTGGAGAAGAACATCAAAGAGGAACAAGAGAGAATCATCAAAGAGAAAGAAGAAGAGTTTAAGAGAAAAGAAGAGCAGCTAAGAGACAAATATAATGCAGAAAGAGAAGAATTGAAGAAAGAAAATGAGAGACAAAGACAAGAGATGCAGAATGAACTGAGAAAAACTTCAGAGGACTTTAAAAAAAAAGAAGAGGAGATTAAGAAAGAAACAGATGAGAATCTACGAAAAGAGCTGAAGAGAAAACTGGAGGAGAAACAGAAAGAGTTTGAAGAGGAAAAAAAAAGAAAAGAAAAGGCTTTAGAAGAACAACAACAGAACTTAAAATACCTAGAAGAAAAACATGAGAAAGACAAACAAAATCTCCAGGAGAAAATTCAACAGGAAACGAGACAACAAGCAGAACAAGAATATCTGGTCAAACTTGAGACGGAAGTGACTAAAGCTTTACAAGAAGCCGAAGAAAAACACAAGGCTGAAGTGGCTAAGGCTTTAAAAGAAGCCGAAGAAAAACACAAGGCAGAAGTGGCTAAAGTTTTGAAAAATGCTGAAGCAAAACACAAGGCAGAAGTAGACAAAGCTTTACAAGATGCAGGAAACAAACACAAGACAGAAGTGGATAAAGCTTTAGAAGTTGCCAAAGAAAAACACAAGACTGAAGTGGATAAAGCTTTAAAAGATGCCAAAGAAAAACACAAGACAGAAGTGGATAAAGTTTTAGAAGATGCAGAAGCAAATGTTCCATACAGATCAAAAAAAAAAACAAAAAAAACGTGCTCGTGACTGGAGTCACTATTTGCCTGTGGTTGGAGGAGTTGTTGGAGGTTTAGTTGGTACTGCTGAAGACTTTGCATATTGGATTATCAAAAAAACAAAATGAAAATGAATGAAAAAAAAACTCAAAATGAAGGGTGAATTCAGGTAAATTGAGACAAAAAATGTAATGGATAACCCAAAAATTTAAATTCTGTCATATTACTTACAATCAAGGCCTTTAAAGCCCAAACATTCATCCAGTAAAAAAAAAAAAAAAAAAAAGTTTTGAAACCGGACTCTGTGTTACCATGGAAAGAGTACTTTAAATCCTCTTAGCTAGCTCCTAGTTAATTTTTTATTAAATGTTTTGCTAATTTTAATGTTCACATTAGCATGTACATACCACACTGTAATACAGGGATCGGCTGGGAACTAGCGACATCTCCTGGTTGGAGTTAGTATTAACATCATAATCTTTCGTGTCTGGCTTTTCAAATGTTTTAAAATGAATAATCCTAGTATAATATGGTCCAGGGGGCTGTATTTAAAGACACTGCGATCTGTATGAGGCCAGCGGGCTGCCAGTTGCCCATCCCTGACTTAAGTCCAAACAAGCTTAACAATAGGTTGGTAAAAGTTTGATGAGGTACCGTTAGGAAATGTATCATGACAAATTTATTTAACTTACAGACTAAACTTGATTTGGCAAACTTTAGCAACTAGTTACCTAATTTAAAAGCATTACATAAATTGCGTCAGCTCGAGAAGTGGTCTCAATAAAGTATATGAGCTTGCAATCCCCCCTCCCCACCCACTCTTTGTAGCTACACGATTCACATAAGTGACAAACACTTTGATCTCCTCACATATGAACAATACCAACACACAATATAAAGTGATTTAACAGTCATTTTTGGTATTATTTGAAATGTCTCAGTGCGACTGCTACAATGGCCTCATGTCCAGAGAAGTAATAATCTTCATATAATAAAGATGGTAATGTAGGAATCAGTGGCCCCTGACAGCGGGTGTCATTCCCAGGGTACTCCTGTTCCCTACAAGTGTAACTCCGCCACATGTAATATCTACTTCGATGCTAATGCAAACTTGTTCCATTTGTATGTCTGTGTTTGGAGTCTTAAGGAAAAGTTGCAAAAGTTTCAGGGCACTTCTGTAGCCAGATAGTTCCGTCGGTGAAGTGTATTTTTTGTTTCAATACTATGTATTTCTGACGTCAGGTATGCATTCGTACGCTTAGATCATCTTTGAAAAATGTATTGTATTGATTATCATTGAATTGATTATGCAATGGCATGGTACATTTACCTGACTAATAAATTGGTAATCTGATGTATCTGGGTTCTTCTGAAAGCATTATTTCTAGTAGATTAAAGGAGAGTCTGGTGTTTACGCAAATCTGTGTCCAGGATAGATCACACCGAAGGACCAATGAATGGAGCATGGGACACATCCGGGACCTTCCAGTTTCTCACTATCACTGACTTATTAACAAGTTACAGTTTTCGAGATTAGAAAAAATTACACTTATTGTTTTGTGCAAGCAGGGAAAACTTACCTACTTAAAGACAAATATTTAAATTTAAAAGAAAGAACCAAATCGCCTATCACAGCAATGCAGATGATACCCAGATTTACCTAACCTTATCACCAAATGACTACAGCCCCAATGACTCCCTCTGCCAATGCATTGATGAAATTAACCGTTGGATGTGCGAGAACTTTCTTCAGTTAAAACAAGGAAAAAACTGAAGTCATTGCATTTGGAAACAAAGATGAAGTTCTCAAGGTGAATGCTATAGCGGGAGCGGGTGGGTGCGGAATAGAACCTTGCGGGAGAGGGCAGGGAAAAAATAGTCCCGTGCAGACCTCTACTGCATTTCCACTGAGCACGCAGGATCTAAACGGGCCAGCCGGGGCTACAGCTTACAACTACGACCTTCAAGGCCACAATCAAACAGCAAACTGGTATTTATGATTATTTCACAAAGAAGGACACACGTATTGAATCGCGTCTGCACCGATTGGTTTGTTATCACATGGTTACTTTAAACAGCTCCATTAAGCCTTTAGCACGAAAGAGCTCACATTTAGAAAGATAATGATAAATTCTCAAATGTTCACACCTAATTTCTTTACAGAGGATGATTCTATATTACTATATTAATGTTCTACTAAATGATGTGATCATCTGAGTTTTGAGCGCTCTCTCTCATCTTACTGCCATTACACATAGTGGGGAAGAAATGTCATCAAAATGATTTTAAATAAAAAAAATAGCAATTTAATGAATTTCTGCTTTTATAACATAGCTATGCCTATGATATAGGACTTAGCCTATCACACAAACAAGAGCCCTTTTTCCCTGAATATCTGCACGATCGCAAATGTACAATAAACAACAGCTTACAGAGTAACTTTCAGACACAAAATCCTGTTTTGCTCCGTCAGAATGAAAATAGAACAAACAGCAGAACCGCTGTCTCCGAACAACAGTGTTTTGTTCCTCAGCGTTACAGGGACCAGCAAATGATTCAATCAGGCTATAAGTACAGTTGTTTGCAAAGTTAAATGAATCAGCTTTTTAAACAAATCGGTTGATTCAACTCACTCATTAAGACAGTCACTTGCTGCCACCTACTGGCGGTTGTAGTTTCATATTTAAAAAAGTAGCTTATTTCATTTTTGCAATCATTTAATATTTCTACATTAAAATGTTAAATTTTAACAACATTTCTGCACAATCCGTCAATGGATTTTGTTGATAGTGAATTCATTTGATTGTTAATAGCCAGCATGTCTTTTTATATGATTTAATTTACTGATTAAATAAGAACCTGACATAAGAAGACACAGATATGACAATAACTTTTATAAAACTAATAAGCCAACATCTCTGGCTGTTTTTTTTTTGTTGTTGCTCAAAGTTATTTCAGGGTTTTGATCTCTCAACTGAGAGAACACATCCTGTTTATTATATTATAATGAATATTTATTATTACATTTAAACTTTGACTATAGCCTGGACATTTTGCAAATTAATTGTACTATTTATGAACCTCAAAGCACATGTTTGCGTGTTTTGTGTTTTTCCATAATGGTGTTCTATTTGAGGGCATTTGTGGTGTAGGTATAGGGCCCAAACATAACATCAAGCCCAGGGGCCCCCGCCCCCCTAAATCCTGCCCTGGTGACGTAGACATTACCATTTTGAAGTGATACTATTGTTTTATCCACTATTAGAGTTAGCCTACTGCTTGATGTATAGACCTAAAGATGAACATCTGGTTGTCAACAATAAAGCAATTGCAATTAATCATTATTTCTGACCAGTATTCATTTATATTTTGATATATAGATGATATATCGATATATATTATAAACACAAAGATTTAGATTTGCATATTACATCTATAATGCAATTTTCCAACCACTATCACATTTCTTCAGCAAAGCATAATACAAATGTTGTGTAATACACGTAGTACAACTGTCTTATAATCTGTGCAATTTTAAAGTGTTTCTGAAACATACTTTTTTCACAGTTGATTTTTTTACTTTTCTTTGCAGTTGTGAAGTTTTCATGGTCAAACTCCCACACATTCAGCATCACAGTAAAGCAGATGTTTCTCTGAAGTGCTCGACTGTGGCACTGTGGACTGTCGACAGCTCCCGCTGCTTCCGGTCGTGCGTATGTGGGGTAAAGCAGCGGAGCTTTTATTATGCCACAGTCGGGCGCTTCCGCTGCTTCCGGTCGTGCGTATGTGGGGTAAAGCAGAGGAGCTTTTATTATGCCACAGTCCACCGCTTCCGCTCCTTCCGGTCGTGCATATGTGGGGTAAAGCAGAGGAGCTTTTATATGCCACAGTCGAGCGCTTCCGCTCCTTCCGGTCGTGAGTATGTGTGGTAAAGCAGCGGAGCTTTTATTATGTCACAGGCGAGCGCTTCCGCTGCTTCCGGTCGTGCGTATGTGGGGTAAGCAGCGCTGTCCTTATCAGTCCGAGATACATTGAAAGATCTGGGTATAATGCTACTCTGGCGGTCGTCAGGTCTAATAAAAACACAACATAAGTTTCTACAAAACAAAACCAGAAATCGAGGGGTTATGATGTCATTGGCAGGCGACACAATGACCCTATAGACACGACTCCGTGTCATAGTTAAACTTGCTTATTCTCGATTTAACACATTCATCGAAAAGTTGGGATAATGTAAGTACACAAGCTACAGACGCAAGACCGGAAAGAGCAGCGCAAGCACCGACTGGGCATAAAAAAGCTCCTCTGCTTTACCCACAACGCACGACGGAAGCAGCGGAAGCGCTCGGACTGTGGCATAATAAAAGTCCGCTGCTTTCCCCCAATTACGCACGACCGGAAGCAGCGGAAGCCGTCGACTGTGGCATAATAAAAGCTCCGCTGCTTTACCCCACATACGCACGACCGGAAGCAGCGGAAGCCGTCGACTGTGGCATAATAAAAGCTCCGCTGCTTTCCAGCCATGTGTCACGCTCTTTCAGTGGCCTCGTTTCACTTTGACGGCTTTCAACCTCACCCTGCTTAATTCTACTACGTTAATAAATCATTAGATCATCCATGAACATGATTTCTGCCCCCGTCAGATTGCATCGGCTGTGGGGATGAAGACGACAACTCCAATGATTCCACACTCCGTCACAACCGCGTCATCTAACTACGCTTGATTTGAATACGCGCCTCTAGCACGCGAAAAATTACAAAGAGTGCTTTATTCACTCTCATGTTGTTCCAAACCCCTAAGACTTTTGTTCATCCTCGGAACACAATTGAAGATATTTTAAATAAAATCAGAGAGGTTTCTGTTCCTCCACTGACAGCATAAGTAACTGAAAGGTAGTAAAAAGTGATGGGCCTGATCTCAGGTTTCTCGTGTGCTTTATCTGCAATTTAATTCAACCTTATAAAAGATCTATTTCTGAATACAACTTTTTTTAGAAAAAAATCATTTCTGTGTCTTCACCACACAAACGGATCTTTCGGCATTAATACGTCAGCTGATGATGATGACGGATGGTGATGATGATGATGATGATGATGATGTTTCACATCAAGCAAATCTCCATAAACTCCTAGTTGAAGAATATGTGCAAAGTAACATGTCAGTATAAATACATTACAATGACCAATCTGTGAGTGTTTGATAAAACACTGCTACTGTTATTCTCCTTATTAAAAGATACTGAAAGATATAAAATAACCTATTTATTGCTGTACAGACCGTGTGTTAGAAAAAATCACTTCAATAAACCACTTCAATAAAATACTTTTTTCACATTCATCTTCAATATAAATAGACATACATTAAACAAAAAATCTGCTGAGGCTATATGAGGAAAATCACCTTGACATGACCTGTGATGACCTATACTTTTGAAGATTGCTTGGGTCAAAGTCTCAAACAGCATTTCGCTGTTGCTAGTGTTTGAGAAAACAAGACCAGAGTGTTTAATCCTTACAGACTCCAGCAGCTGCTCCTGTCTGACTTCAACAGCTGAACTGATGCTGAAGTATAGCATATACTATTAACTAATACCGTGTTTAAAAAGCTGACTCAATATCACTGTCACACAAATGTAGCAACCACATCAACATCTCATAAATACACCAAATCTAGGTTTACGTGAAGGAACATTTCTCAAATAATCAAATTAACACAATAAACAGACTCAATAGTCAGATAAAGTGCTGGATTGACCTCTGACCCCTGTAATACAGTCACGTGTCGTCCTCTACAGGCGATCATCAGCATCACAGCAGAGTTACAGATCTACAAATATATATGAAAGTATTTTCCAGCAACAGCAATGAAAGCACACGCACAGATCTCACTTCATCAGCTGACATGATGTTATCTACTGGATTCATTTAATAAAGTCACAAGAGTTTCTGAGAAAGCACTAAACACAGACAGGAACGTGTGAAAGATTATTGAAGTGAAACACAAAGATGTGAAATGTGACTCTAATGGATGAGTTCTGCTGTTTTCATCTCTTCTGAAGCTTTGAATGCTTTGATCAGAATCCAGATCTCTTTCATTTCCACTCAATTCTGTTCAGGAGTCACTCCAAACCTTTGCTCAGTGTTTCATCTGTGCTTCTGCTTTTGTGTCTCGATGCGGTTTCTGACTGAAGAATCACTTTTATTCTCAGCTTTCTCATGTGCTTCATCTCTCATTTCACACACAACATCTCTCTGTTTCATTTATAATAAGTTTTTCTCATTTCAAAGCTACAAAAAATTAAGTAAAATAATGCAATTCTTTCTATACAGAAGAAGTGTTTTAATCTAAGATGAAAATAAATTGATACATTCATACTATGTAGAACAGGCCAGTGAAGGAATTATACAGAGAAGAGGTTTATACAAAGATAGGGGGAGCCAGTCGTGCAATATTTTAAAGTCAAGTCAAGTCAAGTCACCTTAATAGCGCTTTTAACAATACAGATTGTCTCAAAGCAACTGTACAGCATTAATTAGAAAATAGTGTGTCAATAATGCAAAGTGATAATAGTAAACACTCATTTTTCAGTTAGACAGTTCATCATTGAATTCAGTGATGTAAACATCCAGCTCAGTTTAAATAATATATTTGCAATCATGTCAACGATATCGCTGGAAATTAAGTGTCCCCAACTAAGCAAGCCAGTGGCGACAGCGGCAAGGAAACAAAACTCCACACGGTGACAGAAAATGAGAGACTAAAAAACTCTTGGGATACTGAAGACAGGAAAAACAAGGCTCAGTTCGGAGGGGGCCAGTTCTCCTCTGACACAGCCAGCATCCCCCAGCGTACGGAAAAATCTATTAGACGTTATCAAACAGACGATGAACACTATTAATTATTAGCAATTATTATATGATGCAATCAAAAACTTATAGCAAAATTTGGTAGTTCAGTATGTTGTTTCAGAGTTGGCATTTCCAGGCTGAGCAGGAGTTTTAATTAATCACAGAAGAAAATGAGCACGTCTGGAGGCGGTGGGTGGGCTTAACAATGTTCCTGCAGGATGCTTCTATCCGCGAATTAGCCACCAATCACGTATCCTTGAATTGTTGAGCTCAGTCGCAACAATCGCCCCAATCTGTGCTTCACCTGCCAGCGAAGACCCAGGAAGGAATGCGGAATATGAAAAAAGGAATTTTATATATTATATATATATAGATATATATATATTACGTATATATGTTTTTGTTTTAGTTTTTATGCAGACAGAATCTCAGAATCCAGTTATTATTATAATTATAACATGGAGTATCACGGACTGTGACTGCGTTTATTAAACCGCAAAGCCTGCTTTTTAAAAAAAAAATGTAATTCTGCACATTCTGCATTTCTCAACGTGAATGACGACCACATGTTCACCTGATGTTGTTT
>JADLZN010007566.1:0-185401 GCA_018155175.1 Sinocyclocheilus anophthalmus
AGTGACACTCCACAGCGGCCCTCAAGTACCTTCTCAGAGTGGGGAGGAATAGTGACAGCTTGTCTTCCGGCAATCTTAACATACCCAATCCTTCCATCAGGCCCTAGATGTCCCGCTTCCTTCTCAACTCTAGCAAGTACCCTCCGGACTTGAGCTTCATCTCGTGGACTATACTTGTCTACCTTTTCCATCCCCTCCATTGAGATGAACAGAGACTGCATGTCATTGAGTATATTCATACCGATGATCCCAGACACTCCTTTCATTTCTTTGACGTCGGGACTTGTGTCAGTCAGAACGAATATACACTTCCTAGAAAGCAATTTTCCCAGACATTCTACATCAGCCTGTAAGCAACCTAAGACAGGAATGTCTAGTCCATTGGCTGCTGTCAGTTTAACCCAGCATGCAGAGGACAACTTTAGCTTTTGCTCCCCAAAGTGCTGTCTGAAGTGTGACTCGGAGATGGTGGACAACTCTGACCCTGTATCTAAGAGGCACTTGGTCTTGACACCGGCTATCTTCACCGCCACAGTGAGACAATCCCCAAAAGCACTATCCTTCAGTTTTTCAGCAGTCTCATCAGCCAGCCATTCAGCTGTGTGACATCTAATCAATGAGGGCCCTGGGCTTTTCTGTACTGCACCTCCCAAGTCTTTCTCTGAAACTTCAGCTGACTCCACTTTACACTGTGGTGGAGTTGGTCCCCTCCCAGACTTGCCACCTTGTGGACAATAGCGACTGGTGTGTCCGGGTTCACCACATGAATAACAAATATAACGGCCTTCACTGTCTTTTAACGGTAGTTTCTTTGGACTGCTCTGCTGTGGTCCATTCCTTTCTTTTGCATGAACGACTTGATATAATTCCTCTTGACGAGCAGCTATTTTCTGAATTGCTTCATGCAACGTCTCTAAAGACAGAGTGGAGGGAGCATCCTGTGCTGCAGCAGCATTTACTACCCCTCTGGCACGGGTACTGGGCCTGACATTAGTAGAAGGCTGTGCTTCCTCCTCTTCTGACCAGGTAATTGCCGCTTGCATCAACTCCACGAAACTCAAATCTGGCTCAGCCTTAATTCTGCGCTTCATCTCTCTAGACGTAAGAAGTCATCTTTTAGGCCTAGCACCAGTTGCTCTTTCAAAACCTTTTCAGCATCTGCCACTCTAGCTGGCTCTCGGCGCTGGGGGGGGGGGGGGGGACCGCTTAAGTCTTTCCCAATGTCATATGCCTGACCCGTAAATTGTTTCTCCTGTATTCTGAGCACGATCGTAGAAGTCTTTCAGCTTTGTACCAATGGGCACTTTATCTCCATAAGTGTCAAGGAGAACAGTGAAAATGTTGTCAACAGATTCCTCTTTTCCGTCCATCATGAATTTCACTGTGGCTTTGGCCTCATCTTTTAGGTGCTGTTTCACCAGCTCAACCCGGTCCTCAGTGGGCACCCTCATGACTTGAAATGCAGACTTCATTGATGCCACCCATTCTTCAATATTCAGCTCTCCTGGTTTTGATACGCAACCAGTGAAATTAGGGAGCTTCCGGTCTCTAGGGATATAAATGGCAGCTGGGGTCGTTTGCGCCGAGGCCTGGCTCTCTATTACCACCTTTGCTAAGGATAGGGCTTCTCTCTGCTCCGCCCTGGATTGGTCAAGTGCCCCTGCCTGCTCAGCAAACCTCCTCTGCATCTCTGCCATCTCTTTTTTTAGTTCCTCCAGTTCAGACATATTCTTACTTGACAACAAACAACTTGTGGGCCTGGAGACGTGTGACTATTTAAATGTGCCTAATTCGATCCTGTTCGTGACGCCACTTTTGTAACGGGGTTATTTAGCCCGTTGTGTAGGGGAAATGGATTTCGGCTGCCCTGGAAGTTTGGACAACGAAAGGATCTTGGTCCCCGCTCCCCAAACTTTTTAGTCTCGTTACACACTAATGTGTGTATGTGGTTTCTTACCTTATTGTGTTGGAACACTATTGATTGACAAGGGTAGGCTTCAGGTATGGTAACATTACACGGTGGCTTCCTGAAGTGAAATTGCATACATGAGAGTAAAGTGTGATATGCTCCTCCCTCCCCAGATCTAATAAAGTAAGTGAGACTTCCCCACTCCCTGACAGCTCTCAACAGAAAGGTACACTGTACATAAGTGCAAAAAAGAAAGAATTAAACAGAATTGATTATTTTAGATTTATTTTTCTTATGAATAATTATTTCTTGTTTGAGTAATCGATTAAATGAAAATCATAAAAAGAATTTAGTCTTTGTGCTGTCTTTTCAAATTCACACAATCACCTTCAACACAACAGTTGAAAAACTTTTCACTTGTTGCATAACAAATCCCTTATGAAACTTAAAAATGAGATCACCTGCAATTTGTCAATTGGTAAACACGCAAATTCTCACCTTTTCAAATGATCACCTTCAAACAATCACATTTGTAAACAACAACAACAAAACAAAGCATACACAATTAAAGCTCACCTCAGAATGAGCACTTAGATGAAACGTCTCTTCAAATGTTTACTCACAGTTTACGAGTTACTCACAGTTACTCAAGTTCCATAGTCCACTTGAATTACCACAGTTCCGTTTTTCAGTTCAGTAACTAAAAAAAACTGAAAAAATGAGAGGAATACCGTAGAACGATAAAGTAGAGTGCGTTGAAATAAACTGAAGATCAAGTCGTTTTAAGTGTGTAAGTCCAAAAATTCACTCAGTCTAAAAAAACATCAAACTGAGATGAATCAACCTGAGATGTCACTTGGATGGCAGGGTAGCAACACAATCTTCAACCTTGAACCGGCTGATAAGTTAAGTCTCTGCATTATATAACGATTTCGGTCTCACGTGCTCTGACACGTGCGGGAAACTTAATTGCACGTGAATGGTCCCGTTGAAATGTTAGCTCTTGGCGCTGCGTTTCAATCAAAACACCAGAGGTGCAAAATACAGCAAAAGGACATCCAACAAGTCACTTGATGACAAAAATCAAGCAGGGTTTTCACTTTAAGCGTACTCACAGCTTCCGTGGGCTTCGATATGTTGCTGCGTCATTTTAACAGCCAACACATACCACTAGAACAAAACTAAATAAAACTCTTTTCTGCTATGAACTGCGGTTCACTGTACACACTTCCACTTAGTGCTGTCGTCCTTTATTCGACTTAAGCCTCGATAATCTTCCGTTGAAGCAACTTTATCGAACGAGCTTCTCGATCACAACACTGCTCTCACTTCTGTGTGTGACACACTCATACACCGCGCTCTTCTTCGTCTCTCCCTGCTGCACTTGCAGCACGCGCAAAAAGCGGACCACTCGCCAAAATAAAAGTATCCCAAAGATAATCTCTTTTCAAAATAATATACCCGTTACATAGTTATCAAACTAGGACAACGTCTGGTTTGATAAAGTTACACCAAAATCTCATTTTCTGTGCTATGCAAAGCTGCATAATGAATTTAAGCGAATAAATGCCCAAAATAAATATCAGCAAACTCTATCAGCAAGAATCTATGCAAAATTAGCTGGGATATATATTTATATACCCGTTAAATGTTTGGGTTCAATAAGATTTTTTTATATATTTTATGAATATAGTCTCTTATTCTCACCAAGGCACATTTATTTTATAAACAAATTCAGTAAAACAGTATAAATATAAAAGTACGATTTGTGAAATATTATTATAATTTAAAATAACTGTTTCTATTTTATTTTAAAAAGTAATTTATTCCTGTGATTGCAAAGCAAAATTTTCAGCAGCCATACTTCAGTCTTTAGTGTCACATGATACTTCAAAAATCATTCTAATACTGCGAATTGCTGCTCAAGAAATGTCTTTTCTTACAAATGTTGAAATCAGTTTTGCGCTTAGATTTTTATGAAACATTAAACTTTTTTTTTTCAAAGTTCAAAGATATATATAACGTAAGCAACAGTTTCTTTAAAGTATAGCATAAGAGAGAGAGAAAGGAATAGAACATTTTATTGCTTTACATTAATGGTTTTGACTTGTAAGGCGAACATTCTTTACTTGGGACTTAAACTCACCCTAAATTCGCGTTTTTAAAGGACCGTCACTAATACTAATGGAAGCTGTAAAGAAGCACCTGCTTCTACTGTCTCAACTTCGTTTTGAGTGGAACAACAGGGTAACAGACACTGATGGCAGCTGCTTAAATAAGAAAAGTCAGGCACTTTTTAGCATAAAACCTCAAATTACCTGAGCTCAGTCCCATTATGGACGAGCACTGGATAACAAGTAATAAGAGTTACAAATTCCCAGAAGACATTTTGAGAACTTCCTGCTGTCACTATCCCTGTGCCTCCATCCTCCTCTTTCTCTCCCTCCCTCCTCCTTCCCTTCACTGGTCTGACTCATTCTTTGCAGCCCTTCTCTCTCTTTGTGATTCCTTCTGCCCCTTCTGCCTTCTCCTCCTTGAGGAGTAAACCTCTCAATCATACTGAGCCAGTCACCTTGGACCGTGTCAAGCTGGATCATGCAATCACACACGCGCAAGAGATTGAGTGTGTGTGTGAGAGAGAAAGGTAGAGAGAGAGCATGTGCATGTCAGCTTGTCTGTCCCTCTTTCAGAGCTTGAAATTAAATCAATACAAAGAGGCATCCCTGGGTAACGCAATAGCTCAGAACAGAACAAACACGTACAAAGAGCAACCCAGTGCAAACATCGGCATTAGTGCCAAGAGCTCAGCCATCTACCTGATGCCCTCCCAAACACACCTACATGACAGTTCTCACCCACAATCCTGTGACAAACAAATACATTCGCCGTTTTACAGCTCTATATGTACATTTATTCATTTAACAGATGCTTTTACCCAAAGAGACTTTGAAAAAGTGATGTATCATAAAGCACTCAGCAAACGAGAGAAAAGTCTTTTATTGCACAACATTGTGTGACTGTTCTTTCAAGCTTGCCAATACATACTTCTCTCAACTTATTGCTTGTTATATTCACTCTGCAACACTTACTTGGGATTGAACCATAAGATCAGGTCATTCATCGTTCGGCTACAGTGACAATACTGTTCAACTGCTCTGGATTTTAAATGAGACTGAAACATATACATAGATATATATAAATATATAGACTATATATATATAATATATATACATAATACATAATAATAATAATATACATATATATATATATATTATATATATATATAATCTATAAGATATATACTATATTATCATCTATATATATATATCATAATACAAGCACATTCATAATATAGCAAATAATCTAATATATTTTCAAATAAACTGGTATAAAAACCAAGCATATAATATATATATAATAAAAAAGACATCATCACCAGATTTTAATATTGTTCTTTGTGTCCATACATGTAAGTTAAATAGCCATCGTGGTCTTACAAAAGTGCAGTTCACAATATAAAAAATATATCTCTGTTAATTATGATAATATGTTCTAGCTTTAGTGCATGTGTCTACAAGCCATAGATTGCCCTCACTGCCGATTGGTGAAGTACTCTGAGACTATAATTATCGAAACATATATCCCAGTGCACAGTTTGACAGCTTGTAACATAACAACTTTAAGATGAAGCCTGTGGTTTCCTTTCATTCTCATTTACGGAAAGCTGCCGAGGGTATTTCTAGTTTTTAATATTTTGATTAGGAACTTGCAGTTTGCCCTTTACAATCTTCACCAATGCATGTATTTCAGTTTTGCCCTTAAAGGCTGTGGTTGAGTCATTACGGATCTTGTGAAAAGGAGCAAGAATCTTGTAAGTGCACCTCTAATTAAAAACCCAACACAACCTACACATACACATACACATACACATACACACACCCAAACACACACATATATATAATATATATCATCATATATATATTTCTAAAAAAAAGAAAAAAGGAAAAATACAGTTAAAAAATATATGCATGCATACATTTTAACCGTTAATGAATCTCTACAGGATTTGTGATATCAATAAGACCTAAGAATGTTTTCTATTTCTGGCTGTAGCACCATTTGCTTTGTGGAGCTCATAGTCAAGAATAACCAAAAAAATCGCTATCAGGGCCTTGGTTGAGCCTTAAGAACAGCAGTGCACCATCCCAGCCACGCACATACTTTCCTCATCTTACCTACAAGTGTTTGCTTCATTCAAAATAAGGTGTTAACAACCACAGGCCTATATCAGGCACTTGACCCATATTATTTAGCATGCATCTTATCCTCTCTCCTCTCCTTTTCGGTCACTGTAAAGTAGACACTATTTATAGCCAAGCACACTAAATATGCAATCCACGCTCCTCTCCAGAGCATTTCAGATACCCGGCCCATTTCAGTGCCACATCTTGAATATGCATATGAAATTTTAATCTTAAAAATAAGTATTTCTATAAGTGGCAATTAAATTTAGTTGCTCAGCAGGATATAAATACAGCCCGTATTTATATCCTGCTGAGTAACTAAATTTAATCCCTAATTACCCAATATGTCCTACTCTGACACTTTGTGCTATAGCTTTATTATGTGAAAGAAACCTTCCATCTAGACTCTCTGTTCCTTTGGCATCACAGCTCAATGACAATCAAAGGTCAAATACAGCAGAATTTATTTATTTATCACTCCATCAGCTGCCTGAGTTTGTTTTGATGCTGCGCTCTCGTCTTGATGGGCATACAGCATCGTAAAACACGTTTAAGAAGAACAATTCTGTGTCTTCTCTCCAGGGTAGTTAGCCTGCCAGCCATCTCCCAGTTACAGCAGAATATTAATCGTGGCAAAACACCTGCAATTTGTCATCAACGGTTTTGTTAACGCATACCCGTTTGGCAGGAACATGTGCCCACCAGTGCCGTTGACTTTCCAGAATTTGACCTACATGTGAAGCGCATCCAGCCGGCTCCACGTCACACCTGAACGCTTTTTGCACATGAGCGCGTGGACCCTGCACCTCTTATCCTGAAAAACATCTTCTTCGGTTAACCTGCATGAACGAACGTACACACTCAAACCTGTGAACTGCTGCTGTTTTCACACAAACAGCTCCTAACGTGACCTTAGCACAGTGTCAGATATGGCGAGTCTTTGAGACCGTCTGTTCTGGAGGTGCATTGAATGCAATCGTACGCTCCAAAAATTCCACTTTGGGTCTTTTTACCACTGGGCAAACGGTCTGTCTGCATCTACCGCATGCACGCGGACACATGCGGCTATCAATTCCAGACGTACTAACAGCTCTCAAAAGCTGACACCTCCATCCCGGCTTCCCAAAAGCAGCGTGCCAAATCACTGTCAAAGCCTGGAGGACAAACGGCCTTTAACCAAAAGGTTTCCATAGAAACTCACACCTTTTCCCTGAGAGGGGGGATGCGTGTGAGCATCGCCTATCGCTCCTCTACCCCTAGCTGGTCTCCTTTCAACCTGGAAAAGAAAGGCAATCAAAACAGAGAGGGTCTTACTGATGGTGCGGGAGCCGATACAGCCCATGGTGTCTCAGCGAGGGCCGGTTTGTGAACGAGGAACGACAGCCACCCTCTCAGCAGACATTCTCTCCTTCTCTCTCTCTCTCTCACTCCTCTTCTTCTTCTCCGCGTCTCTGACTCTCCCCTCCTGTCTCCGTAAGGCTGTATGCGAGAGCGAGTGTGTGTGCATGCCTCCAACACACTCTCGCCGTCATCCACCCTCCCTCCCTCTTTGCCTCGCTGCAACCCCCTCAGTACTCTCTGGTGAGCCAAGATATCAGAGTTAGTCAGTCACTAAGTCAGTGTGTCTGTGAAATGGGAGAGAACGGTGTGAAACCGCTCACCAGCCACTTATGTTCCCACAAATCCCTTTGTAATCGATACTACTGGTTGTAGTATCATACAGCTGACAATGACATTGAGAAATGACAATGACAACAACAGGAAAGAGCATTGATCAGAAGTTACACGCAATTCCCTGGAGTTCCCGAATCAATATCTTGACTAATCGTACGGGGCATCTCTTTTCTTTGGTTCTCTCCATTATCACTTGACAATGCGGTGCATCTGTCTCCCCACCCAACTCTGCCGCCCCTCCCTCGCTCTTATTTTCCTGTTGCGCTTGCACTCTCCAAAGCATGTACAAACATCTTTTTATCTCTCCCGATCTCTCGGACTCCCTCTCTACTTGCTTTCTCACCCCTCACGCTCAAATTGAAGAGTTTTGTACATCTATATAAAACCGGCTCATTATGTTTGCTTGTCATGTCCAGTGTGTCCGTGGAAATCTGTAACCTTGAATATACCCAGACAAACACACACATGCTGTTCAGACCGTACATGCACACTCTCCCTGCCTCAAGCAAGCAAGGTTTATTCCTTCTTTTTTTAAACACATTCTGTCACTGCATTCCACCAGCGCTGCCAGAAGAAGAACCTTTGAAGAGAAATGGAGAGGGCTAACCCAGGAGGTGTGCTTTGAAACATATTAAGAACCGTGAGGCTGAATTAGTATTCAGGAGGAAGAGAGAGAAAGAGCAAGAGCGATGAGGAGAGGAAAGGAGGGATGACAGGGATGGGAGGAGGAAAGAAAGGATGAAATATGTATGCGTGTGGTAATATTACAGGGGAGCTGTCCAAACAGATGCCGGAGTTTACTGCTTTTCCTCTTCGAAAATCTGTTTCAATATCCTCCAAGCATTTCATCTAACACTTTCCACTTGGTGTTATATTGTTTCACATCAAATATACAATAAGTTTTCATTTCTAAAATAAACTTTTAGGGTTACGTTGAATGCCTTTGTATATCCTTAGAAACGTACACTATTAAGCACATAAACAAATTTTCTGTATAGGGAGAGAGTGGGGTGAGATTTGTGTTTTACATTTAGTCATTGGAGACAATATGGCAAATTCATAAGTAACGAATTCCGGCATGCAAGCTCTAGATGCCGCAGTCAGATAGGTCAACCAGGGTTTCTCAAACCTCTCCATGAAGTACCCCCGGCACTGCACGTTTTGTATGTTTCCCTATATCTGACACACCCACTTCAGGTTGTGCAGTCTCCACTAATGAGCTGATGAATTAAATCAGAAATCAGGTGTGATAGAATGTGATCGATGAGTAGGGCAGACATTAAAATGTGCAGGGCAGGGTACTACAGGAAGGTTTGAGAACCACTGTCTAAACTCAATCTGACCTAAGACTCATATCAAATGGCACGCTGATTGGGTTCTCTCCTGTATCAGTAGCCAAGGAGACTCGCTGCCTCAACATTCTTCAAATAGATGAACTAGTGCTTGCATAGTCAGTTGCAGCTGGCTTCAGAACATGCGAATATCAACATCTAAGAAACGTGAATGCTGTTCTAAGCCATCGCTCGTGTGGATTGCGTGGGTGACCTAATTGAATAAAAAATGAGCAACCCTAATCAGTTTAAACTAAGTGTCAAATGTTAGCATGGGATTGTTATGCAGGAGCGAGATTAAGCATATTAGCAGCAGGATTAGCATTCTGGTTTAAGCTGTGTGATGGAGCAAACGCAGTTTTAGCAGCAGATCTAATCGCTTGAGGACACGCCAGAGTAACGGACATGAAACTGGTTAATGGAAAGAAGCTTCTGTGTAGCATTTCAACGGGTGTTCGCCATACAATCTGGCGTTCCCAGGGGCTAGCATTGTTATTTCTAAGGCGAGACTTCATTGTGGGAGTGGTGTGGTGATTGCAGTGCCGCAGCGTAGAAGCACGCACTGCTATCGCAGTCCTATTCAATGCAGTTGCTGGGGAGCACAAGAGGAGAAAAGGCA
The DNA here is from genome assembly GCA_018155175.1 of Sinocyclocheilus anophthalmus. Taxonomy (NCBI): domain Eukaryota; kingdom Metazoa; phylum Chordata; class Actinopteri; order Cypriniformes; family Cyprinidae; genus Sinocyclocheilus; species Sinocyclocheilus anophthalmus. The sequence goes on from JADLZN010007566.1 coordinate 9,778, forward strand.
TATTGGATATGTGTAGTTCGGAGAAAATGCTGTCGTGCGACGTGTGCTTCCGCTGGCTGTGTAATTCAGAAACGAGGAGAAAGAAATTTATTCGCTTATTTCGTTCATCAGGTCCATCAGCCACAATGGGAGCACTGTAACTTTGACCAATTGTATCTGCCACGAGAGAGAAAATGGCTATGCATCGGTTAACTTGGTCTGGTCTCATCATTGCAGAACATGAATAACCAGCGTTACGCGCTGCTGGGACTGATAAAGGAGAAAGTAAAAGCCGTTATCAAATAAGCTAAATATGATATTTGCTTAGAGTGTGCTGGCGTCTTACCATCGGATTGACAAACGTATATCCATTTTGTAATTAAACTATTACACCGTGCGCGTCTAATAGAGTAGAGGCCGGTCGGCGTGGTAGCCCAGGTTCACATAGTCATAGCCCACTATTGTTTTGATCTTGTTTTGGCTTGTATTGTCCCTTATATGTCTCCTGCTTTGTGGGGGGTTAATTAATGTGTTATATTTGCAGCAGCAGTATTTCCTACATGCTCACAACAGCATGTCTGTGGATGTACTGGCAGCAGCAAGTCTTGGTACTTGCTCTGCCGCAGAAGCAGCAGCAGCGTAGCAGATCTATTCCGCCAAGACCAAATACATTAACATTGGCATGTACATTACCATGCCAATCCCTCAGAGAATTGTCATGACAGAAATACAGGTTAGCATGAAACTCTAGAGCCGCAGGCAGATAGGTCTAACTCAATTCGACATTATGACAGCATCACAGGCACAAGCTGCCTTGGTGCTCGCCTGTATCGGTATGCCAATGAGATGGGCGAAACAATAGAGACTAGTGATTGCCTTTGCAACATGCTTCAGAAACCTCCACCTTCCCCAGCTCCACCTCTATAGATCTGCTACGAGGTGATTCATACATGCTATATGGGGGTTATTTCATGTAAGTTATATTTGCAGCAGCAATATTTCTCACATGCTCACAGCAGCATGTTGTGGAGTATTGGCAGTAGCAAGTATCGGTACTCGCTCTGCCGCAGGTAGAAGACTATTCCGCCAAAGACAAATAAATAACATTGTCATGGTACATAACATGCAATCCTTCCGCGTCCCCTGAGTGGCAGACAGAACTGTGTAATAATTGATATTAATAATACTGGAGACAGAGAGCGTAAGCGAGAGAGAGAGAGGTCTTCCTACTGTTACGGGTGCACAAAGTCCTCAAGTGTAGTATATTACCATCGATTGGAACTTGTGGGGACATTTTGTGGCCCTATGAGCGAAACGAAAACTTATCAAATTACAGTACAGCATAAAACCATACATCTACGAATGTCTCCAAAAACATGGAAAACCGGGTGGGGTGTTGTCTTACCCCCTCTCCTACTATACATAAAATTTTTCTTGTGATGAAACAAATCAAAACTTAGAATGAAATACTGGCACAACTAAAAATTGTTTGGCAACAGACCGTGTAAGGGGTCATTTGATGCGATTTCAATTTTTCTTTCTCTTTGGAGTGTTCCAAGCTCTTGGTTCATAAAGAAGATCTGTAAAGAGGCTTCCGGTGGCATGTGAGGTGAATACGTGTGTTTGCAGAGCTCCCGATAGTTTCTGACAATAAGTGCTTTAATCGGTCTTTGTCAGGTGACGTCACACTCACGAGAATCGAAGTGCATTTTGGGTATCGCCGCCATTTGTAAGCTATCAAAGCCGAGGTGTTCTGAAGTTGGAGAATTGTCTTTTTCATTTGATTTAAAACGTTCTTGTTGTGTTAAAGTCTGCAAAAGTGAATTACATGATAGAAAAGGTCAAAAACTCACCACGAAGAAAGATATTTAGGTCTCACACTTGAAAAAAAGACTAAACAACAAGAGGCGTCGCCGTGTCAAGATGGCCTGGGTTGCAGCGGTGATATGCACAATCATCATATTTGCCAACATATCCCCGGTTATGTTCGTTTACCCTCGACATTTTCATAAAGGTAAGTAAGATTTTTTTTTTTAGATGTGCTTATTTAGCAGGTGAGCAGAAACGGGTCATGTAAGTTACCATGAAATGTCTTGCAATCGTTTTATGCATGGGTGTAAAGAGTTATTTTATTTCACTAACGTTACTGAAATTAAATATTGTTTATGGGGGTTTGTACTTAACTTAAGTGTAATTTAAACTAAATACTAAAATAAAATACATTTCTAATGTTTCTCATTTTTATTCTTACAATTTTTTACCGAGAAATTTGTGTCATTTCATTCTATAGTTAGGCTAGGTGGACCTAAACAGTAGGGGAGCAGTTGCAGCCAGCATGAGCGAGACCACCAGGCTGGAGGAGCATGGTCGGCTTCACGGGCCACCCTCCAGGTCACTAACTGAATGTAACTTACTGTGGTGCGCGAAAAACATGACTGCTGTGGCGTTAAACAGGTGTTGATAGTTTTCAGTGGATCCTAAAGTGCATTTACAGGTATGCCAAACTGGGGACCGATACATGGGTTCTCAAAGCGGCCCTTGAGGCCACTTTACTGCGAGTTGAGATCCGACCGAATAAATACACATGCACAGCTAACCAGATCTTCACTGGATACTAGTTGAAAGTTACAGGCAGGTGAGTTTGATAGAGGTTAGTGCTAAATTCTATAGGAAGTGGACTAGAATTGAGAGTCCCTGTCATTAAGGTTTTTATTGCCTTATGCTGCTTTTCATGCCAGAAATAAGAAAAATTCTCACTTAATTTTAAATACTTATGTTAACCTTATGCACCTCAGATTGGATCTGCCTGCACAAACACCGTTTTAGACAACTTTGACAGGCACAGAATTATGCCTCACTAGTTTGTGGAGTTCTTTGGACACCGAATAGCAGTGATGGACTGTTTTGAGATTTCCACAGAGAAACCATTCAGTGTGAAAGTGTCAAAATGTCTTCTACCTACAAGCACTATTTAGTATTGGACAGATCGTCTAGCACTTCTAAGAATCCATACAGAAAGGGTCATCAGAAATGTTTGGCAGAATTATCAAATCATCTTATTATTATTATTAATTTATTCAGCCTTCTTTGTAGTACTTGCACTGTGTCCACTTAAGAAAACAGCGTGTTGATGATTCATCATGCTTGTCACATCTTCTGCTATGCATTTTGAAACTGATTTTTAACACATGTTGCATTAATAATAAAGTACGTATAATGCCATTTTCATAAATGTGTTTTTGATGGTCTCCTTGTTATTAGTACTTATCAGTACTTGTTATCAGCCAAATGAAGATAATCATATATCCAACGAGGTTGGAGGCAGCGATGCCGGTGGCACTCAACTTTTTGCGTCAGGTAACCTTAGTATGGATCAGTGTTAATCGTTAATCATCATCAGTGATAAATTACGGTTCCTAAAAAAATTAGCTGAGATTATCTCGGTACCGTATCTACTTGGTTTGCATCTGTTTCTCCAGTATGATGATTTAATCGGTCTTTACTGCACGGCTACTTTTAGTTCACTGCTCAATGCAACGAAACCTTCTAAATGGCGCCTCGGTGACGTAACACATAATAAACGCATGTGACTGACAAAGACCGAAGTGCCATTTAAGTGATCTACAAAACATTTTATAAGTGTTTAAAACAGTGCTTCAGTGCAAAATATTGTTTCATACAGCAAGATGAGCAAGAACAAATCACTAGTAAATGCCCCGCCAACAAGGAGAACCAGCATAGCTAGCAAATTAGCTACCATGGCTAGCGCAGGGAAATCTGAAGAAATCCCTGCAGATAACGATGGTGTCTCTATGAGCCAGCTGGTAACGGAGTTAACAAAGCAACAAGCTTCGATAAAAGAAGACATCTCAGCTCTGATTCAAGAATCCATGGTGCCACTTCAGACATCGGTGAATGCTTTAACAGAGACGCTGGCAAGTTTTCAGTCCCACCTGTGTGCCACGGAGACACTCGCGAGCGATAATTTCTCGGAGCTGTCTGAGGCCGAAAAAAACATCAAAACTCTGAAAGAGCAAAATGCGACGCTTCTGGATCGAGTTGATGACTTGGAAAACCGGTCACGGAGAGCAAATCTCAGGATTTTAAACATTCAAGAGAATAGCAAGAAAGGCCAATCTACTGTCGAGTTCGTGTCCGAGATGTTAATGGAAGTCATGGGTCAGGAAGTTTTTGAAAAGCCTCCCGAACTAGAACGAGCACACCGATCGCTGGGTCCAAAACCACAGGAAGGTCGACCTCCCCGGCCACTGGTTATATGTTTTCACAGATTCCAGGAGAAGGAGAAAGCGCTAAGATGGGCCAGACAGAATAAGGCAAAATACAAGGGCTCGACTTTGAGGATCTATCCAGACATCTCCGCCGATCTCGCCAGAAAGCGCGCCACATTTAAAAACGTCAAACAGCTACTGTATCAGAAGAATGTGCGATTCCAGTTGCTTCATCCAGCACGGTTACGAGTTCGTCATGAGAACGAAACTTTCCTTTTCAACACGCCCGAGGAAGCTCAGCAGTTTTATGATCAGCGGATTGCTACATGTGAATAATTCCTGGTATCAAGGCAACGGTATTGTGAATTACTGAAGAGACATGTGGACTTTTAGGTAGGCCTAAGACACTGTGATAACCGGAAAACCCTTTTTAGGGCACCCCTATTTCTAAGTGCACTTTCTGTTTTAGAGTGGTTTATATGTTTTTCTCTGTTGACAATTGCAATGCCTTATTTTTTTTATAATTGTTTGGTTATATTATTGATCCTAGATCCTGAATATTAGGACTAACTTCAAGAAATACGTGTGCACCTTCTGTTTTAGGGTGATTTTATGTCTCTTCCTCCGCATGGTCAATTAGGAAAACAATGCCTTGTTTTCATTCATTGAATGTCATTGACTTTATATTTGATAAGGTTTAAAACACTTTAAGTGATTGATCGGCTATATTACACAATAGCTGAGCTAATTTACAGACTATTCAATCACATTCATGATGAACAACTTCACTGCAGATGGCATACAGACAGTTATTGATAAATAATGGCATATATGCACATTAAAGTGAAATGTTCCGGAGGGTCAGCAACACGCTTTGTTAGCTGGAATGTTAGAGGGTTAAATGGACCAGTGAAAAGAACTCGTATATTCACACATATTAAGAGACTAAAAACAGAAATAGCCTTTCTACAGGAAACACACCTACATATTGAAGATCACAACCGACTTCGAAAAACTTGGGTTGGCCAGGTTTACCATTCTAACTTTAACCATAGGGCTAGAGGTGCAGCCATTATAATTCATAAAAAAGTACAATTTACTGCATCTGAAACTATTTCAGATCCCCAAGGATGGTACATTATTGTATCAGGCCATCTTTTCAGCACACCAGTAGTGCTGGTTAGTGTCTACGCACCCAACTGGGATGACGTTAATTTTGTGAAAAAAATATATTTTTCTTGTTACCAGATTTAAACACTTACCATCTTATATTTGGTGGGGATTTGAATTGTGTGATGGATACAGCTATGGATCGTTCCAACCCTAAAACTGTACCACTTTACAGTTTTAGGGTTGTCTCAGATTATTGCTGGATATATGACTCAAATTGGAAGTGTGGATCCATGGAGGTTTTTATTTCCTGATAAAAAAAGAATTCTCTTGCTATTCACATGTCCATCAGACATACTCAATGATAGATGATTTCTTTACTGATAAAAGGCTTATCCCAGAAATAAAAAACATAGAATACTCTGCTATTGTCGAATCAGATCACGCCCCCGTAATTCTTGATATTTGTTTTACTTATAACTACCCAACATGGTCAGTATGGAGGCTAAACACAACTTTACTTTCAGACGCCAATTTTTGCCAATTCATATTTTGTGTGATTGACAATTTTCTATTAATTAATAAAACAGACTCTATATCACCATCATTATTATGGGAGACATTTAAGGCTGTAATAAGGGGAGAAATAATATCATACTCCGCCTTACGTAATAAAGAAAGGAAAAAAACACAGGAGAAACTCATCGAATCTATACAGAAAACTGACCGTCAGTATGCTAAGGCCCCAACGGCAGAACTATATATAGAAAAACTTAGTCTTAAGACAAAATATGATTTACTATCAACAGAAAAAACAGAACGTGACTTGGTTTTTGCCCGTGCCAGGTTTCACGAACATGGTGAAAAGGCAGGCCGTCTTCTTGCTCAACAGTTAAAAAGTAAATCAGCATCTCAGCTTATACCAAAGATAAGGAAAACATTGCAAGAAATTACAGTAGATCCCCAGGAAATTAATTCTGTTTTTCATAAATATTATTCAGATCTGTACAGTTCAGAATTTCCACACGATTACTCTTTCATGTCAAAATTTTTGGATAATGCTAACCTGCCCACAGTAAAAATAGACCAAAAGAATAATCTTGATAAACCTCTACAACTTCTCCCAATCAGAGCCATGCAAAGTGGTAAAGCCCCGGGACCAAACGGGTTTCCCGTCGAGTTTTATAAAAAAAATTGTTCTCACAATTATCCCCTTTGCTTCTTAATATTTTCAATCACTCTCTTGATCAATCAAAACTGCCATCAAGTCTTACACAGGCCCATATCACAGTTCTTCTGAAGCCAGATAAAGATGCCTTTGATTGTAGTTCTTACAGACCTATTTCCTTACTAAATGTAGACGTTAAAATTTCATCTAAAGTACTGGCCTCTAGAATAGAGTATATAATACCAGATATTATTTCACAAGACCAGACAGGCTTCATAAAGGGGTGCCACTCCTTCATTAATATAGGAAATTCTAAGTTGGCATTCTCCGCATCAGAGGGTAATCCTGAAGTGATATTTCTCTAGAGGCAGAGAAAACGTTGATAGTCGGAATGGACTATTTATCTTTTTTTTTTTTTTTTTTTTTTTTTTTCTGTAGTAGATAAATTTGGATTGGCTTCAAAATTAATTTCCTGGATTCACCTGCTTTATCATCAACCTAAGGCAGCCGTAGTCACAAATAAGATAGTATCACAATATTTTTCCTTGTCTAGAGGCACACGGCAAGGATGCCCCCTTAGCCCTTTGCTATTTAATTTGGCTATAGAGCCATTATCATCAGTACTCAGATCATCACAGTCTATCAGTGGTATTAAAAGAAGGGGTGTAGAGTATAAAGTCTCTCTATATGCTGACGATCTGTTATTATATATAACTGATCCACTATCATGCATCTCTGAAGTTGTGAAAATATTAAAAGAGTACGGGTACTTTTCAGGTTATAAATTAAACTTCTCTAAAAGTATATGCTTCCCTGTAAATCATATGGCAGATCAGATTACAGATACAGACTTGCCCTTTTATATATCAAAATCAAGATTTAAATACTTGGGAATAAATATTACCCGTTCGTACACTGATCTGTTTAAAGCAAATTATAATCCCATACTTAAAAAACTTGAATCTGATTTCCGACGGTGGAGTGTTATATATTTGTCTTTAACTGGTAAAATCAATTGTGTTAAAATGAATGTGTTACCCAGATTATTGTATTTGTTTCAGAGTCTTCCAATTTTCTTGCCAAAGTCCTTTTATCAGTCAACCAATAGGTTGCTGTCTTCCTTTATATGGGGGTGGGCAAAAAGCCAAGAATACACAGGGAGTTTCTTGAAAAACCTAAAAAGGACGGATGACTGGCTCTCCCAAATTTGCTAAATTATTATTGGGCAGCAAATTTACAAAAAGTTATTTATTGGTTTCAGTCCCCACATATAGAATGGTGTGAAGCGGAGGCTAAATCTTGCAAATCAACATCGCTGTCAGTGCTGATTACAATGAAGTCACCATTCTCACCATCGCAGTTTTCCTCAAGTCCAGTTGTAATTTCGACTCTCAAAATATATAATCAGTTTAGACAAGCATTTCAACTCACAGAATTGTCCTTGGAACCCCCTATATGTAATAATCATCTTTTCCCAGCTGCCAAGCTAGATGCTACTTTCAAGCAATGGCAGGACTTGGGCATAGTTAAATGCAGTGACTTTTAAATTGATAATATTTTTGCTAATTACAATGACCTGATTCAAAAATGTAATCTTCAAAAATCTGATTTTTTTCGTTATCTCCAGGTTCGACACTTTATTCAGGCCCATTGCTCTGTGTTTCCTCAAATGCCCTCTGAATCAGGATTAGACTTGGTTCTTAAGACCCCTATACACCTCAAGGGCCTCATTTCCAAAATATATATAACTTAATTATGACATTCCAAAATAGATCACTAGAGAAGATCAAAACAGAATGAATAGGAGAGTTGGGAATTGACATATCCAAAGACACTTGGGACAAAGCTGTTGACAGAATAAATAGGACTTCATCTTGTGCACGACTCAATCTGATTCAAATGAAAGTTCTCTACCGTATTCACTATAGTAAAACCAAACTGGCTAAACTATACCCAAATATAGATGAAACATGTGATCGTTGCAGTGCATTTAAGGCAGATCTAACCCATATGTTCTGGTCATGCACTAAACTGAGACAATTTTGGTCTTCAATATTTGAAATTTTAAACTCGGCATTTAATTTAAGAATGCAGCCTAACCCAATAATGGCTTTGTTTGGAGTTACAGGTGACGACATTCACATAACTAAAGATAAAGAAAATGCCATGGCATTTGCAACATTAATAGCTAGAAGAATTCTTTTAGAGTGGAAATCACCAATACCACCTAAATTGTCACTATGCTTAGTGATGTAATGTTTTTTCTAAAAACAGAAAAAATCTAATATTTTCTAAGAGGATCAACCAGAACGTTTTACAAAACATGGGATCCTTTAATAATCTGTATCGAGAAGAATGTACTCCTCCAACTTTGAGCCAACCACCCCACTTCGTCATGCCTGGCCGGCCGCGCCGTTCTCAAGCCCACCTTCCTCTGCTCACTCTAACCCACCGGCCGTTCCTCACGCTAGCCCCTGGCCTCTGCTCACTCTAGCCCACCGTGTGTGACGCTGTTTGTTGTGAAAGCGAAAAGACTTGTTGGGTCTTCCAAAAATGGATCACGCTAGAATAGAATCAGTGGTTAAGTATTACAACTCTGTTCCAGAAACACTTCAACGCAAATATGCAGATGTGTGCAGCACATTTTATGGAGGACTGTTTACTGATCCTGGAAGAGTAGACTACAATGCCGGCTGTTCTGACTCAAAGACTGCAAGTACGTTTTTTATATTTAAAGAGTTTTTATATTTTATATATTTAAAGCGAGTTTTTTGGGCAGTGTAGAGTAGGGCTTGTTTGTCATTTCTCCGATCACAATCGCAGACATGGTTTTATGTTTACGCGAAACGATTCAATGCAACACATAAAAAGACAGTATAAATCATTATAACCCATAATTATGTCCCCACTGGATGCAAAGAATGCCTTGTTTATAATGGGTTTTCATGTTTTTGAATCATTGCTCCGGCCTGACAGGGCATCATCACAGTATGGTAAGGGGCGTAACATTTCCGTCACACGCTTGAGGTATTCGGCCAATCACAACGCACTGGATAGCTGGCCAATCACAGCACACCTCGCTTTTTCAGACCGATGAGCTTTGTAAAAATCGACGCGTTTCAGAAAGGCGGGGCATAGAGGAGAAACAGTAATGGACAGTATGTGGAAAATAATGTTTTTTTTAGCCTTAAACCTCATAAAACACATTTCATTACACCAAATACGGTTATTTAGCACGCATCATATGACCCCTTTAAGTTAACACAGATCAACTTACTCAACAGACATCATCAGACACAATCAAAACATCAATGATAACACATCATCATACCAACAGCTTTAGAAATTCAGACACCCAAAGTGTCAAAACTTTGCACTCTATAAATGACTACACGAATCAATGCCTCAACTTTCCCTAACTTAAAAAAGGAGGCATATACCTGACACTGTAGGAGATAAATAGAGAGGAAGAGGAAAGGAGAAGCCTCATCCTGACATCACAAAACCAACAATGGGCCACCATATCCTCTTTTATTTATGCACCTAACAGCTTGCCTGAAGATACAGGAGGCTCTCTCAAAGAGTGAGTCATCCTTTTCTCACTCTCTCTTTCTTTATCTCCCTCCCTTTCTCCACCATATCTCAAATTTTCAAAGCAGCTACTGACATCAAATTCACTTTGAGACTAGGACTTCCTATGACTCTTGCATATTTTGATTGTGTGTGTCTGTCTGTGCACATAACTCATCATTTTAGTATAACTGCATATGCAGCATCTATAATTTGAAGGTATCATGCTGATAATTAAACTTAACATTATTGCTGCATGCTTTTAGGCTACATTACATGCTGGTATAACTTACCACATACTGTCACGCTAATTGTATAAATAGCACTGAACATGTACTGACCTCCCAATGTGCTATAGAAGGCATGATGATGATGGAAAATGCTCTTAGCAGTCCCCATAGCAAATTGCAGTACAGCCACTGCAAATCTGATTTCTTCCCTCTACATTTGCACAGTGCGAGTACATCAGACCTGTGCTGTGTCAACAGAGCTCTAATTCAGGCACAGAGCCAGGCTCCGGCCCAGCTCTATACTGCCCTTGGCCGCGATCAATAACTCCATGTTAGACCAAAGTAATTCAGCAGGGTTTTATTCACTCTGAACATTTCTTTTGCCCTCTGAGAAAGTGAATCATTCAGAGCTCGCAGCCCTGTCACTTTGTACCTGTGCAAGGGCTTTATAGTTTACTTGATCTGCAAATGGGTTTGCTTGAAAGGGTCCGTTCATGTCAAGGGTTAATCTTCTGAAAATATAACCTCCGCCATGCAGAAACAGCCATCTGCATGTGTCCTAAAACACCTGATTGGCTGAATGACTGAAAGTTCAATGTAATTGATTACTGTCGTATGTCTGCATATGTATTTTTGTTTTCAAGCTACTTATGATTTCAGTTAAGCGGCATAAGATCATATACAGTGGGTAAGGAAAGTATTCAGACCCCCTTAAAATCTTCACTCTTTGTTATATTGCAGCCACTTGCTAAAATCATTTAAGTAAATTTTTTTCCTCATTAATGTACACACGACACCCCATATTGACAGAAAAACACAGAATGTTGACATTTTTGCAGATTTATTAAAAAAGAAAAACTGAAACATCACATGGTCCTAAGTATTCAGACCTTTGCTCAGTATTTAGTAGAAGCACCTTTTTGATCTAACACAGCCATGAGTCTTTTTGGGAAAGATGCAACAAGTTTTTACACCTGGATTTGGGGATCCTCTGCCATTCCTCCTTGCAGATCCTCTCCAGTTCGTCAGGTTGGATGGTAAACGTTGGTGAACAGCCATTTTCAGGTCTCTCCAGAGATGCTCAATTGGGTTTAAGTCAAGGCTCTGGCTGGGCCATTCAAGAACCGTCACAGAGTTGTTGTGAAGCCACTCACAGCAACTTTTAGCTGTGTGCTTAGGGTCATTGTATTGTTGGAAGGTAAACCTTCGGCCCAGTCTGATGTCCTGAGCACTCTGGAGAAGGTTTTAATCCAGGATATCCCTGTACTTGGCCGAAAGAATTCATCTTTCCCTCGATTGCAACCAGTCGTCCTGTCACTGCAGCTGAAAAACACCCCCACAGCATGATGCTGCCACACCATGCTTCACTGTTGGGACTGTAATTGACAGGTGATGAGCAGTGCCTGGTTTTCTCACACATACCGCTTAGAATTAAGGCCAAAAAGTTATATCTTGGTCTTATCAGACCAGAGAATCTTATTTCTCAACCATCTTGGAGTCCTTCAGGTGTTTTTTCCTGTGTCTTGCACTGAGGAGAGGCTTCCGTCGGGCCACTCTGCCATAAAGCCCGACTGGTGGAGGGCTGCAGTGATGGGTGACTTTCTACAACTTTCTCCCATCTACCGACTGCATCTCTGGAGCTCAGCCAAAGTGATCTTTGGGTTCTTCTTTACCTCTCTCACCAAGGATCTTCTCCCCCGATTGCTCAGTTTGGCCTGACGTCCAGCTCTAGGAAGGGTTCTGGTCATACCAAACGTCTTCCATTTAAGGATTATGGAGGCCAATGTGCTCTTAGGAACCTTAAGTGCAGCCGCAGAAATTTTTTGTAACCTTGGCAGATCTGTGCCTTGCCACAATTCGGTCTCTGAGCTCTTCAGTCAGTTCCTTTTACCTCATGATTCTCATTTTCTCTTACATGCACTGTGAGCTGTAAGGTCTTAAAAAGACAGGTGTGTGGCTTTCCTAATCAAAAAAAAAAATCAGTATAATCAAACACAGCTGGAATCAAATGAAGGTGTAGAACCATCTAAAAGATGATCAGAAAAAATGGACAGCACCTGAGTTAAATATATGAGTGTCACAGCAAAGGGTCTGAATACTTAGGACAATGTGATATTTCAGTTTTTCTTTTTTAATAAATCTGCAAAAATGTCAACAATTCTGTGTTTTTCTGTCAATATGGGTGTGCTGTGTGTACATTAATGAGGCAAAAAATTAACTTAAATGATTTAGCAAATGGCAGCAATATAACAAAGAGTGAAAAATTTAAGGTGGTATGAATAATTTCCGTACCCACTGTATATGATATGATATCATATCATATAATGTGAGCAATAATATACAATGTGAGAAATTATTTAATCTGTGAGCATAAAAGTAAAAAATTTATCATTTAAAGAACTGGAAAACACTGTTAAAAAAATTCAGTTCGATGATTGATTTTGGATTTTTTTTTTTGCCAAATCAAGAGAAAAAAAAGCATTCACAATTTTAAAGTATTTCTCATAAACAATATTTTGCATCCCCTGGTAGTTTTAAGCAGTAATAATGGTGAAAATCAAGTCACTCAAATAATTTGAGTGGCATGCTACCCTTAATGAGCACCATGGGCATTGTGATTACGACTCTGTCTAGGAGAGAGTGCTTGTCTTCTCCCGTCTTAATTTCCTCAAGGGAGCATAAATGCTTATTAGCATTGCCACAGTAATTTCTCCGTAAGGGAGACCAGTGACAACACTCCCTAAACAGAGAGTGCTTCATACGATACGTTGGTGTTAGTGAGGCAAAATTATATCAGTCACAGCTAGAGGAGACTTTGCAAGCTGCTTTATCTGAATCAACATTTATTATGTGCCTGCTTATGTCGGGAAAAAAAAGTGCTTTAAAAATGGAAAGTGCTTCACAAAAAAAGAACACAATAGAAATCAGCATGCAAATAACATCTTGAATTGTACTTTGCAAGTGATCATCTCGCTGGATCTTAATTGTTCATCTACAGCTATTTTAGAAAATGATTCGGCAGCACAGATTATTCACAGACTACATAGTCCTGAGTACATATGCGAATACAAGGCCAAGCAATTTAAAATAAGGAGGAAGCCTGTTTAGACATGCATCTCAATTGGGAAAGCAGCAATAATAGTTTTTTTGGCAGTCCTGTGGGGTGACATTGTGCCAGCTCTCGCTTAAAGGGGTCCTATTATGCTTTTTCAACTTTAGTTAGTCTGTAATGTTGCTGTTTGAGCATAAAAAAAGATCTGCAAAGTTACAAAACTCAAAGTCCACTTCAAAAGGAGTTTTTTTTTTTTAAACAGAAATCACTTTTCAAAAACTACAACGAACGACTCGTTTGGACTACAGCGCATATTTTCCGGGATTTGTGATATCACAAATATCGACGAATGGGATGAGACCTGGTCGATCTGCACTAGAGAAGGCAACGAGTGTTATCACTATGTCTGAGACACGCTAGCTTTCCCAAGGCAGACAAACTTCGAGTGGTTACAATCATCCGGGTTTAAATCGCACTCAAATTGATTTGATATTGACGCAATATTTACACTGAAGCTCACAGGCGGCTATGGTAAGGGGCATGACATTTCCCGACCAGCGCCGAGTGCTGCCAATCACAGTACACACTGCTCCAGCTAACCAATCACAACACACACAATGGCCCAGCTAACCAATCACAGCACACACTGGCCCAGCTAAACCAATCACAGCACACACTGGCCAGTCGAACAATCACAGACATTTCGTATTCAGAAGGAGGGTTTCATTTGATAAAGGAAACTATCGAGCGTAAAGCCAGACAGGGGAGAGAGGGGTGCAATAATAGGGCCTTTCGCACCGCGGGAACCTTTTCATAGTACCAGAACTAATTGTGGAACTACCCACTTTTTGGTGTTTTCGCACCGCCGGAACTGGGTGCGATTTTAGTACCAGACTGCCTTTTTCGAGAACCAAATTAGCTAAAGTAAAATATGTGAAAAATAATGTATTTTTCGAACACCTGTATGAGAGCCTGTTCTAGTACACCCCCAAACAAAATCAAGACTTCGTAAAAGAGCATAATAAGACCCCTTTAAATCTAGAGTATCCTCTACCGTACTACACAACACAGTCTCAAATCTTAACTGCTGTGTTGTTGTCAGGCTGTCAGCTCCACTTCTGTTATGTGTTTATTGGGATAATGACTGTCCTGAGAGAGAGACTAGCTATTGACCAACACTCCCTGGAGCTCAGTCTGCAGGTTCTCTTGCTAAACAGTTCGAAGTCTATTATAAAGTCTATTGCCCTCTCCTGGTGAAAAGTACCGACTACATGCTAGGAAAAGCTGTAGAGCAGGGCTGTCCAAACTCGGTCCTGTAGAGTTTAGCTCCAACCCTAATTAAACACACCTGAAGCAGCTAATCAAGCTCTTGCTAGGCATAGAGACTTCAGGTGTGTTGAGGCAAGTTGGAGCTAAACTCTGCAGGACACCGGCCCTCCAGGACCGAGTTTGAACAGCCCTCAAAGAGAGAACAGACAAAGTTAATTACATGTTAAATAAAATTTAAATAAACAAAGATAATGCTGGTAAGGTCTTGAAGAACACTAAAACAATCAGGTGATTTTAAAAAATTTGGCGGGAAATATTTAGATTTGGGCTCTGTGATGAGAGGTCCTATGTGACATAAAAAACATGGTCCCAAGCCCAGTACATTTTGTAACACTTTTGATGTACATTACAGTCCAACACACTAAATAATATATTGAATATTTTTGAATAACCAATGACAGACAAAGCAGAATCCCCCATGTCAAAATAGCAACACTATGAATGAACTCTGAAAGATTTCACTCCGTTAGCCTGTAGGTTTTAATGAATAGTGAAGAAGTCTGAAATGTACATCTGAATTAAATTACTGAATAATGAATTACAATAAATATTAAATTAAATAATTATATTTCTGTGCCAATCCTGTGGAGCATTTTAGCCCAAGGGTCTAATTTTATCTTTTCACTTTAAAATAAAAACATGTGTCCACAAATTCCTCCCTTCAACATAATATAATGTCATAGATCACTATTTTCCAAAGATTAATTACATGATTTAACCTCAAAACTGCTTCATCTAAATTTGACAGATGTTGATATTCAGATGACAAAATAAAGAAGAATATAGCCATTCATCAAATGTGAGACAAAAAAAATAAAAATAAAAAAATCCTACAATTCGTTCCCAATTTTTTTACAACTACACTAATTTTGCTATTTGCCAAAGCACATATCTCTGAACATCCAGAGACGAGCTTTATCATTCTGTTTCAACACTTTCAAAGTATACATAGAGGACATGAAAGAGGTCAACAGACATCCCCCACTCATAGCCGCGCCAGGACTTCCGGTAAACCGGAAGAACCTTTGTTTGTGTTTGTCAAAATGGCGGCTGGAATGTATCTAGAGCACTATTTGGACAGTAAGGCTATTGTCTTTGTTTCGATATCCATCCCCATTAACAAACGTCTTCCGCGTTCAAATTGTCCGGCATGTCTGCACGTTTCACATGCACACACGAATTACAATAAAACGATCGCGGAACGACACAAAACAGCGCTAATAAAAACGTCAGTACGACCATTGGGCTCTGAAGCTAACGGGCTAACTGTAAATGTAAACAGTCTTATGAAGTGAACGATGGCTTTGTATTTTTGTTTGGTGGGCGCGGTACCGGTAAACGTGACCGAATGTAATACTAATACTTAAGTATTAATACTTACATTAATGAAATATTTTAAATGAATAACTTGCCTGGCTATATTAAAGCGCAATGTTTCAATAAAGTCGAGCTAGCTTGCGCTCGTAAAGATGGAAATTGTTTACTGTAGTGCTCGTTTTCAAATGCGCACAGCCTTATGGGTCTGTTTATGGCCTTGATAATAGTGTAGATGATTTATGTCACTCTATCTCTTTAGGCATAGAGAATCTGCCCTTTGAACTGCAGAGGAACTTCCAGCTGATGCAAGATCTGGACCAGAGGACAGAGGGTGAGTCTAAACAGTAGACCTGCCTCAACACAGTAATATAGGATGATCATATTAACGACAGTTTTACGTGTTTAATTTTAATGTTTGATTGCTTGGGATAGTAAATGGCTGTTGCGGGGCCCGTTCTTTGTACGTCGCTTAATACATCCGAGATGAAATGTCCCATCCAAGAAGATAACATCGCGCTAATCAGGATCTGGCTAATTCGGTTCTTCGAATGCACCTATTGTTGATGATTAGTATGGCTGGATTGAGTTTAGTGTTGGGTCGTTCTTGAACGATTCGTTCATTTTGAACGAATCTTTAATGTGACTCGGGAAGAACGAGTCGTTTCGGGGAGTGATTCGTTCAGTCGCGCATGCGCAACATCCTATAGGTTCTGTACTGGAATTAGTCAAGTAGTTCAGCTGTTTCGAGTCTTCGGGTTTTTCCGAGTCGTTCGTTCATCACGTGACAGCCCCATAAGCTTTAACCAATGCAGTCTGAGCCGGAAAGAGACTTAATAATAATAACCAACTCTTTATTACCGTTGTTAACATTCAGTGTTATGGAAAAGAACCATCATGACAGAAATTCACCTATTTATAAACTGTAAGAAATAAAAAGCTACAATTTGAGACCAGAAACGCATCACGTAACTGTAAGAGTAAATAATAATTATAATAATAACTATGATGATACTCATAATAATAATTAAAACTATGCCACCGGTTTGTAAGAAGCTTGGTAAATTCATAATTTCTCTATCCAATGACATGTCCAGTCACGTGACAAAAGAACGACGATTTCGAAGATTCGAGAGATGAACTAATCAATTCTCTTTCGGGCTCAGACTGAATTGGTAAGTTTATGGGGATGTAACGTGAGAATGAACGACTCCAAAACTGAAGACTTGTCAGATAAGACGGGAGGTGAGCTAATCATAGAATTAATCTTTTCTGTTTCTTATAGCAGTTTTGTATTGTTTGTAGTGTGATCAACGTTTGCGTAAGTAGTAGATGTGTTAGGGAAGTAACGCGTAACATTTGAATTATATTTTGCTAAAATGAACGAAATGAAAAAAAGATTTGTTCATTTTGCTGAAAGAGACTCAAAGGTCCAAGTCGGTAAAATGATCCGAACTTCCCATCACTAATTGAGTTATCTGAGATAATTGCGCGTTCATGGTTGGTTTAAAAGGGGCTATGTATCGATACTCGAAACCACGATCAGCAATGCAGCGATTGGCTGGCGGCAAGACGGCAACGTAATGACATCATAAATTAAAAAAGACACCTGATGAAAAAACTTTTTTTTTACTTCTATAAGGAAACAGCCAAGCGAACAAAACTACATAAATGTTATAATAGATCAATTAAATGTGCACTGTTTTTATTTTATTTTTTACATGATTCCCAATTATTTATAATCACGATTTCTAATATTTTACATTTTTATTTCAATGTAATTAGCCATTCATTTAATTTTATATTTGAACAGACTTGTTACGTGACAGCATTAATTAAAGATTCTTAAGGGTCAAGATCATGTTATCTGCATCTCCTGCGCTCCAAGCCACTCCCATAATATCTGTCATCACTCAAATTAATGCACGACTCTACATTATCTGTATAGCATGTGTGTAAGACTCGAATACAATTATGAAGTAATAGTTTTATGACAAATAATTTTATGTGTCTATAGTATTAAAGACTACTTTATTATATTGTCTTTAAATTAATTTTTAAATGATTATTATTTTAAATTATTGTCCCTGGATTAGTAGGGTACTCTTGTAATAAAGTAGCATTGGTAACAGACAGATTTTAAGTATCAGTTCTGCTTAAAAAGATGCCATCTAATCCAGTTTACATGAAATAAGCCTGCTCCCAAGCAGGTTTAACCTTATGGACCCATAGATATGACAGCAACTCCGGGATGAGCTTCGAAGAACCAAACAATCCAAGATCACGCCAAATCGTCAACAATCAAATCCAGCTAACTGAGTTAGCGACGTACGAAGAACGGGCCCCTGGAGTGGTTGGTTGTTTACATTACTTATTTCTCTAGATCTTAAAGGGCAGATTGATTCCCTGGCTCGTGAATACACAGCCAACGCTCGGACGTTGTCCTCTGAACAGAAGCTCTCACTGTTAAGACAGATCCAGCAGTCTTATGGAAAGTGTAAAGAGTTTGGAGATGACAAGGTCCAGCTTGCGATGCAAACCTATGAGATGGTTAGTGTGAATATGCATTTACTTCTTACAAATTAGCTTTTATAACTACTGCAAATTCTGTTGGTATATTACATTTAAATGTAAAGGTACCCTACTGTTTAAAAGTGTGGAGTCAGAAAGAATTTAAAAAAGAAATTAATACTTTCATTCATCAAATAGTATTAAAATATTAAGTAGCACAACTGTTATGAACATTGATAATAATAAGAAAAATTTCTTGAGAAGCATATTAGAATGATTTCTGAAAGAAATCATGTGATACTGAAGACTGGATTAATGCTGCTGAAAATTCAGCTTTGCTAGCACAGGAAAAAAATATATTGCTATTGAAAACACTAATTTTGAATTGTAATATTCCATAATATTAATGATTTTGCTCTTAATAATGCATTAAGTCTTGGTGAGCAAATGAGATTTCAATCAAAAACATTCATGGTTCAAGCCTATGAATGGTAGTATACCTTAAATATATTGTAAAATATGTATTTGTAATGTACATTTAGTTGCTTTATAACTAAATGCAATGGATCACACTTCATTTATTCTATGCATTTAGGTGGACAAGCATATCCGAAGGTTGGATACAGACCTTGCTCGCTTTGAGGCCGACCTCAAGGAGAAACAGATAGAAAGCACCGATTATGACTCTACCTCCAGCAAGGGCAACAAGAGTGAGTGTTGTGCTTTTGATAGCTTCCTATGACTATTAGTGCTGTTTTGGCACATGCACATCTCTTATGTGGATCTCTATACATACAACACAGTCTCTGATGGTCGTTTATTGTTGTTTGAAGGTGACCATCGAGGACCCAAAAAGAAGGAGGTGACTCGCACTAGGTCAAAGGTGAAGAGCTCTGACGATGACTGCAGCTCAAAGAGCGGACAGAAGAAGGTCAAACTCACACAAAGGTGAGAATCATGCACATTTTCTATTATAATTCTCTTTTTGTTTGTAAAGTCTTTTTTGTGCTGCTCGTGGCACCAGAATTGCAGTAAAAGCTGGTTGTTTTTTTTTTTTCTTTGTTTCTTTGATTCAATTTTCAGCTTGTATTCTTTATGAAATTATATATACATAACTGTTCAATGGTAGATTTTTAAAGAAATCCTTTTTTCAGATAAGAATGCATTAAGTTGATCAAAAGTGACAGTAAAGTCGTTACAAAATATTTCTCTTTCTATTTATCAGAGAATCCTGAAAAAAAAAAACATAGCGTGGTTTTCAGAAAATATTAAGCAGAACTCTTTTCAACATTAATAATAAGAAATGTTTCTTGAGCTGCAAATCAGCATATTAGAATGATTTCTGAAGGATCATGTGACACTGAAGACTGGAATATTGATGCTGAAAATTCAGCATTGCCATCAAAATAATTAATTAAATTTTAAAATCTATTAAAATAGAAAATAGTTATTAACATTGAAATATTTCAAAAGATTAATGTTTTATGGTTTGTGATGGAAGCCTTGGTGCTACATAAGATTTTTTTAATCTTATTACGATAGGGTATGTGCCACAGCCAAGAAAGTTTTGTTTATCTTTTCATATTTAAGTAGATGATTCGTCTTCGGCGTTAATGCAATGTGGTTTGTGAGCTGAATAGATTTCAAATAGAGGGGAACTGAGCCTCAAAGCATGTACAGTGGTGTGAAAAAGTGTTGGCCCCCTTCCTGATTTCTTCTTTTTTTGCATGTTTGTCACACTTTAATGTTTCAGATCATCAAACAAATTTAAATATTAGTCAAAGATAACACAAGTAAACACAACATGCAGTTTTTAAATGAAGGTTTTTATTATTAAGGGAAAACAAAATCCAAAACTACATGGCCCTGTGTGAAGAAGTGTTTGCCCCCCTGTTAAAACTGTGGTTTATCACACCTGAGTTCAATTTCTCTAGCCACACCCAGGCCTGATTACTGCCACACCTGTTCGCAATCAAGAAATCTCTTAAATAGGACCTGCCTGACAAAGTGAAGTAGACCAAAAGATCCTCAAAAGCTAGACATCATGCCGAGATCCAAAGAAATTCAGAAACAAATGAGAAAGAAAGTAATTGAGATCTATCAGTCTGGAAAAGGTTATAAAGCCATTTCTAAAGCTTTGGGACTCCAGCGAACCACAGTGAGAGCCATTATTCACAAATGGCAAAAACATGGAACAGTGGAGAACCTTCCCAGGAATGGCCGGCCGACCAAAACTACCCCAAGAGCACAGCGACGACTCATCCAAGAGGTCACAAAAGACCCCACAACAACATCCAAAGAAATGCAGGCCTCACTTGCCTCAGTTAAGGTCAGTGTTCATGACTCCACCATAAGAAAGAGACTGGGCAAAAATGGTCTGCATGGCAGAGTTCCAAGACGAAAACCGCTGCTGAGCAAAAAGAACATAAAGGCTCGTCTCAGTTTTGCCAGAAAACATCTTGATGATCCCCAAGACTTTTGGGAAAATACTCTGTGGACTGACGAGACAAAAGTTGAACTTTTTGGAAGGTGTGTGTCCCATTACGTCTGGCGTAAAAGTAACACTGCATTTCAGAAAAAGAACATCATACCAACAGTAAAATATGGTGGTAGTGTGATGGTCTGGGGCTGCTTCAGGACCTGGAAGACTTGCTGTGATATATGGAACCAGGGGGGGACAAGTGGCGCTTGGGGGGGGGGGGAATTCTGCTGTTTACCAAAAAATCCTTAAAGAGAATGTCCGGCCATCTGTTCGTGACATCAAGCGGAAGCGAACTTGGGTTCTGCAGCAGGACAATGATCCAAAACACACCAGCAAGTCCACCTCTGAATGGCTGAAGAAAAACAAAATGAAGACTTTGGAGTGGCCTAGTCAAAGTCCTGACCTGAATCCTATTGAGATGCTGTGGCATGACCTTAAAAAGGCGGTTCATGCTCGAACACCCTCCAATGTGGCTGAATTAAAACAAACCTGCAAAGAAGAGTGGGCCAACATTCCTCCACAGCAATGTGAAAGACTCACTGCCAGTTATCACAAACACTTGATTGCAGATGTTGCTGCAAAGCGTGGCACAACCAGTTATTAGGTTTAGGGGGCAAACACTTTTTCACACAGGGCCATGTAGTTTTGGATTTTGTTTTCCCTTAATAATAAAAACCTTCATTTAAAAACTGCATGTTGTGTTCACTTGTGTTATCTTTTACTAATATTTAAATTTGTTTGATGATCTGAAACATTAAAGTGTGACAAACATGCAAAAAAATAAGAAATCAGGAAGGGGGCCAACACTTTTTCACACCACTGTACATAAATATTTAAGAAGTTGTTTTGAAATAAATGTTTAATATTTAGAAAAACCAAATGGTTAGCTGTTTGCCCTACAGTCCGGGCTACATTTCTTTTCGCCTTTCTGACCATTTCTGTCAATAAAAGAGGCAAAATGCCCCAAAATAAAATAAATGCATAACAAAATCTAATACAATTTTCTTCCAGCTCGGAGTTTTCAACCCCGACTGTGAACTTTGGGAACGTGCACCCCTCGGATGTGTTGGACATGCCAGTGGACCCCAATGAGCCCACCTATTGCCTCTGCCACCAGGTTTCATACGGGGAGATGATTGGCTGTGACAATACAGACGTGAGTCTCCTTTCTCATTTCATGCAGTGTGACCAGAAGTCAACAAGCTCACAGCCTCTCATAAGTTATTGCTTACATATAGATAGATATTAATTTTATTATTTGATTATATTTATTTACCCATTACAAGTTAAAATGGAGGTTAAGTATCTAGTCATATGCTGAAAACTCCCTTCCCAGACTGCAACAGTATATTACAGCAGATTCCTGTATATTTATCTTCAGAGCTGTGTTTGTGGTAAGCGTCTGTGTTTCTCTTTCTTTAGTGTTCTATCGAGTGGTTCCACTTTGCCTGTGTGGGTCTGACCACCAAGCCCAGGGGGAAATGGTTAGTAGTCATGTGATTTTTGCCCTTGAAAAGTCAATGCTATTAGACATCAGTGCAGAAATAGAAAATTTAGTCTGAAGTAACTCACTAAATATAGCAAAAATGAATATCGGTTTTAGTGAATATACGTCTATATTTCAACATTTGCCTTGTTTTCCTTCTACATCAGGTACTGCCCAAGATGTTCACAGGAGCGGAAGAAAAAATGAACATGCAAAACAAGAGAATTCACAGAGAGGGAGGTCGAGGCAGACACAAGGGTTGAAAGTGTTTTAAGGCCCTCCATAGACACTGATATAGATCCACGTTCTGCTTAATCTGGTGCTTGTTTTCCTCTTTTCCATCTTCACATCCCTCTCTCAGCCAGACAGTAAGAAGGGATGACGTGTGAAGATGAAGGAGTTGTAGTTTTTAATTTATGTGCTCAGTAATGAAGATGACTTTTATGGAGTATTTTTCATTTGTTTTTTTTATATTCTTATATTTTCAATTTGTTTATTTGGATTGTCTTATTACAGCTCATTTTAAACGCATGAACTCAGCAGTCAGGGAGCATATCAGGAGATCTCACGGTTCTTTCCTACACTTGTGAATCCAGGTGGTCTCAGACTGGATAATTGCTGTCAGTATCCTTCTCAGATGGGATCATTTCCTGCTAGTCTCAGTTTTTGCCTTTTAACAGACAAAAAAAGTGGAACAGGTCCCAGATTAGACTTGAAACTGATCCCTTATCTAACTTATTTTCTCATTTCAATGTTCATAAAAGGGCAACAGTTATCAATTTACCTCACCAAATCTGAGATGTTTATTTGACAAACCAGCAATTACGAGAAAATAGCTGCTCAATGGGATTATTTAACTAGATTTTTACACCTACTCAGCCTTTGCACTCACTCATTCACAAATCCTGCGCTTGAAGACCACCACTTCACTACAGGTCCATTCCACAACTGTAAATTTCAATGCTGACATTTTTTGGTGCTTATGGTCAAACGCTACTTGGGTTTTATTAAATCGGTCGTATAATCCAGACTGTTGAACAGCATTAACTCAGCATGTAATATTATTCATTTGAATTGCTCTGACACCTGGTCATTAAATGCATTTGGTGTTTTCTTTTGTAACCTATGAATTAACTCTAGTATTGCTGTGAGCTCAGCAACAGGGTTCTTCGCGACTGGATTTTGGTGCTTATGAATATATTAAAGTAATGAAGTGTATGGTTTGGTTAAATACGTGAAATACACCGCATCGCTTACAATGGTTCTCAGTCATTGTGTTGACATTGTTAAAGCAGTATGATCATTTTTGCGAGATGTTGGAATCAAATGTGTTGATATCAACTTGTATTTAAGGTTCAGTTGTTTTAATAAAAGAATTGCAGGTATGTCAGACAAAGCAAACGGTTTCAAAACCTGGTGCTACACAGTGCTTGTTGCCGGTTCTAAATGATTCTATTGTCTGGTGCACGATGAAGGGATTGTGTCATGTGTTTTTTGCCTTTTGTCATGTTGCTTTGTGATTTGATTGTTCCAGATATTAGAGTACTTTACTAAAGTCAGATATTGGGTCTGGTGTCTTCCATGCTGAATGAATAATGCCTGATTCTGAAAGCGTCATTGTGTCTGTTGGTCATTATTTCATTCATTCTGGCATTTTTGAATGCTGTTCTCAGAAAAGTGTCATGAACATGGTGTGAAGTCATCTTAGAATTAGAAATAACTATACAACATTAATAGTAATATAATAAGTTAATATATGGAAGTCAAATTTGATAAGCTGAAAATGTGAGGAAAACCGTTTAACTATTTATAAATAATAAAATATATTGTACTTTATATATATTTCTGTGAAAAGCTGAATTTTCAGAATAATTACTCCAGTCTTCAGAGTCACATGATCCTTCAGAAATCACTCTAATATACTGATTATTATTATTAGAATATTTCTGTGGAAAACGTGATACATTTCTTTAAGTTCTTAAAAAATTACTTATGATTCTTTGATGAATAGAAAGTAAAAAATATATATAAATCGTTGGCAACATTATAAATATCTTTCATTTTGATTTAATGCATCCTTGCTGAATAAAAGTATCTCTTGACTTGCAAAAAAACAAAACGGTATGATGGCATAGCCACTGAATTATTTAAAAAGGCATTGCACTTTAAAGTCCACGACAGTGTCATACTGCATTGCAGTTCTCATTCAAACCACTGGAAGCACCCTATCACTTGTAAGAGATCCACTTTGTGCAATGCTGCAGTGATGCTGCCCTATACACCTTATGGTCCTGATGCTTCTTAAGTGCCTCCGTGGACTTAATTGTAAATCTTTTAAATAGCAACTGTTGAAAATTATATATTATATATAAATATGTTCCTACATTTGGAAACAGACTGCATGACAGAATGCACCTTCACTGACATACACATAGTAGGTGTGGCTGCCTGACAGCATCGTTAGTTCTTACTGCCGGCTAGTGACACTGAAGGGAATTGCGTTATAATTATTAACTGCAAAAGTTTGGGTGTACTGACAACATTTTGAACCGCATCACTTTAACTAGAAATAAATGAATTAAATGATTTATGTCTGTTCATAGGGAAAGTTAGGTACTTTCATATTGTTTTTAAAAACGTTGTTTGCTTGCTGCGTGCATTAGACACGTTGATCTTCAGTGAGGAAGTGTGCTGGACTGTGCGTTTCTCATTGAGCTTTGCAGATAAGCAAGATGCCAGGCAGAACATCATTCTAGCCTCATGGGGACTGCCGAGGCTTTGGGCAAAGTTATCTCAGACCTCAGTGAGTATATGGGCCCTTATAACAATGCTGTGTAAATGGAATCAGTACAATTTAATGGACGAACTTTCTTCAGAGGAATGTTTATGACTGCACTTCACTTCTTTATATAGGCAGACAGATAGATCCACTAGTGATGGCAAAGCTGGATCTTCAGAAATCAGTATAATATGCTATTTTTGTGCTCGAGAAACATTTATTATGAATGTTGAAAACAGCTGTGCTGCTTAATATTTTTGTCTGGTGTAAGTAAGCCTTTTTTCTTATAAAAAAGAAAGAAAAACAGTAAAGACATTTACAATGCTACAAAAGATTTCAATGTCAAATAAAAGCTGTTTATTGAACTTTCTGTTCATCAAAGAATCCTGAAAAAACTGTTTTCAGCACTAATAATAAGAAGAACCATTATTAATAATTGAACACTACAGGTGCATCTCAATAAATTAGAATGTCGTGGAAAAGTTCATTTATTTCAATAATACAACTCAAATTGTGAAACTCGTGTATAAAAAAATTCAGTGCACACAGACTGAAGTAATTTAAGTATTTGGTTCTTTTAAATGTGATGATTTTGGCTCAACACATTTAACAAAAACCCATTAATTCACTATCTCAACAAATTAGAATGTGGTGGCATGCCAATCAGCTAATCAACTAAAAACGCCTGCAAAGGTTTCCTGAGCTTTCAAAATGGTCTCTCAGTTTGGTTCACTAGGTTACACAATCATGGGGA
This sequence comes from Sinocyclocheilus anophthalmus, assembly GCA_018155175.1. Lineage (NCBI taxonomy): Eukaryota > Metazoa > Chordata > Actinopteri > Cypriniformes > Cyprinidae > Sinocyclocheilus > Sinocyclocheilus anophthalmus. The sequence continues at coordinate 35,771 of JADLZN010007566.1, forward strand.
AGACTGCTGATCTGACAGTTGTCCAGAAGACAATCATTGACACCCTTCACAAGGAGGGTAAGCCACAAACATTAATTGCCAAAGAAGCTGGCTATTCACAAAGTGCTGTATCCAAGCATGTTAAAGTACAGTGGAAGAAAAAAGTGTGGAAGAAAAAGATGCACAACCAACCGAGAGAACCGCAGCCTTATGAGGATTGTCAAGCAAAATCGATTCAAGAATTTGAGTGAACTTCACAAGGAATGGACTGAGGCTGGGGTCAAGGCATCAAGAGCCACCACACACAGACGTGTCAAGGAATTTGGCTACAGTTGTCGTATTCCTCTTGTTAAGCCACTCCTGAACCACAGACAACGTCAGAGGCGTCTTACCTGGGCTAAGGAGAAGAAGAACTGGACTGTTGCCCAGTGGTCCAAAGTCCTCTTTTCAGATGAGAGCAAGTTTTGTATTTCATTTGGAAACCAAGGTCCTAGAGTCTGGAGGAAGGGTGGAGAAGCTCATAGCACAAGTTGCTTGAAGTCCAGTGTTAAGTTTCCACAGTCTGTGATGATTTGGGGTGCAATGTCATCTGCTGGTGTTGGTCCATTGTGTTTTTTGAAAACCAACGTCACTGCACCCGTTTACCAAGAAATTTTGGAGCACTTCATGCTTCCTTCTGCTGACAAGCTTTATGGAGATGCTGATTTCATTTTCCAGCAGGACTTGGCACCTGCCCACACTGCCAAAGGCACCAAAAGCTGGTTCAATGACCATGGTGTTACTGTGCTTGATTGGCCAGCAAACTCACCAGACCTGAACATCTATGGGGTATTGTCAAGAGGAAAATGAAAACAAGAGACCAAAAAATGCAGATGAACTGAAGGCCACTGCCAAAGAAACCTGGGCTTCCATACCACTCAGCAGTGCAACAAACTGATCACCTCCATGCCACACATTATTGAGGCAGTAATTAAAGCAAAAGGAGCCCCTACCAAGTATTGAGTACATGTACAGTAAATGAACATACTTTCCAGAAGGCCAACAATTCACTAAAAATGTTTTTTTATTGGTCTTATGAAGTATTCTAATTTGTTGAGATAGTGAATTGGTGGGTTTTTGATAAATGTGAGCCAAAATCATCACAATTAAAAAAAAAACAAAGACTTAAACTACTTCAGTCTATTTACATTGAATTTATTTAATACACGAGTTTCACAATTTGAGTTGAATTACTGAAATAAATTAACTTTTCCACAACATTCTAATTTATTGAGATGCTCCTGTAATTATAAGTGATAATAACTGAGCAGCGAATCAGCATATTAGAATGATTTCTGAAGGATCATGTGATACTGAAGATGCTGAAAATTCAGCTTTACCATCACAGGAATAAATTACATTTTAAATATATTAAAATAGAAAACAGTTATTTTAAATTGTAATAATATTTCACAATATTGTTGTAAATAGATGTATCACATCCACTGAATCATGCTGTAGTGACTGAAATTAATTTATGTTTCATGTATGGATATAGTTGAAAACGTACTCTGGTCAACCAACAGACATTATTGTCTTGTGATCGCATTCGGCAAGTGCTATTCACTTTCCATTATAATGATTATACATGTTTAACTTCTAATTGTTTGCTTAAATATAATCTGACACTTGGTTATCTTGGTATTTCACATCTCAGTGCCTTAAGTGTCACGGAGCTGCCAGTGGACTTGCAAGAGCCTGTAATCATCCCTTCATCTCCCCTCTTATAATCTCAGCTCACTTTCCACAGCATGTCATTATGTGTAGCACTAGCTGTGATGAGTCACTGTGGACAGTCACTCTATCTGTTTTCTATCACAGAGCACACTGAAGACAATAACTTCATTCTTTTGTTTTGTCCTAAGAGCAAAAAGAATGGCTTTCGGTAACTTGATTGTGTTAATACTGCTTTTATTTACCGACCGAGCTCTCTTTACACTAAGATGAGTGTGAGGAGGTTAAGAAGGTAAGGAAACCAGCTGTCGCTCCATGAAGTCAGTAGCAGATTGGCCATCTGGAGCACTGAGAGAATTCCCAGTGGGATGATCCACCTGTAAACTGTGCCCCCAATAAATGGAAAAAAATATGTATTACATGTGTTTCATATTTAAAGCTCACCAAGGCCGTTTGACTTAGTAATGTGATTTCTTTTTTTGTGAATAATATTCTTTCAATGGTTAATTTTCACAGAGACTGAACAAACACCAAAGTCTACAAAATAAAATAAAGCAGACTTTTTTTTTTTACCAGTCTATTCTGATTTAATGTTTTAAAAAATAAAGCTCTGTTTACTCATTATTGTGATGTCATGTTGAAGATATTAATGAGGGTGAGTTGCAGTGTCACACAATGAAGTCCTCTGTTTGCATTTTTTTTTTTTTTTTGCAGAGTCCTGCTTGTTCTTCGTTCAACTTTAAAGCACTTTGTAAACAGTGTTTTGAAAGGTACTGTATAAATATAGGCTAGCTTTACTGTCTAGATAATTAACGTGATGTGAGACATATGCTTTGGTAGCCTATATTGTAATAATAGAACTTTCTCACTGCAATAGAAACACGTGGCTTATACACAAGTCTTGCTTTATATTATAATAATGATTTAGATAGATTAAACTGAGAGACCCTTGCCTTGTCACAAACAGAGTTTCGTTTTTAAATTATATAAATCCATTCCGAAAGTAATTTCTCTCAAGCATTAATGGACTTATACGAAGGAGATACAAAGGGTAACTGTGTTTTAAAACAATTAAACTACTAATTTTCTAAAGGTTCTGTGTTTCTAAAGCGTCTACAGATGAAGAAACCCCTAGGCCAGGGATCCTCAAATCTGGCCCACGAAATCCACTTTCCTGCAGAGTTTAGCTCTAAACCTAATCAAACACACCTGAGCATGCTAATCAATGTCTTCAGGATCATTAGAAAATCACAGGTAGCTGAGTTTGATCAGGGTTGGAGCTAAACTCTGCAGCGCATTGGCCCTCCAGGGCAAGATTTGAGGAACCCTGCCCTAGGCTATATTTTATTATCTAAATGTCATAGTCATGTACAAATTAAATAAAACGAAATTAAACGTTGCTTTGACTAACTGTAAAAACGTACGATTCCTTTAGTATTCTTATTTAGATAAAAAATAAAATAATATTATTACTGCTCAGATTTCGCGATTTGCATCACGCTGTCAGTCAGTGATGTAAAGGTACACCTTCACTACCGTAAATCCCAGAAATACAAACGCACATTAAAAATGCTGAACTTCAATTTTGCACAATAAAATATAACGTAACGCAATACCTGGCGTTAAATGTCTTGTTTCACAGCATCAATTAAACAAGACACGTTGAAGTCTGCTAAAATAAGCAAGCTGTGGCGATGTGCGTGATTGAGGCGCTTCTACTAACTAATCACGGTATGAAGGAGCCGCAGTTGCTCCTCTCATGTGTCTGCTCTGGAGCTTGGCTGATCCCCTCCGAAGACGCGTTCAATCTTCTCTAAGAAAATAAACCACGTCTGGTAAGGTACAGTTATAGCAAATGGCATGCAAATACGCGTAACATTATAGTCTGTCACAGTCATAATCAAAGGCTTGAGTTTGAGCGGATTCATTCATTTGGTCCCACGGCCCCAAATCGGACAAACCGTGTAACAATTACAGTTTATTACCACGGACTTGTGAGCATTACTGAAACACACGATTCCTACAAAACTCCAGAATGAATCCTGTGTTGGGGGAGAACGTGTATCCGTTCCAGCAGAACCAGATGACGGGCTTCGCGGACTCCGCGTCGTCGGGCCACTGGACCGATCCAGCGGGCCTTTTTTTAAGCGAACAGACGAGTGGCATCGGGCAAGATGGGTTGGACCTAGGCGCTTTACCCCCTCCGGGAACACCGTATCTGCACCTGGGTAACTATGTCCACCGGGTGTCTCCACCTCCTCCTGGCGCCGCGGCCCTGCGGAACGACCTGGGATCCAACATCAGCGTCCTCAAAACTCTAAATTTGCGCTTTCGCTGCTTTTTAGCCAAAGTACATGAACTGGAACGCAGGAATAAAGTATTGGAAAAGCAACTGCAACAGGCATTGGATGAGAGCGCGAAGTGTGTGGAAAATAAGAAGCCTTTAACGCGAGATGTTGGAGTGCAAACCGGTTTCGTTGGTTTGATTCCTATCAGGCCCGACTTGATACCCATTCAGAACGCGAACGACACCGCATATCTGTCCGGAGCCTTGCTGTCACCGACTCTCAATAACGCCATCCCCCCTCTCGAGTTCAATAACAGGACAACAGTAGAAAACCTGGGCCCATCCAATCTGACGGACTCTAACTCTAATCTTACTCCCAATTTCCCCATCAGCCCGATTGATCCTGCTCCAAAAACATTCAGCAATATTAACGGGAAGTATGTCAATACTGGTATCGGCTGTACCAGCAACCCTCCACCCAGATTTCATCCTGGCACTGTGTGGTCGTATAATCAGAGGTTCAGCAGCGGCCGTGAGACGCGGGTCTCGGGGCCAGGTGTGTTGCCATGGGTGCCTCCAGACGGAGTGGGTGTCCAGATCGACACAATCACCCCAGAGATTCGGGCCCTGTACAATGTGCTGGCCAAGGTAAAGAGGGAGAGAGACGAATACAAACGGAGGTCAGTATGAGCGCAATGTGATGTTCTTGTAAATAGATGTATAGAGCTTCAAAGTGCAACTTTTACGCACACCTTTTACGCAGCACTTTGCGCGCTACGCAGCTTCTGTAATAGCCCTTTCGTGTCAGGTCTATCTATCTATCTATTAATTAGGAGAACATGGGTGTAAAGAAATTCCCCTAATTTAAAGATAACTGTTTGTTTGTGTGTTTATTTAAACAATAATTCTAGTATTAAATAATATATTTATATTTTATTTAAACTGAAGTGTATTTTTAAATGACCTTTTCCCCCACATTTTTAGGAGTGTTGAAATGTCACAATTTCTTTATTTTGGGATTTTTGAAAATTATTTTATCTTTTTATATTATGATCTTGAGAATAACTTTAGAGGAATTTAATTCACAATCAGTTCATTTAACTGTTAGTTAACATATTGTATTATTGTATAAGTTTTTCCAGTTTCTTTCTTTTTTTTCTCGAAAAACTGAAAAACCTCATTACTGTCATGCCATTACCATAACACAAAATATTAATATCAATCATACATTATATCAAAGTCTGTTAATAAAGACCAGTGAATCCTGATTAACATTTATGTTTTTAGCAGAATCTTTAATAACAAAGCAACATCCGCTAAAGTGCACATCAGGTTTTCCCTCTGTGAGGTGAGATTACAGGTTAATAATAGTGTATCACTCAGCATTCTTGCGATAGCTCTAGCAGGGCCTTGCTTATTCAAGACTATGGCCCTCATAAAAGATATAGTACAGTAGATGCACTTAATGCAAATACATTAAACATTTTGTCAAATTTTTATGATGAATGTGTTTGCGCTGAAGAAGTGCTTTTTAGTGTCTTCAGAAATTTCAGAAGTCTGTTAGGGCTGTTTCTCACTCAGCATTTCAATCCTTATCCTGTTGACATTTGAGGCAGTATGAAGTAGCCTAAATAGAATTTCACTTTGTACTTCTTGAAGAAAAAAAATACAGCTCATATCAGTCTCAATTTCAGGGCCTATATGGGGGCATATTATTTCTAAATATATAATGTCATGCTTGGATTAGATACTTTGATATAATGAAAAATGTATTTTATAATACATCATTTTGTTATTTTTAGCGGCATTTTGCCCTAAGCCCCCATAACAAACAAATTTGAATCTAGTAAAATAGTACTAGTAGTAATGATAAATATAGTAGTGGTTTTAATTGCATTCAGTAGTTAAAGCGAGACAGTTATTTCATTTTTGAGGTTTATTTATTATACGTTTTTCCCCTAATTTTAAATATTGTAAGCTTGAATTGCATTTCTTTTTTTCTTTTTTTTTGTCTTTTATTGTTAAGATAATTTTTTTGGCTAACTATATCATATTATTTAATAGGTAATAATGTAATGCATTAATATTTTACCATGAATAATTCTAATTAGTATTAAATTATACTTTCAGCTTGGTTTCAGAAGAATACATGACTAATGAGTAAAATAGCACAAAGTTGTTATGTTAATACCCTACATAACACCTCCTCTCAATGAATCTCTCTCTTCATCTCTCCATATATTTCATTCCAACTTCAGCCGCCTCCCCTCTGTGCCTCAGCATCTGCAATGCAGTACTGAACTGAGCCAGGATGCCAATAGAGAATAATTCAACAATTTCTCTCTTACCTCCCGTATTATTATTCTATTTCTCTTGTTATTTCTTATGGAGTGTTGGTTTTTTTTTTTTGTGTATTTGTCTTATCCCAGCCGCCCGACTGCTACCCGCTGCCAAAGCCACTGAATCCCAGCCAAAATTGCACTATTTATGTCAACAGTCAGGTTTATTTCTGGGGGAAAAAAACCCTTGGTTGTATGTTTTTCTGTTATATTTTTTCTTTGTTTTAGTTGTATATGTGAGGTTTACAGCTGTCTGTATATTCAAGATGAAGAAGGTTATATGGATGTTATCTGAGAGTTACACTAACATAAATCAAGTGCTCTAACACCTGCAGTGATACTGCAGTAATGGCCTAAAATGGAAGGAACGTGTGTGTGAACAGTCCTGCACTTCCTGTCTCAGGCTGTAGCGTGCGTCCCCTATGCATACAGTCTGGTGACATGTTACGTAACACTTTCTGCTGCAAAAAAAAGAATGATTTACTACATGAGAAGAGTAGTATCAGCCCAAAGTGTAGGGTAATTTAGCTGAGATTCACTCGCTCTTAGCTAGTGGTTGTATTTCTATGACGTGTGGAAGTGGAGTTTCATGTTTGCTTTCATAAAGCTGTACAGCCTCGGTTAAGCTGAGTCAAAGTCTTTATTTTTTATTTTTTTACAAAGTACATTTTTTATTAAATTAATTTAATTCTATATACAACAGTACAGCCCATTGAATGCGCATTCAAATTAAGGTCAATTCTGTTTGTTATGCTAGGGGCACAGAAATTACACATTTCACTTTTAAAAGTATTTTTCAAGATAATATGAATATAAAAATATAATGCTATTTATTTATTTATGACATAATTATAAGGACGCCACAGTAGAATTCATTACAGTCTGTTTTTAATACTTTCTTGGCTGATCAAAGCCAAGGTATACAATAGTAAAACTCATTGAATGCACATCAAAATAGATATGGCATTTTCCCTGATTAAGGTAAAAAAAAAAAAGTTTGATGTTTGACCAATTCTGGTTTTATGAATTATTGTAGATGGGAAGATGAATACACAGTGCGGGTGGATCTACAGGACAAGGTTGCAGAGCTTGAAGAGGTAAAACCAAATCAATTTAATATTTAAATTAATTAAAATAAGACTCCGATTAATTTAAAATCTTTTCCACTGTCTACACATCTGATGACGTGTGTGTGTGTGTGTGTGTGTGTTGTGTTTCAGGACCTGCAGGAAAGCGAGGTGTGTCAGGATGAACTTACTCTGAGGGTTAAGCAGCTTAAAGCAGAGCTGGTTCTGTTCAAAGGCCTCATGAGCAATGTGAGTTAATGACAACGTTCATGTGACCCGACCTGAAAAATACCTCATTTAGCCAATATTGTTTATTTCAATGGAAGTACAAAAAAAGTCCAGTCAAATGGTGTCCCACAAATGTCTCAGCAGAGTAATTGATCCTCTTTTATCTATCCACTCCATTTCAGTTTGTCTCATTCTGGCTTTCACATCCTCTCTCCTTTAGAACCACTCTGATTTGGACAGTAAAATCCAGGAGAAGGCCATGAAAGTGGACATGGATATCTGTCGCAGGATTGACATCACGGCTCGTCTGTGTGATGTAGCCCAACAGAGAAATTGCGAAGACATGATTCAAATCTTTCAGGTTTGTCTTTCATCATCACTATTTGCATTTGCAGTTACATGAAATACATTAGATACAGGTACGCCTTATTTTCTGTGTGTTTTTACCATTCCTTACTTCCCGCCTTTCTCAAAGACTTAAGGTTTTCTTTTTATTATATTTTAATTTATACCAGATTTTTATTTACATCGCTATCAAATGGTTTGGGTCAGTAAGAGTTTTATTTTTTAATTGATTAAATTATTTATTATTCAGCAAGGATGCATTAAATAGATAAAAAGTGACAGTAAAGACATTTATAATGTTACAAATGTGTTTGAGTTCAAATAAATCAGCATATTTGAAATGATTTCTGAAGGATCATGTGACACCGAAGACTATATATTTTGTGTTTTAAATTTTTCATTCACATTACTTTTTTCTAGCAAGTAGCCACACCTCCATCAACCTTGACCCGCCGTCCTCGAAAACCAGCGTCGCAGACATTCAAGGGGAACGAGAGTGATGAACCAGTAAGCATCTCTGAAAGTGAGGAGAGCGGGAATAAGGAGATCAATGAGGAGATGCAGAGGATGCTTAACCAATTGTAAGTGGCACCATTGAATGTCATAAATTTCAGTTAAGAAAGTCCTGTTAATCAGTTTTACTCAAACATAATAAATTACTTCTCAATTAGCAAGAAGATATGCACATCAACTAAATAAATAGTACTTCTAATGAATAGAAATGGTCTACTACAATCATAGAGCTGATACATTCTGGTTTGTGTTGTTATTTTGAGGATCACACACTTAACTGGATTTGAATACAGACTGTTTAAAATAATTTAAGATAAGTAGTGTTTGTTCTTATGCCACAGGCGTGAGTGTGAGTTTGACGATGACTGCGACAGTCTTGCGTGGGAAGAGACGGAGGAAACTCTGTTACTCTGGGAAGATTTTCCAGGATGCACCTTAAGTATTGAGAACCAAGGAGATGTACGTTTGTTTTAATTGATTTCAGCTCCAGTGATGGACTTTGGAAGTGAATTTGGCATGATACATTTATGTATGAAATAGATCCAGTTCTACCTGGGAAAAATACAGTCATTTAAACATCCAATATGAAATTGAAGTTTACATTCACATAATGTTTATTTAAACCAAGTCATCAAATCTTAAGTTTATACATTTTTAAAGAGTTTTTAATTGCTTTAAGAAAATCAACTACAGTATTGTAGTAAAAAGCTTTATCTTCTGGTGTTGCTGCACCTTAAAAAAATTCCATCATATATATATATATATTTTTTGTATTGTTACTTTGTTTTCTCATCCAACTGTTTTGAGCCGACACAGATAAAATGCCCTGTCATACAAGCGTAATATGAAAACGCTCATGCTAGACCTATTACAGTTTGGTGGTTTTTGTTGGCTCATCAGTTTTGCTATAAAAATCAAACGAAGGAGAGAAAAAAAACACTGAGTTGCCATTTTAACTAATTTGATACATTTCATCTAGATGTCTCACTCTCTGCAAAATATTTCCATTATTCCATAACTTCAAGACTTCTCAAACATTTTTCTTTTGTTAATTCACACTGTCTCATACAGCAGGAGGAGTCCATAGAGAAAGTAATAATGGACACAGAGTCCCTTTTCAAGTCCCGTGAACAGGAATATCAAGACACCATTGACCAAATTGAGGTAACATTTTTTGCTTGTGCCCAAACATCTACATGAAGGTGTTTTTAGCCAAACACATAACGGCATTTTATCAAGCAAGGCAAACAACATAGAGAGGTTTCTTGAAAATATTGCATGATCTTTTAAAGGATGCCTTTTAAAGTGACTTTTTGTTACTCAAAGTTTGTGTTGTGTTTGTATGTAGTTGGAGTTGGCAACTGCTAAGTCGGATATGAACAGGCATTTGCATGAATATATGGAGATGTGCAGCATGAAAAGAGGCCTGGATGTTCAGATGGAGACCTGCAGACGATTAATCACTCAGAGTGGAGACAGGTACACACAAACACACACACACATAGCTTTAAAAAGAACTAATCATGATAGTCATTATGGACTGTTTTTCTCCAAAGATTCCGTTGTCTTTTCTCAAACCTCTTATTCCCGACCAATCCCGACATAGATCTGCACAGCTTTTGCCCAACGTAAGTAATAATATTTGAATATGGTTATTAGTATCAGAATCAGTAGCAGCAAGACCTTTTTGCAGGTATTTTTACACATAACAAAAGAATTTCTTATGTGACAGAACTTCCACAGCACCAACTAGGACATTGCAAGACGATATAGAATAGAAAAGTAATAACTTGCAATATACACATTGTTGAAGAAAACCCAATACAAGTAGACATTATATGGTATTTGTGTGTACAGGTGTGTTATGTTCAAATGCAAGGAAAGAAGTATGGTGTGTTAAATAAATAAATGTATAATAGTGTTGTGTGTTTCACGTTTATTGTCAAGTGTTCATGAGGTGGATTGCCTGAGGGAAGAAATTGTTCTTATGCCTGGCTGTTCTGGTGCTCAGTACTCTGTAGCGCCGACCGGACGGCAACAGTTCAGAGGCCTGGGCTGGGTGTGAGGGGTCCAGAATAATTTTGCCAGCCCTTTTACTCACTCTAGATGAGTACAGTTATTGGAGAGTGGAGAGGGTTGTGCCAGGGATTCGCTCAGCAGTCCAGACAATACGCTTTTTTTCTTCTGAGGTCCCCCCCCATTTTTGTTAGCTGAGCTGAACCAAGACATTAAGAAGTGCAGAGGACGATTCATGCTCCAGAGTAGAACGGGTGAGCAGCTCCTGTGTCATGTTTACCTTCCTCAGCTGCTAAGGAAGTACCGCCTCTGCTGGGCCTGTTTGACAATGGGGTCTATGGGAACGCCCACTTCATGTCCGTATAGATGGTGTGCCTTGTGGTTGTGAGACAGTTTTATTCCCACCTCCCATAGCACTCATTCAATTGTCGGCTAGTTGTTTGAGTCCACCCACGGTGCTGGTGGATGGGGTCTTGTATTGTGGTGTCTGTCATCCATTGTTTTTTTTTTTTTTTTTTTTCACACACTGAAGCATAGTTCATTGGCTGAACAGGTTTTCTCTTTTCTGATTAGTTTTTCTTAGCCACTCTGATCTCCTTTGTCAGTGTGTTTTTGGCCTGTTTATACAAGACTCTGTCCCCATTCTCAAAAGCATCTTCTTTGGCCTGACAGAGCTGTCTGTCCTGGTAGGGATGTACATATCCATACAGATAGTGGTGTATGCAGTTACAGTCTCTGTGAGCTCATCCAAATCGGTGGCAGCAGATTCAAAGACGCTCCAATCAGTGAAGTCAAAACAAGCTTTTAAATCCTGCTCTGCTTCATTAGTCCATCTCTTTACAGTCCTTATTACAGGTTTAGCTGATTTCAGTTTCTGCCTGTAGGTCGGTATTTGATAAACTAAACAGAGATCAGAGAGCCCCAAAGCTGCCTGTGGGACAGAGTGATATGCATCCTTTATTGTAGTGTAACAGTGGTCCAGTACATTACTGTCTTTGGTAGGACATGTAACATGCTGTCTGTATTTTAGCAGTTCATGGGAGAGATTTGCTTTATTAAAGTCACAGAGGATGATTATAACAGAGTCCATGTGTTGTTCTGTGTCTGTGATCTGATCAGCGAGTTTCTGCAAAGCGGTGCTCACGTGTGCTTGCGGAGTAATGTAGACACTTACGAGAATGAACGAGGAAAACTCCCGCAAAGAGTAGAATGGCAGTTGATGAAGAGTGCTTCTAGATTGGGACAGCACATCTTCAACGCTGTTACACCTGTGCACAACCATAGGTGGAGTGTGTGTAAGGCTGGGAAAGGCTTAGCCTTCCCCTGGCCACCGGGACTTGGGGCAACAATGCCCCTGCACTATTAAAGGGGTCATATGATGCCATTTCAAATTTTCCTTTCTCTTTGGAGTGTTACAAACTATTCGTGAATAGATAAGTTACCTAAAGTTGCAAAGACTAAAGTCACAAAAACAAAGATATATTCTTTATCAAAGTTAAGTCCTCCACTCACTCAATTCCTGCCCGTCTCCCTCTCACGGGACACTGCAGTCGCAGTATGGAAAGGGGCGTAACATTTCCGTCACACGCTTGAAGTATTGAGCCAATCACAGAGCACTGGATAGCTGGCCAATCAGCGTACACCTCGCTTTTCAGACCGATGAGCTTTGTAAAAATCGACGCGTTTCAGAAAGGCGGGGCATAGAGGAGAAACAATAATGTACAGTATGTGGAAAATAATGTGTTTTTTAACCTTAAACCACATAAACAAATTGCATTACACCAAATAATGTTCTTTTAAGCAGCATCATATGACCCCCTTTAAATTAATCTATTATGTCTGTTGCTAACAAAGTGAAAATGAATAGAAAGTGTCGATTGCGGTATTAAATTAAGATCTGCTTATGTTGCACAATTTGTTACCCGTTTTTACAGTTGTTCAGAGCGTGCACTTGCTAACTGAATTCTGCACTCTTGTTAATTACAAAAAACGGTGCAATAAATGGTGCATAAAGATTTAAAATTAGCTGCAACTGAAGGTGTAAACCATTGTGTGACCGTATCAGCGGCCGATTTGAATAAAAAAAAAATGGTGTGAAAGATGACATACAAGTGCATTCTGAATGTTTATTTTGACCTCCTCACCCCTTGTTGATTACTGTGGAGGGTACAGCCATACACGCATTTATTTCTGAATGGAACACACCCACTTTCGTCACTCAATACATCTCCCTTCTTTCACAGAAAATCCCCGCTTCTTATTTCGGTTGCTGTGGAGGAGGGAGAGAATGCGGAGAAGGAGAGGAAAAAAGCAACTGCTGCAAATTCTGACAGCACTGAACCGTATTGTGACATGCAGACGAACGCTGCTGTCCCGGACCACACATGGAAAAGGGCATAGGAGCGTTTATGTCCCTCCAGCACCACAGAAATAGCTGCAATTATAAACATGAGGTAGTGATAATTTCATAATAGTGACCGTGATGCTGCAGCAAGACTACACAGTAAACAGGTTATAGTTTCCTTCTGAAAGGCAAGTAATCTTGTGTAATTTCACTAGTGCCCTCTATTGGAATGCACCATCAATGGTCCAAAAAAAAACATTTCCACATCCAGCATGTAGCACCATATTAATTCTGGCCAAAAATATGAGGGCGGATGTGATATCACTCTTTCTAGATTACATAATTTTATTTACAGTTTATTTGTATGCAGATAAACACCTGGGTCATTCGTGTTATGTAATTTGAACTCTGTAATTTGTCATTTAAGGAAGATATTTAAATGAGGACTTTAAGGAATATGTTCTATTAAAAAAAGGCACTTCATTAATTCTAACTTTATTATTTACACAGTGTCGAGAAAATTAACAAGATGAAGCGCTGAAATGAAGAATTGAGAGTTAGCTTACATATGTTAAATTCTTTTTTTAATAATAATTTTGATTCATTATACCAATTCCAAAAAGATTGAATGTTTTAAATAAGACAAAGCAACTAATACACACACACAAAAAATCCATAGTATTCCTAATTGCTAATACTTGCTTATTTTGTGCTTTTGTTTTAAAAAATGATGTAATTTCCTGGAGAATGATGTCATAAAGGAATTGGCAAAAACATGTTTTGTTTGCAACATTTTGAATGGAGAAAGAAAAAAAATAAGGAAACCCCTGAAATGTTTCTTAATTACCATTTTATCATTGTAGATGTTTTACTTAAAATTATATATGAAACTATATATGAATTTTACTAAATTAACTAAAAAGATATATATGTATGTCTTTTTAGTTAATTAAATGATTATATTATGAACTTGTTTCAATGAACCACAACAGTAGGGTTTTTTAACTTTGGGTACTCAAATAATAAGAGCAAGTTATTAATTTCTGAACAAGCACTTAGCAGTTTATGTATCAGCTACCAGCGATGCCAGCCATATGATAAGTGATATTTAAAAAGGTCTGCAGTCAACTTTTTGCAGCTCTGAGTGGAGATAATTTTGGGACCAGTATTTAGCGCTCAACACTTTGGCGTGAAGTGCACACTGAAGTGTGTGGGTGTCTGCTTTCATTTTCTTATATATTCTGTGATTTTGTGCCGTGGGTGAAGGCCAGATGACTACTCATTGGCCTTGTTGTTTGTGTCTCTTGGTTGAAGATGTCTAAATCTTTAGCGTTGTGTCATCACGCACTGTAACCTGCCCTTGATCGCTTAGCCTCAGTCAATGTCATAAGCCATTTAGTTGCATTAGCATCAGTCAAAAACAGATTCTCAAGTGAATTTTATTAGATTCACTCTGTGAGGGCCAGGGTTACAAAAACAGTTTACAAAGATGATTCTTAAAGTGCATCTGGCTCAAAAAAAAAATGTGACAGTGCAAATAAGAAGTAAAACAAATTGGTTTGTTAGGTCAAAAAAGTCTGAGTCATTATGCACTTATGCATAAGTGATGGCTGAACATGTTAAGTGCTGCTGAGGGCAATGTATTCCACTTTATTTCCACTCTCCATGCTGAACTTCTCCTATGCTATTTATTTATTTTTATTTGTTTAATTATTTATTTGACTAAAGAGGGTTCCCAATATCAATTTCACAATTTTAGCCAAAACAATTTACGATTTTACGAGTCAGAAACAGAAAGAGTAGTTAGATTCAGTTTAAACTGAAGGAGTATAGTCTCGATTCACTTTAAAAACATTGTAATCCCAACAAATCACTTATTGACAAAACTTTACATGCATAAATCTAATTATGAGTCAGTGTGCTGGGTATTTCTGTCCTTTGTTTGCATTACTTTTTTTAACCTATATTTATCAACTTATGAATGCTTTACTGATAATTACTGGCAAAACAAACTGTAATGGAAAAGCTCAACTAACATATTTGTATATCTTGAGAGATTTTTGAAATTCTGATTTTAGATGTGGAATGGATGGTTTTGAAAGTTTATTGTATTTATACTTTAAGACACTTACTGAGGCATTTACAGGCACACATCTGCTTTAAAACCTTCATAATAATGCTAACAATGTCTGTCTGCTTGACTCTTATTAGCAGCAACATGTAGTTGTAGATATTTTCTTGTAGTTGTAAACCATGGAAACAATAGAGCTGCTTCTGTGATTCATAGCCTGCAGTAAATTACCATGCCAACTTGTGTAGCTTTGGTTTCCATAAATGTAAGCGGGTCTGTGTGAACTGAAGTGATATTATGCCATTTATTGCAATCTAAGGTCACAGGCTCACATTATCCAAAGTCTTCGTTTGTAATATGAAGTGGTTAATATAAAAAGGAGAAATGTAAATGAAATGAATGTTTAAAACAAATGCTTATCAGTGTGCTATGAATAGTATGTGAATGAGGGAAATTGTATTCCCCAAACACACCGTTGGTTCTGTGAGGCAACATTAGAAAAGGGCTTCTAAACTGCTCCTGGTTTAAGAATGTTTTTGTGCAATAGACTACTATTTATTAAAAATATGAATTTGTTCTGATTCTAGATATCTGATATCTAGATCATTGAAACTTGTAAAGATGGTCTCAAACTGGAAAATGTAAAACTGTGTAGATATCAAGATGGACAAGCTGAAAATAAATTATTTTAGTGAAAACATGGCTAATTCTTGGATCTTATTTGCATGAAGTACTCTAACTTATTATTAATTGACCCATATTAGGTGAAGAATTTGTATTTGTAGTTTACATATTTTTCGAGCAGTGACGGCAGTGCCTGAACTGATGTTACTGCAATTTTTCATGTATTATTATTTTACACGCATTATTATTCTCATTAATTTAATGAACATATTAAATATTTGTACTTTAAGTGAACTGCTACAAGTTTTAAATGGTGACCAGTTACACCAGTTGCTTTCCGTTTTTAATGGTTTTGAAAGAATTTTCTTATGTTCACTAATGCTGATTTTTTTTTCATTATAAAAGTTAATTATTTGAAATGTTATTACAATTTAAAACAAAACTGTTTTAATATATTTTAAAATGTAATTTATTCCTGCAATTTCAGCTATTACTCCAGTCTTCGATGTCAAATGATTCTTCAGAAATCATTCTAATATGCTGATTTGCTGCTCAAGAAATATCTTATTATCATTAATGGTCACTACAGTTGTGCTGCTTAATATTTTTGTTTTTAAATTAAAATCTTAACATTCATGGACATATCGGTTAACTTCCCAAAAAAAACTTTTTTTAATGCTTTCTTCAAACCATTCTCTAATGTTTCACAGAATCCTGAATCCAAAAATTAGACCTTCACCTAAACTCTATAAGAAATGTTTAATTTGATGACAGAATGATTCATCCACTATATACCGGGGGGAAAACAGCTCTTCCTTGATTGTCATATAATCTGTTTCCAACTCATTAAATTGGTTGACTATCTGAGTCACCGTTTGCCATTAGTGGCCAGCTCTTTGGCCATAGTTTGGACACAGGGCCGAATATTTCTCTCTTTTTGATTGCTGCTGTGAGCTCAGCAGTCATTACAGTGATGCTGTTACCACAGCGACCGAACTGTCTGTAGTAGCACTTTGCTGAGCTTTGTTATTGGCTGCACTGCTTCCGTTTGCTGCTTTATGCAGCCAAAACGACACTAATGCCACCTACATGTCTGCCTAAAGAGATGTTACCATTTAGTTTGGATTATTTAGGCATATTGCATTTAAGAAAAAGATTTCATGTCACACCTCAAAAGGATTTGCATGCCACTTGCATTAACCACATACACAGATGAATAGCATTGCACATGTGCAGATCATGTTTTATGCAAGCAGAAAGCTCCAAGACATCACTTCTGAGATGATGGTGGTCTGTTCTAAAGCATACGCCCATATTTTTGCGCCTCACCTCCTTTCTTAGTTAAAACACCAGGCCTGTGAGGGGTGAAATTGTAGTACAGAGGTCCACCCAGCCCAACCCGTGCTGTCCGTTAAGGTACCGACGAGGAGCGAGGGGTGTTTGTGTGTGTGTGTGTGTGTGTGAAAGAGAGAGAGAGAGAGAGAGAGTGTGTCACTGAAAGTGTTCGTGATCTCTCTCTCTCTCTCTCTCATCCCCTCCCTTCGCATCTCACCAGGCACATACATCGCGGAGACAGGAGACATTTCTTTTTTTTCTCGTCCAGGTCGTTTTAATCCGTTCTAGAAAAGCGTTTATCATGCTAATGTCTCTTGGTTTACTGCTATTTCCAACAGCCTAACAAAAGTTGAAGCCTGTCATTTTAATTAGGTCGTCACTTGACTGCGTATATTTTTCCTAATACGTGCTCTCGGGAGGATATATAGTCGCATTCAGTGTGAAAAACTGAAGGAAGCTCTTCAGACGGAAGACTGGATTTGTGTTTCGAGGCTTTAGTCTCCTGAGGCTCTTTCGGTAATGCAGCACTTTTTGTGATGAATTATTGAATTATTATATACTGTATTGATATAGAGTTTATGTATGTTTTTTATCGTCAATATAAGAAGTTTGGCTATTGACTACTAATTCTCTCTCTCTCTGTATCTTTGGTGACGACGGTCTGTTTTATAAAGCACCTGCAGCAAAATGTGAGTACCGTATATTTCCAACAAAACGCTAGTGCAGTTAAAAGCAAAAACTCTTATTCATTCAGTAATTATTGAGGTTTTGTTTTAAACTACTTTTTATGCCTGAGATGTATTGAAATATTAGAACGCAATTTATTGTGCTCTCTGTATTGTATTTAGTAAATGTAATTCTGCGTCTGCGGAGAGTTCGTTAACAGCACCGCAAAACCTCTCCGGTTTTAGGAGCTGATGCATCATAAATTGCGAGGACTTTAGTGCCCTGCTCCATCTATCGGAATTTAGAGGAAACTGCATCGAGAATGCTATGAAATCGTGGTCTTATATACATACACAGAACTTACCTGCACTAAACACTGAGAACTATCCCATCAATAACTATCGGCAATGCGGTTTAAACAAAATATATAAGTTCTTTATTATAGTGTTTTGTATCTTTATCGATCTACGTCCAGTGCCAGTCCTAATAAAGTTATCGAGCAACTAGGCCTACTGTTGCTGTGGTTAGCCTACTTACCTCCCAATGCAAACGCGACTTCTGTTTCCAAGTGTGTAACAGAATAACTTTAAGCTACTGAAAACACGGTTGAGGGTCCTATAAGGCATTTTTGTTCTTTTTGGGAGCCTTAAATAGACCCAGGGAACACCTCACCCCTTTTAATGTGCACCCTAGCACCAGTCATTTAATGTGATGTAATGCTTTTTTATGACAAATTTCATTTAAACTGTCTTATCCCACATCTGTCAGGCTTTTTATTGAGCTTTGACTGCATCATGACCTGCTGAATTTAGGCCAAATTCTAATTAATTTGTGTCTTATTGAGCCTACACTCTTAAAAATAAAGGTGCTTCCGATGCCATAGAAGAACCTTTTTGGTCTAAATGGTTCCATAAAGAACCTTTAACATCTGAAGAAGCTTTCTGTTTCACAAAAGGTTCTTTGTGGCGAAAGAAGGTTCTTCAGATTATAAAAAGTTAAGAAAGAGATGGTTCTTTAAAGAACCTTTGCCTGAATGGTTCTTTGCGGAACCAAAAATGGTTCTTCTATGGCATCGCTTGAAGAACCTTTTGAAGCACCTTTATTTTTAAGAGTGTATGCAGAACCAGTGGTGCAGAGGAAGCCTTAAAGGCACAAAAAAATGTGCCTTCCCAATCCCTGTCACTTCTCCCCTCAGGTCTGCCCCGGATGCCACTGCTAGCCCTGGAGCCCCAGAGGGTGAGGGGGGCCCAGGCGCCCAACCTCCCAACCTCAGCAGCAACCGTCGTCTCCAACAGACACAGGCCCAAGTAGATGAGGTAAACCCTACCAATATGAACTCAAATATGATGTTGAAAAACAAGCGGGACTAGGTGAATCTTTACTCTAAAAAGAGTAAAATATAGAAATGAGAAAATGAATACAATTTAGACAGAAGAAGATATTCTGTAGCCTGTACTTAAATGTGGGAACTTGAGTACAGGCCTGCGGTTCAAGGAAGTCTACTAAAGCTACTAAATACTGCACTTTTTCAAGTTTATATTATATTCTGATCAGTATATATTTTTTATGGCTTTTAATATATTGGATGTGACATTATATATTAGTAAAAATGTTAATTATAGCAGTGAGGAAGTCAGTAAAATTAGAGGAGCAGACTAAAATTTATCAGAGCTAGATGGACTCTTGGATGGACTTTCTTGGAACTATAAAATTTACATGCAATCAAATTTTGAGGTACTAGTCAGTCTCTCATGTAATATTAATCCTAATATTGCTTCCAATGTTAAGTGTCTATGAAGACGTATATATTTCTTGGTTTTTAAAGAAACTTTGCTGAAGGGTCTTGCGAACCAAAATGGTTCTGCTATGGCATCGTTGAAGAACCTTTTGAAGCACCTATTTTTAAGAGTGTAGGCAGAAACCAGTTCATTGATTTTCAGTTTCACATTGAATCTCACTGATGCTGTCTCAGTAATGTCTCTGATTTCTTAAATGCTAAGTTGCTGTGTCTGTTTTTTGCAAATGTGTTCAGGTGGTTGATATCATGCGTGTGAATGTGGACAAGGTTCTGGAAAGAGATCAGAAGCTATCAGAACTGGACGACCGGGCGGACGCGCTGCAGGCCGGAGCATCGCAGTTTGAGAGCAGTGCTGCTAAACTGAAAAACAAGTACTGGTGGAAGAATATTAAGGTGCGCTCTGGGATATTTAGTACGATTTGACTGTAGATGCTGGGTTGGGTTTTTTCACATTTGGAGTTCATGGTCTCAAGTCCTATTTTAATTTAAATTATTTTTAAGATACATATTTAAATTAAAACTGTTCAAATTAAATCTCTGAATGCAAATACACATGTATTTGTATTGTAAATAAGATGTAAAACCATTCTTATGTAAACTGTTGCATTCAGTTAATTTACATAAGAATTTAAACAGAAATTTGTTAAAGGAAATATTTTGAATTTAGATTTAGTTTTTCACTTATAAATAATACTAAAAAATATCAACTGATTCAAAAATCAAAATGATTATATTAGTCTCTGTTTTAAAGATTAATCTATCGATTTATAGTTTAGTATAGATACTTAGTAAATATACAAATTAAAAGAATAAATACACTGAATAAAAAATTGGTTTACAGTTAATTACAAAGAAACAACAAGTAACATTGAATTAAACATGACAGAACATCACAGTATTTTCTTATAAAACATACTCTAATAATCTTCGAAAAATCAATTTTTACAGTATAGTGCCTCCTTTAATGTTTCTATATTGCCAGCAGTAATGATGGCTCATGAGGCAAAGCTGACTCAACACTAAAGCAGAAGCATTCTCATTTGGATATAACCTGAATGCAGTCCGGCCCATAAGTCACAGCGCTGGCGAGCGTTGGAGATATATTAGGAACGTTGCAGTTGTGGCGCAAGCTTAGGTACTGCAGTAGCAGAATAAATCCAGCTACTCCTGAGACGTGCAGACGATCAGGCGGTTACCATCTTGTTTAATTTGTTACTTACTAATTACCAGTATAATTCCATTGATGATCTATTTATAGAAAGAGCATTTTGGAGCATGACATGGGTCATAAATCTTTAGCAAACTTATTTACATTCTAAATAAAGAATTCATATATAACTGAATTTATTCCTTTTTCCTTAGTAGGAAAAATGCCTTGTTTTAAATGGAGAGGAACTTTGATGTTTTGTGGACATCTTGTACAAGCCTCCGTTGGTCCGTCTGGCCCTCTGACAGCCTCACTTTACATATTACATTTTTATCTCTCCATCCAGCTATCTGTCAATCCATCCCCTCAGTGTAGATTTATAAGCTCCCCCTCATTCTCTTCCCCTCCAGACAGCATAAATTTATTACTCCCTTACCAACCCCCCACCGCCTGCCCCAGATGGCCCGAACAGCTGCCCGTCCAATGGCATCTCCGAGTGGGAATGGGGGGAGGGGGCTTCTAGTCCCAATCTGGATTACAGCATTTCTGGATTAAAACCCAGCTGTGATTTGTGATGTAACTAGATGTTTGTTTTATTCTTCTTTTTCCTTTTGCATTTCTTTACTCTTACTGCAGACTTTCTTTTTGTAAATTGACTCTGTATTTTTTTAGCGAAGCGTATACTTGTGAGAGAAATATTGAAAGCATGCACATTCTTATATATCGATTTTTATGTCTTCATTTCAGATAGTCCTGCAGTGTGACAAATGAAAAGTATAAATATGTACTCTCTCAATTAATATGAGGTCAGAAAAGCTACATGTATTGTTGTATTATTACATGGAGTATAGAACTTTCTGAAAAGTATTTCTTCTCTGTAAGAAATAGAAAAAGGCTTTAAAATGTTTTAGTATGATTCTTTCAAGGATGACAAGTGTAAAAAGAAAAAAAACCCCCCCCCCCCCAGAAAAAAATTTTTTTAAAAAAAAAATTTTTAAAAAAAAAACAAAAAAAAAATAAAAGAATAAAGGATAGATAAAACAAATATGCCTATAATTCATAAAAGTCGTTACTATTTTCTATCACAATGAGTAGACATAAACTGCTGGATAAGATTTATAATTTAAAATCACCGATAAAGGGAATTGTTTGTTATTGAATATTTTTTTATCCCAAGAACAAAAAGTAATAGGTTGAGAAACAAAAATAAATGTTTAATTAAATATTTTTATTAAAGTACTTAATTTATTTACTTTCTTTTATTTAAATTTAAAGGAATAAATCCAAATCAGTTATAAAAGGTAACCTTTTGACTATTAGTGCTAAACCATTTGATCTTACACAAAGATATGGATGATATGCTATATATATATAAGATATAATATTATAGATCTATATATATTATATATATAATAGTATAGATAGTCAGCAGTCGATTTCTCAAACCGAATGATCATTAGCTTGCAAAATAGAGTAAACTAGCTATAGGGTGGGGATAATTTGTGTTATAAATATAGACTGCGTGAAAATGATATCTTTATTCATGAGCTTAAGATCGAGTTACTAGATTACTCTTTTCTTTTACCAGATGTTGATCATGATGGGAATTATGGGGTCATCGTGCTGGGCATTGTTTCAGTGAGTGAAAAGCTGATTTAGATTCACAAACACTGTCAGTGTGGTTGATTACTTGTAAATCCAGTAAAATAAAACGTAGTATTATGTCATTTATGCCCAGCATGGATGTTTTGCCACCTTGCAGTGACTTTTAGTCATATAAAGGCATACATGTAATGATATAGATAAGAAAAACAAATCTTGTATTGCAGCTGCTATTTAAATACTGATAATAGCAATAGTGCTTACTAAGCAAAAAGAAGATCAGTGATTTAGCATCAAATTTAAAGCTGAATTTATTCTTGAATCAGACAGGACTGAATCAATTGCAATAATTTATTTAATTTTCTTTCTTTCCGACAGTGTACTTCTACTACTGAGCCTCTCGTGGGACGCACAAGGACAGGAGACTCAGGCTTTGTGTGAACTCCACCCCTTTTCTCCCCACCAATGCCTTTCATTGAATCCAGTGTGTGTGTGTGTGTGTGTGTGTGTGTGCAGTCATTGACGCAGTGCCTCTCCTTCCCTTTGTCTGTCACTGCATTTCTTTGTACCTCTCTTGAGCGCTTTGCAACAGTGCCCGAGCTTACTCAACTCCTTCGGTTAGGAATATCTACTCATGGTTTTAGATTGGAGAATGTGTTGGCCCTTTTCAGGCCAAAAAAATAATACAAAAGAATGGGTGATGCAATAATGCAGATCTGTAGCACTGGTCCAAATGAACCCCTGAATAACTAAAGAGGGAAAATGAAACGCAAAGATCAGTTAAGACTGAGTTTAGGATCAAGTCATGCATTTATGCATAGAAGCCAAAGTGTACTATTTTACCCAGAAATAACTGATGTGGTCTTATCACTACAGTATTAACAAAGTGCACCTGCAATGAAAAATTAGTAGTAAAGTAAAAATTTTATATACAATATTTTTTTTGAATTAATTTGATCCCTTCTTCATATATAGATTCCTAGCAGCAACTTGTTTTCACGTCTTAATATGGAGCTTTAAAAACCTGAATGATTTTAGAGAGGTAAAGACCATGTGTATTAAATATCTGATCTAGGATGTTAATTCCTTCTATATCATAATGTAAAACGGTGCAATGTTTATAATTGATTTTAAGAGTTAAAACGTTTAAAAAAATATGAGAAAGCTAGTATGATGTTTCACTTCATACTTAAGCATCTGCAGTCGACTTGAGGGGAATCACAAATCGTCACTTTTGCTCTTTGATGTTATGTCTTTGACATTAATGTCAGCCAGATCAGTTGAGTTTGGAGGAAAAAACAGGGATGATAAAAGATTTGGCGTGAAATGAAGATTGAATGTTACAGCAGCGACCGCGTTATAAAATATTTTGATTTAAATATTTTTTGCTATTTTTTTGTATTTATGTTCAAGATTATTGTGATGCAATTAAATGCAATTTATTTGATATATTTAATGCCATTAAAAAAAATGGTAAAATTAATGGCATTAATCATGATCATATTAACCCCTTGCACCTCCTGACTTTACTGGCACCATGATGTCTTTGGGCTGAAAGAATAACTACTGATATGCAAACTGAAAGAGAAATTATAATGTGACTAGTTTAATGTATTTGTAAATATTTGGGATTCAGTGTGGGAGCAGATACCTTATAAGCACTGGAGACGACCATGTTCAGGGATGTACCTCTGCATGTGTTTGTTAAATATACATAGGCACTTTAATTACCTTAGTTATAGTGATTGTAAGTTTAACAGGACATTTTTTGGTAATAAGGACATATTGTCCAGCACCTGAAACTATGAGAATTTGCTCTTATAAGATCATCATGTGTAAATAACATCCCCTACATTCAGCATTAACCCAAACTGCAAAGCTAATGTATGGCAGTGAATGTTGTTCCTTAAAAAAAAAATTCTATTGCATCTAAATGCATTCCATTCATTTGTAAATATGTGCTGCACAGATGCATAAAATAACAGTTCCTGTCCCTGAGCATTTGGAGCCAAGCTGCTAACTCGTGGTTCATTTTAAAGCATGTCTGCTTGCCCACCATGTGCCGATTCTAATAAAGTGCTGATGCTGTTACTCGCTCCTCCCCTGTGTAGTGGGTTTTTTTTTTGAGCGGGTGGGGAAACTGAAGCAAAAAGTTTCTTCTGAAATGAGAGTTGCAAGAGTTCCCATCACATGCAACTCTAGTAAAGGAACAGGATAACGAAACTTTGTGAATATGGTATGATTTAATTGGTTATTAATCAGCAACAATGATCATCCAAATCACAAATTGAAATGAATCATACAAAGCGGCGCTACAGAAATGTTTCATACTACAGCACAGATGAGTAACCTAATTAGAAAGCGTGTACATGAAATGCACTTAATGTCTATTGAACCATCATGTCTGAACAGTAACTGTTTTATTAACATGAAAGAACATTTCTAGATGCAAGATCTCAGCTAAAACAATCTGTTTTTAGCATCTACTGGACTGGTACATACAGATTCAAACTAAATCATACATGAAAATTAATCAAGACAAGATCTACGGTTTATAGCAAGAGAAAAGTCTACGCTTTTACACAAACTAAGCAAATCAAGGAGGGGGAAAAAAACCCGGTTACATTAGAAAAAGTTCAAAAAGACAGGAGCAACAAGAAAATGTATATAAAAAAGCCATAAATGATATGAAAATTAAAAAAAACAGGACCCATGAGCCTATTGTAGAAGCAGAATTTGTATGTATTCACATTTTGAAAAACAATGGCATGTCTTAAAAACGAAGCAATCACAATATTTTTGCAAAAATGAGGGGGTGTCTTTAAGCACTCAACACCTATCTATATATGACAGAACTTTCAGACAAAGTTCTGATGATACAAAGCATAAAATAAGACCGTTTCACTATAAAACACTGAACTCGGCGGGACTGATTTTACAGAGTTGAAGTATAAACGAACCGACAATGATAAAAGAAATAAATCTACAGCAAAGACGCACTTAACTCGAAATCCTCGAAAAAGCTGCAGATTTTCACAGCCACTACTACTTCGACTAAAAACCGTCTGGGCGATTTAAATTTTAAAAATTAGCTTTGAGTACTTTAAAATCCTGTGCACACGGACTACTGCACAGGTATGACGATACTACATCAGAAACAGTCTGGTTTCTCAGTTGCTTTGAAATTATTGGCACAGGCCATTTGTAACAAATAAGGTGTGTGCTTAGCATGGTAACGTTCTCAATGGAACCGTCAATTGTGCATCATCTTTTTGGATCCCATGATTTTAACAGGCTACATACTTGTCCTTCTAGTTTGCATGCTTGAAATTATGCAGACAAAATGTTTTTTCCATGCAAAAAAATAAAGTCAATTGTGCTCAATCAGACTGTGAGCAAACATTTCGGTTAATGATATTGAAAATAAGAGAGAGAGAATACAGTCCGGCATGGTAGGCAACATCAAAGAAATTTTCGTCATACGAAAAAAAAAAAAAAATAGACAGCCTATTAAAACCCTTCGAAAAATATACCCACCAATTTTCAATGAAGCCCCTTATCTTTTTATTTCTTTTTTTTGAATTTGCCCACCATCTCGTTCTCACTTGTGTTGTTCACTTTTGAACAATCAATGGCGTCATCTTCCTCTTCTGGGTCTGCATCGTTCTCGCTCGCCCTGGTATCTTCATCTTCATCATTTGGATTTTGCGACGAATCATCAGAGGTGCGAGATTGTTTGGGAGAGGGTGCATCGGTCTCCTCTTCGTCTTCCTCCGCGGACGCCGAGGGAAGTTTTTCGAGAACGACTGCGAGTCTGACTTTACTTGGACGTCCTCTCTTACGACGCGGAGCGGTGCCATCGGCATTCTCACCTCCTGTCTCTCCACCTTCTGCGGTACAAGCCTTGATTTTGCCAGTACCTGGAGGTCGGCCTCTCTTGCGGGGAGTGTCTCCAACTTTCTTTTCGACAATCTTGACCTTTTTGCCAGAACCTGGAGGTCGTCCCCTCTTGCGAGGAGTTCCGTCGGGGTTTCGTTGAATGACCTTCAGTTTGGTGCCCGAGCCTGGGGGTCGGCCTCTCTTGCGCGGAGATCCGTCAGCCTGCTGAATCTTCTTCACCTTGTTGGGAGAACCCGGAGGGCGGCCTCTCTTTTTTGGGGTTTCATCTGAGGCCCTGGCAATCTTGGCAACCTTAGTAGAACCTGCGGGCCGACCCCTCTTCCTTTTCAACGAGCCTGCTGGCCTTCCTCTTTTTTGTGGAGGGCCGTTGGCGACATCAATGCTGCTTTCGATGCCATCTTGTTTGGCTCCTCCGCTTTGCGAACCGGATTTTACTCCATACTTGCGTGGTCTTCCTCTACCTCTTTTTACCTTGGGACCTTCAGCGATGGGATGAATGCGTGGTCTTCCAAGGGGTTTTGACAGTCTCCGCTTGCGTTGTAAACTCAACCTGTGAAGTCTCTCTGATTCTTCCTCAGGCGTGAGCGGGATCTTTCTCGGCCTACCGGGCATTTTGATCTTCTTTGGTCGACCACGTTTCTTCACCTTGGTCTTTATGACTATGTCAGGAGAAAAGAAGTCCACCTTTTTCGAAGGCCTAGCATTGGGTGTCGGTGCTTTCTCGGTAGTGAACTTCTTATTGAGTGACCCTCGTGGTCTGCCTCGTCCACGTTTGGGCGGATGGGTGCTGCCATTGGGCAGAGGGCTCTCGGTTCCTTCTTTATTCTCAACCTCCATCATGTTGCAGCTTCTCGCTCACAACTTCAGATGTATCAGTGCCACGCTCGTCTGTTTGGTGCTGAGAATCTGAAAACAACAAGATGAGGAGAAAAAAGTTTTGAGATGACGATACAAAGCATTATTTGAATTAAGAACTTGAACAGATACCTCATATCGTTTTCCCTCCAAAACCAGAATTTACTATTTTCCACAATAAATTATTTTTGCAAATACGTATGAGCAAAGCTGTTTGCTTACCTTGTATTTTCATGAGGAGGGGGTGTCAAAAAGTCATTCAAAAGTTATGTAAAAAGTTATTCTCAATTTTTTTTTCACTCTCTCGTGTGCAACCTTAATGATCTAACTTGATATTATTTTTTTAATTAAAAATAAAATAATATATATAGATTATTATATTTTACTTATGGAATCTTATGGTTGGAAATGTAAAAGTAAATAATAGTTAATGTCAAACAAAAAATGTCCAAGAAGGAATAAAACATCTGAATCGATTTAATGAAACCTCTAATAAATTAAATAAAACCAAAATTTTAAGCTAGGAAACTATCTTATATTAATTTTAAATATTAGTATTTTTTTTTTGCGTTTGGGACTATTGTGTTTAATTACAAAATATTAACCATTCAACAACTTCACTGAATCTATTTATGTAGCTCATTCAAAACAGATATAATTTGGGGGTTTTAATTCTTATTATAATTTATTAGGGCTTTCATATTATAATTTTAAAAGAAAAATCTTTGTAAAAAAATACGATAGTAAATTAAAATTACGCAACCGAATTAAACGCCGTTTTTTTCCCAAGAAAGCAAGCGCTAAATCTGTTCATTAATAATAATATATACACGGATATTTAAATATAAAAATGCACTAACTAAAAATAATTTTCATAAGAATGGAGGGGTTATGAGGTGCACTGGTGTTTTTATTTTTAAATAATTTTGTGAGCAATTTATTTTCAAACAGATCGAATGGATTGAAGCGCTGTTTGGAGACTCGAGACAATAGAAAACCCATCTCATTATGACAACAGAAAATGAATTGGACAGAAGTTCGAGCACGTTGCTAGTCTAACGTTACTTCATGCATGCTTCACGGATGCAAATGGACATCTTTATCACAGCATTGAAGAAAAAAAATGCATCGTTTTTTACCGCGAGATCTTACATATTACAAAATATCGACGATAATATTCTACTTGTATTTTAATTTTTTATGGAGAAATAACGCAAAATTCGTCAAAATGATTTAAAAATACACACGACTTCATGCAGTATAACATGCATAAAAGAGCGGATGCTGTAGACTGGCTGCCATCATGTACAGTGAAGCCCGCGAGCTTTTGTAGTTCCAGGTAAAATGTGAGGCACTGGCGATTTTTGTTAGCTGCCTGCTAACCCGACTAAGATAACTTTTCAATGGAAAAAGAGACTACTTTCATTCCTTCGACATTAAAAAGCGGCAAATATTCGAAACACAACGCACCTTACTCGCAAAGCGCTTTCACAACAGCAGAGATGATCTTTTTCATGCATTCGACAATATTTTCGATGCAAACAGCATCGGACAGTGGGCGGGCGACTGATTATTTGAAAGGCAATGCCAGTTCTTCCTCGTCTGTCGCTCGGCGTCGACAGCTCCTGTCACAGCGCCACCTACTGCGGTGGAGTGCGCAAACGCGAACGAAGAATGAATGCGTGGGTCAAATGAAAAAAGAAATAAACCAGTTATGTGTGTGAATTTATTGTGACAGAGCCAAAACACGCAATTATTGTATAGTCAAAGAACGCAAGAGTATGAGATGGAATATTCCAGTTATGAGCTGCTGAGAAGTACAATTCTAAAAAGTGTAAAAATGGAAAAGACATCACAAGGTTGCATGTTTCATTTATAGACCTAGGGCATAACTTTAATGACACATAAAATGCCCCTATTGTCTGACAGATACAACTAAGATGGCCTCAGGCCTGAGATATCACATCTATGTCTGAACACAGCTTAAAAAAAAAAAAAAAGCATTGCCCGCCCTTTTTAGCCAATCAGAAAAGCGTTCTGCTTTTCAATCATTTGCCGCGTTTTGGTTTGCTAACATCCGGTTTGCTGAGCTCTTGGGGGGTGGGATCTCGGAGAGAGGGAGTTTGGTTGAAAGGGAAAAGAACAGCATAAACATTAGAAGGGGTAAAACAGTAATATAGATAAATATATATATTATATTAATTAAAATTACTGACTGTATGATAACATATTATATGACTGACTGATTGATAATTTATAAACGGTCAGTAATATATCATATATTGTTTAATACCTATGTTTTATGATTTACCACCATAAGAACTTCTCTAAAAGCATAAAATCAAAAAACGATTAAATGTGTAGGCTAATTGTTTTTGAGGTTATGTCCTTATAAATTATGTTGGTAGCCTAAAGTCTCCGGCTCTTTAGGTATATATATATATATATAGCCAATTATACCTGAATTACTGTTTAGATTTATTATTCATATTATATTCAAGTATGCTTTTCTTTAATAGATAGTATACTGTCAGTTTACTTTTTATGATGAGTTTATCGGCGATGCCTAACAAAATTATACTTAAGCATATTCTTAATTTCATTCATTCATTCATTTTGCCTATTTATTTATTTCTCGATCAACCGTTAATCTATAGGCTATAGGCCAAATATACAGAAAAAGTATGTTTTGCATAGGTCTACTTGTATCTACTTGATCTGTTGATAGAGATTAAAAAAATAAAAAAGTGTAATTAAATATTGTAAGTATACTTTTAAATATTATCTTGAAATGCTCACAGTTTTTTGGTAAAAAAAAATATTTAATAATCAAATGTTATGCTAAGAAGAACAGTCAGATTGGGTTGAAATTGCTTTCCTTACAAAGTTCATTTTAATAATAATAATAACATAACATTTTATTAATATTAAGTAGGCCTAAAAAATTTTTAACTAAAAACAGCGATTTTAAAACTAATAAACTTGAACATGTAAGTTTACAAGATATGTAAAACATACACTGGAGTACCTCAAAGAAACCAATATGTGTGAAAAAAAACCAACTTCAAGCCAAGTATACTTAGAATATGAATTGTTTTCCTTACAATGTAGTAAAGTTTCTAGCATATTTTCCAAGTATACATTATGTAGTAAGTATACTAATATCAATGCATTAATACTTAGTTGGTCGACTTTTTAGTTTGCTAAAATAACTATGTAGTGTACTTTAAGTGTAGCAGTAGTAAACTTTGAGCAAATAACTATTTTATATATTTTTCTTATACTGCAAATAAGTAAATTTCACATCATACTTAGTACATAATTTGCTATATATATTTTTTGCAATTTTAAGTATGCACTGAAAAGAAAAATGGAGTGTGTGTTCAACAAAAATATGAGGCAATATCCAATATACAGGTCTATTGAATATTGACAGTACACATAAGTATACTCCAATGATAATACACTTGAACTAAAAGTATACTTCTTTTTTGTAAGGCAAGGCCAATATAAGTATACATTTGGGAATACTAAGAATACATTCACCTCTGTGTGAAGCATGCTATTCATTTAAATGTGATATCAGAAAGATTAAATCATTCATTTTAAAGGAAGGAAATAATGCAGCTAAAAGGATTGAAAAGAAAATGAGAGAACTTAAATGCATTAAGCATTCTAAAAAAAACTACATAGTATAACATTTAATTCAACAAAAGACAAATGTACATGTAATTAGATTTTCTTTATTATATGTTATTAAAATGTATGATGATGAATGAGGAAATGCAAATTGACTGATATTCTATCAAATAACTTGACTAAATTTGTATCCTGTTATGACAGTAAATCCGTCCAGCACATCCTAGTGTAGAAAAACATACTGGAATACAAGCTTTACAAGATTTATAAAGTGAAAATAACTAGCCTATAGTCTATTATGGGTGCTTAAGTTCACTATTATGGTGAGAAACTATTGAGAGCTGGGAAACGTCCTTCAGGCCCTGAGTGAAGAAAACCATGAGGTTTATGCACTGATGGTCCTCATCTCACTCAGAGAGTTCTTTAGCATTTATATTCCCATCTTTCCAAACACCGTGTGCAATTGTGTATTTTCTCTGCCTTATCCATTAAAACAAGACATTTGTTAAAGAACCGTATGCAAAACACAGTCAAATATTCAAACCACTTCATGCTTGATAATGGTGAGAGGCTTTCAAAATGAAAATACGCTCTAGAAAAAAAAGGCTATTTGGCACCCCGCCTGTGTTTGTCTGAAGGAGACCATTTAGGAGACCACTTGCTGATTTCAATGCTCAATCTCATCAGTTCTTTTGCATTGTTGTGAAACAGTTTTCTGGTATAGCTGTTTAATGAATCCACTGCATAGTGCATACCAGATGGTGGAGGTTGATGTTCTGTATCTGATGTCTCAAAGCACCAGCAGAAAGGAGCGGGACAGTCTCTCTTTGCCTACTCAGATCCAGGGGACTTATAAAGATATTCTCTGCTTTGCATATAACCTAATCATAACTCCTTGGTTTCACGGCTTGAGGCGCTGAGTAGAACAACTTGAGCATATGGTTGGGAGAAAATGTGATGCATGTTATATAACACGGTCAAGAATTATCCACAAGTTTGCTTTGATTTTCAGGCAACTGTATAAGGTTTTAGATAAGATTTTGTGATTTCAGGTTATGCAAAAAAGCTAAATGAATGCATTGGATAATGGACGCATAAGAAAAATATGCTGAAGTATGCTCCATATGACACATACCTTAATACTAACTATGATATACATATGAATCATGTAATGAATCATACAGCCTACATATTTTACAGATATAGTACCAAACTGTATCTAATTGAAAAACAAACAACGCATATACATTCTCTTCAAGTTCACGCTGTCTCACGCTATAAAATCCAATTATCTTCACTGCAGAAAAATAATAAAAACACCATGTCTCATATGAGCCGCTCCGGGGCAAAATCCATCACCAAAGCGTTTGGCAATAATGAGCACAAGATGGCAGGCTAGCCCGTAAAATGGTTTCATGGAACAGATTCACATCGAAGCCTCGGGAGAAATGTATAGGGGTCGTGAACCTAGGCTGGCTTTGGATTGGTCGCTCCGAGTGGTCAGGGCACAAAGTCAGCCAATGGGTGCCGTCCCCGACAGCTGCGTCAAAGTGGTCTGAAGCTGATATCACGGATGTCTGGAAATCTGTGGGGCCGTTTCAGGTAACGTGGAGTAGAAGTAGCCTAGCGAGTTTAAAACCACAGTCAAACAGTCAGTCGTGCTAATGGTGTGCCTCTGATAATGTCAGTCACGACACAAGACGAGCTAGAGGGGAATCTGAATGAGACTCTTCATAGGTTAAATATATTAATTTAATTAGCAGTTACCTAGGATAATGTGACATTCAAATCTTAAAAAACATGCCGAAGTCAGACTCGTCTGTGTCAAGTTGTTGCAGACAGATCATGCGTCACGTGTTTATATCGACTATGCACTGACGTCATCATATACAGCTGCGTTCCCAAGGACCTCACCTGTGACCTTTGAAGACATCACAGGTTAAGGGTCTCAGGGACACAGACATACACTGCTTCTAATTTAAAATCTTCAAAGGCAAGGCTGAAATTCCCACTTTGGATCCGTCTGCATGTAACATTACTTAAAAATTAATTAAAAGGATCAGGGCAAGTTTTTTCCACAAAGTGAACATTATAGACAAGAAGATTTAGCAGAGTCACAGTTACATATACAAAAGTAATTAAGGCCACAGATCTTTATTATTTTTATGTAATAATAAACATAAAATTTACCATATCTTAAGCTGTAGTAAAGTTAATATACTGAATAACAATATTAACGTATAAAAACCTTACACGTAGAATATATCTTATAATATATATATATATACTATATATATATATATAATTTCAAATAAAGATCTTTATATATACGAATATATATTTCAAATAAATGCTCTTTTTTATTACCGTTTCCAAAAATATGAACTGTACAGTTAACTTTTTTAACTGTATTTTTGATCAAATAAATGCAGTCTTGGTAAGCATAAGACTTTTTAAAAAAAAAAGATAAAAAAATCTTTCTGACCCAAAGCTTTTAAACGGCAGTGTGTGTGTGTGTGTCTATATATCTATATCTATATCTTTCAATATAAATACATATACAGGCACTGCATTATACATACCGCATACTAATCTTGGATGACGACACGTCTTTACCTTCCTCCTTACCGTTGTCAGATTTGACAAAAGAAAAAGTAAATGCATCACTCTCACAATGACGGTTTCTTCTCCAAATCAAGTGACGTCTCTAAATCTTCTGAGGTTGCGACCTGTGGCAAACAGAAGCAAATTTTAACACATTACACTAATTTGAACCCTCAGGAATGAACAGCAATCCCCTAACGAGAACGGAAAAATTAAGACTTGGCATCAGCGCCGTAAACGAGTTGCGCAGTTAGTTCTGTCAGGCCCCCTGGTGGCAGACACTGAGTATGACACTTGAACCAAATGAACCCAAAAACAGATATGCACTGCCAGCAAACTGTCTTTGCCCTCTCTCTGTCTCTCTCTCTGGCTGCCCTCCTTTTCTGCCGAAGCCACAAACCCAGAGGCATTAAGGTGTGCAAGTGAGCGACACACATAAGTGGTATATCTATAAACGTGTGATGCGTATTACAAACCGCCCGGCCTTTGCACGATAAATTGTACAATAAATGCGGCATGTCGTGGGTCGAAGATGTGTAGAAAGCATGCGGTACCAGAAAACAGCAAACACTGCTCTCTCTCTCTCTTCCTCTCGGTCTCATAGTGCCCCAGTTTTAAGGCTGCCTATCTCTTTCGAAACAAGAGTGGAGAGGGAAACAGCAGACAAAAAGGCAGATTTAGAATGGCATGCAGGGAAAAACAACAGTTTGCAGTGTTACAAATGTTAAAAAAGCCAAACACGGAAGTCTTTTGTTCACTATTCCTTCTCGTCCCAACCTAATTCACACGCACTCACAGACACGCACGGTACGCCTTGCATGTTATACACTTAAAGAGTTGTCACGAAATCCGCTATAGTGTCTCCAGACGTTCGCTTCCTTAGAGCCGTACGATAAACTAGTTTCCTCCATCCCTGGTTGACTTCTATCTCGCCCTGTGCTCTCCTCTCTTCTTCTCCCTCCTAGCGTGGCGATGATGCTCTGACACTCGTGGCGATCAGAGGCGGCGCAGCTCATGAGATAGGTGCGCTTTGAGCAGCCCACCATTATCTGATGCCGTCCCCTCTTCTCTTCCCTTTCTCTCTGTTTCTCCCTCCCTTCCTCTCATTACTCCTTCCTCCCGCCCTGACAGAAACCATGTCTAATCCCCCCCAACATCATAAATCAGTGTCACCTAAACACTAACGCACCCAACCAGAGTGTCCCGTGGACGTTCAGACCCAGTGCTGCTCCCTGTCGTCACTGTCCCTGCCTCAGTGTCTCGCTCCACTTCCTCTAACCAACCCCCCCTCGTTTTCTTCTTCTCCTCTCCTGCGTTTTGTCCGTAGAATTTCTGCTGTTCTCTCTCTCTCTTTCTTTCTCCCCCCCCCCACAGCAATGTCTAGCACTCGAACGCAAGAACAGTCATAACACCTTATGATTGATCTCAAGGCTTGGAAGGGTGTCTGTGTGTGTGAAATGGAACAGATGAGACAATATGGGATAGATGGGGAGATTGTGAGTCAAAGATCATTTCTGAGAGAGAGAGAGAGAGAGAGAGAGTGAGAGAGAGAGAGAGAGAGAGAGAGAGAAAGAGAACGAGATTCCTCTCCCAGACAACAAAAGCTCTGGGGTGATTACCCTGCAGTAATGAAAAGTGTCACCAGCCATCATGCTGCATTATACCAAACTCCTTTCTTTGATTGAAAGATTTGATCTAATGGCAGGTTGGAATGACTCAATTAAGCCAGCACGAGGAAACTGTGCATACAGGCTACACGATTTCAACTCAGACTAGCACATCATATGATTCATTTATAAGAGCTAGCAGGTTACATAATAATCTAAAGACTCTTTTATAATATACTGTGTGGAGCAAAAATATGAGACCAAGTTGGACATATGGGATTTACACATGGAAATAAGTTTTAGGAATTATTAAAAAAAAATAACAAAATGTAGACAAGTTATGACTTAAAATTAGTAAATAAAAGCATTTAATATTCTGTACTATTTCTAGGTCACTAATCAAAAAAGTAAATTTGTAACACTGATCATGTGACTGATCAAGTATTTGTGTCTTTTTATGTTGTATAATAATATTATAATAAGATTATATTATAAATAATAATAATAGTAGTAGTAGTAGTAGTACAAGGAAATGATCAAATTGTAAAATTAAAGGAAGTTAAAAATGAGGAGAAATAAATAATGTTTATTATTTGGGGATTTTTGTCACTTTTGTATTCTGAAATACTAAGCACTTCAAGCACTGTTTTCTAGGGGGGATATAATGTAAAGCAAATGGTGGTGTAAATTATATTAGATATTATATATGAGATAATTTTCGGTATATAAATAGATATAAAATATTTCACAGAAGGAGGTCTATAATACCTTGAGAAAGCTATACATCCATTCCAATTCATCTCAAGGGCAAATGCTCAGCTGGTGTAGGATCCCCTGAAGTACACGAGGCTGCCATCTTTGTTTCATGGACATTAAGTTCCAGAAACACTTCTCATGTGAATGTCAATAGCAGTAGAAAATCTACAACAACATAAATTAAATACTTGTGATTTATATGCTACTTTGCACATTTTTATTTCAAATATACAGTTTCTTATGATGCCACCTCAAGAGAAAGGCATTTTTTCTACCCAGA
This sequence comes from Sinocyclocheilus anophthalmus, assembly GCA_018155175.1. Classification (NCBI taxonomy): domain Eukaryota; kingdom Metazoa; phylum Chordata; class Actinopteri; order Cypriniformes; family Cyprinidae; genus Sinocyclocheilus; species Sinocyclocheilus anophthalmus. The sequence goes on from JADLZN010007566.1 coordinate 71,486, forward strand.
TGGTGTAGTTACGACATCTACCAGCAGGGGTGATGCTAACCAGTCAATTCACCACCCGTCTAGTTTCACCTTAAATCCACAGCCAGTATATAATCTCCAGGATCTGAATCCCATCAGCCAGTGCACGATAAATATTCATGATCCACACTGTGAATTCACCAAACACACTGATGATGGAGCTGAATGAACAAACAAACAAAGAAGTTACACAACCAATCAGGGCCGTATTGAAAAGGAAAACAAACAATTAGATGGATTAATCAAAAGATAACGAGCCAAAACACCAGAGACAGAGACCGTGTTTGGGGGAACAGTCGAGTGAGTAAGAATCAGGCAACACAGCAGAATACCATGACGCACTTTTATACCATGAAACATGGAGGGGGATCAAGGTAATGCTTTCACAATTTCAATATAGCGCCTCTGTTTGCATTATGATGTTAGATATTTAAAAAAATAAGTCCCTTGAGACACCTGTTCTAGCACGCAATCAGATTAGTGCATCAAGATCTATGGCACATTCCTGCATTCCTTCATGTAATAATTCTCACTAAATGATCAAAAAGCTGGAATTTTCCATTAAATCATAGCTGTTCTTGAGGCTACGCATGGGAGGGTTTTTATTTGCACAGGTTCGTTTATGTGCACAGGACCGTTTCTTTGTTCTCGAGTCTGTCTCAATCCAGTCTCTCCTGAGTGTGATTTCTCCGTTTTTTTCATAATGCGAGGCTGAACGTCTTGGTGTGTGTTTATGTGTCTGGAAAAGAACAACGACAGGCACAGACTGCTGATATATGCTCTTTTGTGAGCGGCCAGACAGTCAGCGGGACAGACAGAGGAGGAGGAGGAGGCTGTAATCATTCATAAGAGTCCTGGAGAGATGATTGAGAGGCTAATAGCAAACACACACTGACCACACAATTTAAAACCCATCCTAATATCCTGCTATTTGTTATAATTTATGTGCTTGAGAGGAAAAGAATGGCGGTTTGCACCTAAAAACACATTAAAATGAGCTAATTAGCAGATTACGGGTAATGGAAAATGGATATTGAAGTGCTGCCTGGTTTTGTCCAAAATACTTTCAGTATTGGGGAAAAATGAGAAGATTGAGTGCCACAGCAGTGCTATTTCTTCATGTATTGAACCATAAATACTTGTGTGAATTGAGTCATTTTTTTCCAATGATAAAATACCATCCTCTATTCCAGTTTTATCAGCCATTGTGTGCTTATCTATAGTTGACCAACATTTTTTTGTCTGATTTATCTGCTTCCACAAATTTTTCTCCATTGAAAGCGATTGAGAAGTATCTGTGTATGAAATAAACATTTTATATCAACACAAATTGCTGACATATTATATGATATTATATATTATTATGGCTCTTCTGGCTTAAAATCTTCCGTGGATCCCATCAGATTTCAAATTCTTCATCCAGCAAATTTTTAATATGCTAACTTGTGTCTATTTGTTAATCAATATGTAGAATATATATTTTTTATTCTGATTAATACTTCCTCGGCTGCTCAATATTATCACAATAATTAGAAAAGCCACAAAAACATAATTTAATTTTGAGGTGACACAAAATATCCACCTTATTGTTTTCATAAAAATAAATTCTATTAAAATTTGGTGTTAATGGTTTTATTAAAACAATTAACTTAATTCAAAATTATAATTTTTAAGTGTTTTTCCACAATGACCCATGAAATGAAAATGAATTTATTAAATATGATGGAAAAAACATATATAAATTAAACACAAATTTGTATTGGTAGCATTTCAAACACTGGTTATTTAATATCATATTTTTGCAAATTACTCATATGCTACTCATATGTTGACATTTGTCATTAATTCACACGGAGGGGAAATGAAATTAATTATTTCAATCTACACTTACAGTATCTTTATGAATTTCATTCTATTTTAATTCTATTTCAGTTTCAAATTCAGCGACTTCAATCAATCAACTGGAATTTAAATGGCTTTCTCAATGCAATTCTGAATGCTGCACATTTTCATCCAAATCAACTTAAACTGCATTCAGGGTGTACATTTGATCAGTTCATGGATCCCTGGGAAACAAACCCATGACCTGGCGTTGCTAACGCCGTGCTCTACTGTTTGAGCTAAAGGTTGAACAACCCTATTATGTACACAAAATGCACTTATCCTCTTGAATATATTTAATTTCAATCTGTTATCTCCACCTTTTTGGTTGTAATTAGGAATTTGCTAGACTTGACTGATTTGTTGGAGCCCTCTTGTGGATGGGGCAGTTGGGCACTCACCCAAACAGTCCATCTGGCAGATAGGAGCGACTAACAGCCTGTTAATGATAGCGCAACAAACACTGAAGCTACAAAAACAACAACAATGAAGGTGCTTCTGTGCTGATTCAGACCATATGTTTCGTTTTCAATCTTGCAGCTCAATTTTAGGCAAAAACATTTGAAATGCTTGTCTGCATGCAGGTGATGGTCATTTATACTCACCTCGACGTAATGGTGACACCGCAGGGAAAGCTAGAAGGTTGTACAGTTAACTCCAGGCTGATTATGATGCAAAACCATACAACCAACTACCTCAGCCTGCAGCGCACTGACTCACGGTTCGATTTCTACATACTCTTGACCTTTTAGCAATCAGCTTGTTCCTTCAATTATATTCATGTTGTATGTCTTTATCCCCTACACTGGACAACTACTACTACAGCAAATAACGTCATTCCCATTACTGATTAAAAAGTTCATATATACTGTTAATTTATCACATTTTTCGTTTTGCATGCCCACTTTTCTGGCAATGTGTTTGTTGACTCTGACTGTGCGCACAACACTATTTTGAAGAGAACTGAAACTGGAACTGACTGGAGATCCGTAACATCACTGAATCAATGATGAACCGACTTTAACTGAAAAACTGACTGTTTTCTATTGTCTTTTTTGCATGATCAGCACATGTTTTTCCTGTTTGACACTGTAACCCGTGTCTTTAGACACAATCGTGTAATCGTTATAAAGTTTCTATTAAATAAAGGTGACTTGTGACTTGTTACACACAAGCTACTTTCCATAGATTTTATTTTGTTTTGTGTTAGTAGTGTCCATTCAGCACAAAAAAAATTTACCTGAAATACTTCTATACCAAAGATGAATATATACTACAATTACAAGTGCGATAAATAGCAATTACTAAATAATTAAACAGAAGGTTAGCCTCTCAAACCGCTGTTTGGACCGTTCTATAAGATTAAAGGGAAAGTCCACCCCAAAAATGAAAATTCTGTCATCATTTACTCACCATCATGTTGCTCCGATAAGACTTCTGTTCATCTTTAAAACACAAAAAATATATTTTTAATGAAACCTGAGATATTTCTGCATCAATTTGAAGAGACCACACAAGCAAAACTTAAGAGACGCTTCGAAAATTGTCATAAAGACATCATAAATTAAGGCCATATGGATCAAGTCTTTCTTAAACGAGACAAGATTCGCTTATTAAATAGGGTAAATGGAAGCTTAATGTTCTTTGTATGTGCAAAAACCACGGAAGTAGTGTTTCTTTGCATCAACAAGTAAATGTGAGCTTTTTGTTTTACCTATTTGAATAGCTCTATGTTGTGCACTGATCATGTTTAGTATGTGAATTACAAAGCCCAAATCGGTCCATCATATAAATTGCCAGTGTCTCTTTCGAAGACTTACAGTTAAACGCTCTATCACTATTAGATTCTTCTTTTTTGAATCCTTATATGACCTTTTTTGAATGGACCTTTTTCAATTGGGGGAGAGAATCCCCAGGTTCATTAAAAATTCTTTTATTTTGTGCTTTGGAAGATGACTGAAAAGTCTTAGGGTTTTGGAAGAAATGAGCTGAGTTTTTTGGCAAACTATCCACTTTAAGGAGTGCAATATGGGAACGACTGCTATCTTTTACTTTTGTCCAAACATACACATCTTTATCATTTCCATTTCAACCCCTACACACCGCAGCTTTGAAGGCAGAAAAATCAGACATTGTTCAACGCCTGTCCTAAAAGAGTTTTTGTGAGCAGGAAACGAATTTATGTCAATGGACAGATTTTGATATTCTCACTATTCTTTGAAAGTTAGTCATCATGTTATTTTTTCCAATTCAATTCTTACATCAATTCCATGTTGAGATGAATCCTCGAAGGTGGGCTGAAAGCACACATGAGAGAGAAATGGGGAAAAGGGGGGAAAGAGAAAGAGAATAAAGGGGGAGGAAGGGGAAGGGTGAAGAAAAAAGGAAAGAGGGGGAAAAAAAAAAAAGGAGAGGGGAACGGGGGGAGAGAAGGGTGGAGGGTGCGGAGGATATAGAAAGGGCCGGGTCGCAATATTTAGTTGTACATGGCGTCCTAATATGTTATTGTTTAGCACCATCAATGCGAAACTACAGGAGAATGACTTAGTAAAAGAGCAGGACGTGTAGTTATATGTAACGCTGATATACAGGACACTGACATGAAGTTTTTCACATAATAAAATCTGGAAATACTAAAAAAACCTTGATCGATCAAGCCATCATGAAGAGTGCTTCTACTATTGCACTACTGAAAACAATTGATAAGAAAGTCTGATCTTGGGGCATTTGAAGTACTTGGAAATTGCACATGCTTATTAACGAGGTGACTTCAATCAATTTCATATGCAGCTAAAAGAAGAAAAATCCCCTTCATCTGTTTCGTTTTGTACTTCTGTGTGTCTGAAACCCTGGAAAATTAATCCAGCCTGTGGATCAATCGATTTTGGTTTGTCTTTAGAATGAAGATTCTCGTTCTGGCATTTGTTACCTCAAACGTTTGTGTATCAGCAAGCAATTACCAGATCCTTGGCATCCGTCAGCCTTTAATTTAAATTACAGTTCACCCAGAAATGAATAAAATGTAAGTATTTACTCACCCACATGATGTTCCAAATGCTTATGATATTTAGTCTGTGCAAAACATAATAAGAAATGTATTAAATTTTACATGTAACTACTATAAATGAGTATTTATGAAATGAAAAAGTATGACTCAGACACTATATTTCAGTCCACAATAGTGAATTTTACACCACTATTTAATAAAAATCTTTAAATTCTCCCTAGAAGTAGCAATTGAGCTGTTTCATGAACAAATCATGCTTTTAATTTGAATCTTTTCAATGAACTATAGTTTATCTGATTCACAAAACAAGACTGAAGGATTTGTTTGTGAATTAAACTAATATGGTTCTTTGCCAAAGCAAAGACACAGAGCCACTTAGGACGAATCTCACAAAAGCATGGCAAAAACATGTAAAATTTAACACCAAAATCAACAGAAAGAAAAAATAAGAATAAAAAAATAAGAAATGTTATTTTTGCATATATAAATTCAGCATATTATTAGAATATTAGTTTTCTTGCACATTAACATTATTTTTCATAAAATGTAAAGCATATTAATTAAATAAAATAATAATAATATAATTGAATTACCTGCTCATTTCATGAAGTTGGAAACATTTTTTTACCTAAATTGTGAAGTAATTATAAGTAATCACAGTAGTATTTGTGGTACTTTAATTTACGCAATACAACTATAGTATTAGAATAATAAAAATGGATCATTATTGAGAATAATAGAAATTTAACATCCCAAAATAATTGTGAGGGAATGCTAAATTGTCATTAAAATATCAACAAAAATAGGCTTTATTTTCATTATGCAAAATAATATTTTTCCCACTGATTTTGGGGTGAAATATGACCATGTTTTCACAGCAATATTCTCTCAAACATTTAAACATCATTAGTTTTAAACATCAAGCATCAGTTAACAGCTCACTGAAGGAGAAGATGATCAGATTATTACGATTTTTGAGTGAACCATTCGTTTAACACGAAACAGTTAACGTTCACACTGTTCCTCTCACAGACAGAGACCCAGACAAATGCAGACACATATGTTGGACAGCTCTGTTCACCTGACAATGACAAGAGATCTCCAGGGTGAGACGTGAATGTGCTCCAAACATTAACTGCGTGGTCTATTCAGCTCCTTTCTCACTCTCTGTCCTTTTCACAGCCAAACGCATTCATTTTACTGACGCAAATTAAACTACAAACCAAACCACTGACAACTTGGCCTATGGATTTGTGCCTCCTGCTCTTAATGTTGCAGTTGTTTAGATCACTTTTGAGGTTTAATATCCTTAAAGACTTTTGTTCTTCCCGTTCTGGCTCAGCTCCACCCTATCTTCCTCTCTCTTTCTTTTTCTTTCTCTCACTGCCACATTCACAGTCCAATCACGTGCGAATGCGGCACGGTGGTGCCAGTGCCAGCTTTTTGCCAACCTGAATGTGTATGTGTGTGTGTCTTTGCCAGCACAAATCATTGGGACATAAGATCACACACTTGTCATGATCTTAATTATAAGACCACACAGCGATGAAGCTGGAACAAATGTCTAGTTTTGAGTTCTAAATTCCAAAATGTTGATTTAATGCAGATTTGATTTGAATTTTTGATAAGAAGTGGAACTGAAATGAATTAATTTTCCTTTTGTGTAAATGCACACAATGTGAAAAACATTCAAAGTTTATCACATACATTTAAGTTCAATTTAGGGCCAGTTAACAAACTCTCCCTCTTTCTCTCCATCTCTCTTTTACTCACTCTCTATTTGATCTCTTTTTCCCTTTTATTTTTTTCTGTCACTCTTCCTCTACTCTCCACCCCACCCAAACCCATCTCCCTCCCCATAAGCCTGTGTGTCTGTCTGCCGATACCTTATTCAAATAGCCAGCGAATGGCAGGTTGCTATGGGAACTCGCTGCTTGGTGATGTGCCCATCGGTTGCCAGGGCATTGTCAGTGGCAGCTAAGTGCCGTGCCAGCTGTGTGCGTCTGGATGCGGATCTCTAATGTGTTCAGTTTGTTTGTGAGCATAACTGTAAATTATATGTGTAAGGGGGTAAATATGCATTTAAACTTTGGCTTTTCTGGGATTAAAATTATGCTGAAAAATGTATTCATAAAATCCCTAACTAGGTTAGAATGTGACATCGAAAGTGGAAGTGCTCTATATGTTTTTGTCAAACGAAGACAGAGTTGCATGCGGTGATTCTCCAGGTCATAATTTACACCAAAATCAACAGAAAAAATAGGAAATGTTACATTTCGTATAGAAATTTAAAGGGGTCATATGATGCGATTTCAATTTTTCCTTTCTCTTTGGAGTGTCACAAGCTCTTGGTGCATAAAGAAGATCTGTAAAGTTTCAAAGACTAAAGCCTCAAATTCAAAGAGATATTCTTTATAAAAGTTAAGAGTCAGCCACGCCCCCCTAAAATGGCTCGTTCTAACACGCCCCCACATGTCTACGTCACGATGTGTGAAGATTTGCATTACGCCGCCCAAATGTTCACGCAAAGAAAGAAGGCGTAACTTTGATTCTCGCTGTAGTATTGTTGTTGCCGCCGCCGCCGTCCCCCCCCACCCCCCCACCCCCCCCCCCCATGGGTGTCCGGGGCGAAGGTGCTGTGTGTTTCGTTGTGAAAGTGAAACTAATTTGTTTGGTCTTCCAAAAGAGGATGAGATCTGCTTCGCATGCCTGGAGCTGATCTTGGCTGGTCTCTGAAGAATACAGTCAACGTCCCACTGTCGATTCCGCACGATCGGCTTTCACCGTGGACAAAGCGGTCCATCCTGGGTCGTCAACATTTGGTTTGCCCAAGCCCTCCGACCGCTCCTTCGTCTCGAATCCGCCGGCCCGCTCCGTTCTCAACCTGCTCACTCTACCGGCCACTCCTATCCCCCCCCATTGTGTGACGCTTTTTTTTTGTGAAAGCGAAACTACTTTGTTTTTTTCCAAAAGAGGACACGACTAGAAATCTTTGGTTAAGTTGTATTTACAACACTGCTCCAGAACACTTCAACCCAAATATTCAGATGTGTGGATTTTATGGAGGACTGTTTCCTGAACCTGATAGAGTAGACTACAATGCCGGCTGTTCTTACTCCACAGCCCTGTAGTACTTTTTTCAGATTTAAAGAATTTGCCACTGATGTTTCAAACGTGAGTTTTGGGCAGTGTAGAGTAGCACTTGTTGCTTGTCATTTCTCCGATCACAATGCAGACATGGTTTTATGTTACGCGGCGCGATGCAACGCAACGCAACTCGTAAAAAAACAGTATAAGTCATTATAATCCGTAATTATTTCCCCACTGGATGCAACAAATGCTTCTTTTGTAATGGGTTTTATTGTTTTTGTCTCTTCGCTCCGGCCGGGGCACGCCATCACAGTAAGTTAAGGGACATAATATTTCCGTCACACGCTTGAGGAATTCGGCCAATCACAACGCACTGGATAGCTGGCCAATCACAGCACACCTCGCTTTTCAGACCGATGAGCTTTGTAAAAATCAGCGTTTCAGAAAGGCGGGGCATAGAGGAGAACAATAATGTACAGTCTGTTGAAAATAATGTGTTTTTTTAACCTTAAACTGCATAAACACATTTAATTACACCAAATACACAAAATAATGTTCTTTTTAGCAACATCATATGACCCCTTTAAGCAAAATTATTATGATTATAAAAGATATTTTGCACAATTACATTATTTTCATTAATGTACATGCCAAAAAAAATCTCATTATGTAGGAAAAAAAATATTTTATTTCAGTTATACATCATGGTATTATTCATGGAACTGCCTTTAATTTATGGAATAAAAATATTTGTATTGCAGCACAGTATTAGAGTAATTAAAAGTATAATTATTGAGAATAATGGGACTTTTAAAAAAAAAAAGTCAAACATCCTAAAAATTTGGGAGGTGGTGTTTAATTGTCATGAAAAGTTTAACAAAAATAGGATTAATTTTCTTTATGCAAAATATTATTTTTCCCCTTTGATTTTGTGGTGAAATATGACCATGTTTTCACAGGATTCATCTCTCCAATATTTAAATGATTAAAGAAACATATTTTTGAAATTCCCTACATTTACAATATATAACAGAGACATCAAGTAAAGCAAAGAAAGAAATAGAAGGTGATTTTCATTATTACCGTACATGCTGAAATTCTTTCCATCATTCCGGTCTTGGGGAAAGAGTAACAATGATGATTCCAAACTGTATTTCCACAGCATTCCTGCCATCAGAAAAGACATGAAATATCAATGAATATCTGTATTAAAGGATTTAAAGGATAAGGACTTAGTTACAAGATTTTTTGCTTTACACAAAACTGTAATGACATTTGTCATTTCTTTACATTATTTGCCTCCCAAAACGGCAATAAAATGACAAGGTGTTCTGAAATGACACATTACAGCCACAGATCGGTCAATATGTCTGTCTAAAATGTTCATCAGTGTTCACCAACTGTGGACGTTCTCTGCAGCAGGACTTACTTTAGATGCTATTATCAGTCTACATTGTCAGGTAACACTTCCATTGTATATAAGTGCTCTAATGTAGAGAGACATAATCGGCAAGCAGAAATTTGAACTGAGGTCCACGTCTGTTGATGAAAAAGTGTATAGGTTAAGAGCTGCACTTATCCTGAATTAATAAAAACGCCTATATGCCACACAAACACTAGCCATTCTTACACTGAACAATACAAGCTAATAAATTCAGACTCGGATATATTTGAATAGTAGGAACGAAAGATGACATATTGCAAAAAAAATCTACGTACATCTTGGCTACATTAATAAAACAACACATAAAAGACAAGCAAAATATGAAAATGTCAAATGGATATCTGTAATTTAATTCTAAAGCACATTTCACAATATAAAATACTTTTAAAGTAGGTTTACAAAGAGTAGCTTTAAAAATTCCACAGTAAGCAAGCCAAAGGTGACAGTGACGAGGAAAAACTCCTTAAGATGTATGTAGAGAAAAGGCAATGTACAGAAGATAGTATTTATCACACTGTTTGAACCTTGAAAATATATTGAAAACACTATTGAAATGAGTCAGTGTGATGAGTTGATGTGATGTGTTGAAAGGTCATGACCAGTTTTTGATTGTTAAAGGAATAGTACACCCAAAAATGAAAATTAGCCCATGATTTACTCACTCTCAGGGCATCTTAGGCGTATCTGACATTCCGCTTTCAGACGAATCTAATCGGAGTTATATTAACTCACTACAACAAACGGAGCTTACGTTGCACCTTCTGCTATGCCTCATACGCTCGAGCACCTTGTCGTGAACGCGCCTGCTTGAGCGACCGGAAGCTGGAGATTACAGTTTATACATTTTTTAAAAATCAAAATTTTTCTTACATTAATGCATGGTTTAGTTTCAAAAGTTCTTTATTAACACCCTGGAGCCGTGTGGAGTAGTTTTATGATGGATGGATGCACTTTTTTCAGCTTCAAAAACAGGGGCACCATTCACTGCCATTATACAGCTTGGAAGAGCCAGGACATTTTTAAATATAACTGCGATTGTGTTCATCTGAAAGAGGAATGTCAGATAAGCCTAGGATGCCCTGAGGGTGAGTAAATCAAGGGATAATTTTCATTTTTGGGTGAACGATCCCTTTAAAGAATGTTTTTATGAAGTTCACGCAGACGAATATACAGGGCATTACGACTATTATATCTACATTTATAAACCCAAATATTCTATTAATAGATTTTTACAGATTAATCTTGAGCAGTGCTACTACATTTTTTCCCCATTCAATTTTTTTGAGACTCAAGTAATTGCTATTATTTGTAGCAAACTAAATTGTTACTTTTATTTACACCATGGTACTAAATCATTACCATATTCATGTACCATGCTATTTAGATGGTCCTCCAGGACACTTCAACATTTCCATGGCATTTTAAGTATGAAAAATGTAAATGTAAATAATAGAAATCCATTTTAGCTTCAACTTTAATAATAATTTATCAACCTGATTAAATATGATCAATTTATCAATTGATGTTTGAACAAATAATAAAATAAAAAATAAAAAAATAAAGATTTAAATATATATATATTACAACTATAACCAGAACACTTTTATTTGTAATATTTCATGTATTTTATTGTATTTTGTAGAAAATTCCTCTGACACACATACACACAATATTCCCCCCTCAAATGCCATTCTATTTCTATAATAAAACGAGCATTTTTCTTATAAAATGGCTCTTTAGAGATTTTCAAGGGACTGCAGCTTTAATTGTGTCACTTGTCAGGTCCTCCTTAACTCATTCTTTCAGGACAGTGATCAATATGGCATCTTCGCCTCCAGTCTACATCGCCTGATGGAGGGACTTGGAGCGAGTGTGTCCAAGTCTCTTTCCACTCTCTACATTCCTATTGTGCTGCTTTTTGAATTAAAAAAATGTTTAAGGACAATTGTAATTAATAATGAAATCTTTTGGTCCCACTTTATATTAAGTGGCCTTAATTACTATGTACTTACATTTAAAGTAATCCTTTGGTACAATGCACTTATTGTGTACATACATGTTTTTACATTGTACTTATATTTAAAAAAATATATATATACATCTGTAATTAATTTCTGTAATTACATTTATAATTACACTGTTGACCCATCCCTTACACTTTAACCAACCCTTAACCTGTCCCTAACTTTACCCGTTTCCCACCTAAATAGCAGCAAAAGTGTTTTGAAATACAATATGAACACAATAAGTACATTGTACTTATATTTTGATGTAGGCACATAGTAGTTAAGGCCACTTAATATAAAGTGGGACCAATCTTTTATGTTTTTTGTATTTGAGTTCTAGTGATGTGCATTAAAGAAGTGACTTGTTTATGGCGTGCCAGGCTGAATGTGTGTTGGTAGTGGTCTGAGCAGTGCGTTCTTGTGTTTGCACAATGCGGCAGAGGGCAGACAACTAAATCAATAAGAAACAAATGAATTCAGATCAATATTGAGTCGAGTGATAGATAAAAGGGGATAAAGGAGAGAAAGACTGACAGAGGGCAAGAGAAAACGGGAGAGAGGGAGAAAACGTCTTAGACTCTCTAATGCACTAATGCAACGTAAAGAACATTTAGACTAGACTTTTGAGTCTGCTTTACAAGTATTTATATTTCATATTAACAACTACCTAAATTTGTAATTTTTGCAATACATTTATTTCTTCAAAAAGTAGGTAAAGGAAATGCCAGGATCTGTGCTGGTTATTCTCTTTGGTCTCATCCTTAAAAGAATTCACCATGGTAACCATAATTTTCCACAATAATGCCCTAGTAACAACAGTTATCATTAGTACTGTAAAGCATATCCATAAAAAATGAATACTGTGGCAGCACCATGGGATGGTAAGATGGTAATACCACAGAACTTTGATATGACAGTACTGAATTGTCAGTCTATATTCATAATGAAATTCAGCAATTCAGTAAATACTATGGTACATAAAAATATATATATATGTTTTTATGGTAGTCTATTAGAAAAAAAGTTATTTTGTTTTATTTTGTTTTGTATTTTGGCAGTTAAACATTGTGAATTACATGTTTTTGATGTATGCTCACCAAGGCTGCAGTTATTTGATAACATTTGGTGCACAAGTAATATAGATTTTTATTATTATCAATTAAATGCTGCTTATTATTTTTGTCGAAACAGTGGCTCTTGCAATGCTACGTGTAAAAAAATTTTAACCTGAAATCTTGATGTTCATGACTAGTCAACTACCATTTTTTTATTTTTTTTAAATATGATTTCTTCCGTCCACTCTTCAGCTATTGTGCTGCTTAATATTTTTGTTAAAACCATGACACACACAAAAATTTCCAGGATTCTTTGATGAATAGAAAGTTCAGAAGAACAGCATTTATTTGAAATAGAAATCCTTCGTAACAATTAATTTGATCAATTTAATGTGTCCTTGCTGAAAAAAAGTATTAACTTTTGAACGGCAGTGGATTTCAGAACATGGGAATTTAACATCAAAAGGTCTTAAATTATGCTCTATATATGCTGAAAAACCTCAAAGCCCAAGTCCACATCTGCTCCCCTCCCTTCCTCTTTTACACCCATCACTTAGCAAAACCACCTTATGTTTGAGAAGATCACCACAGACTCTTAAACATGGTTTCAGCCTTGTTCATGTCATCACACAGTCAGCCATAAAACACTTATATAAGTCTCAATTTAGCTTAATGCAAGTCACTATCTGAGGCAATTTCATCGAGGTACATTGTATGTATTTTCCCATGAACTTGGATGAAAGGAATGAATGGATCGCTCAAAAAGCCTGGTCACATATCAAGTGATAATTCATTCATTTATTTATTTATTTTCTTGCTGCATTAAGTGTGTGTGTGTACGAGGACATTAAAGGAGGGAGGCAGAAAAGGATGAAGGACTGGAAATCTATAGTAATTGAACTATTTTGCAATCAACATTCAGTTAAACAAGTGACTCATGCAGAGGAGGGCGAAAGAAAGAGAGAACAATGCAGGACGAGAGAGAGACTAGAAAAGGAAAGTATATAGTGACGGCAGATTTGGTAGCAGCCTGCATTTTTTAAATGTCTTACAGCCTTGAACCTGAACTTAATTATACTTACAACTAATTAATCTTCTTTGTCTATGTGTCTTATTTCTATGGCATTTCCATGTTTTGTGTATTAAAGGGACACTTTACCTCTATCCCTTTTAGACTGCTGTAGTGTTTAACTGTGTAGTATCCACAGTTCTGAATCCCCTACAAGTTACAAATTACAGCTACAGTGTGGTGTATACTTGACCTCAACACCTAACTCGTGTTATCAATAAGGAGCATAATAATTCATGCATATATAGTAAACATTTTTACAGCATACAATTCCCACTTCAATATCTCTAATAAAACTGTCATGAATACTTTAGTTTTCCACAGAGTAGAGTAGATAAATAGTACTGTAAACAACAATCTAACTGGTAGATTAATTTAAAAATATTAGTTAAAAATAATTATAAAGAGGTTTTCAATATAGGTTCTTTTTGCAATCTTGATCATGCACTTTGCTTACTTTATGTAACTGGCATTTCTTCCAGCTGAATAAGAACTGAGATCTGGAGAAAAAAAAAGAAAGTAGGGAGAGAAAAAAAGTGTGATATAAAGATCTGACTCATATATCAAATCAAGGTCCATTAAATGTACAATCAAGCCATTCAGTCACAAGTCTCAAAACAAAATTTCACAACCAAATTGTGAAATTGATTCAGTACCATCACGAATGGATGAGTACATTACAATTAAGCATCCTGAATTGGAATCAAAGACATCAGTTAGGAATAACTAACCTGTTCAAAAATCTGTAGAAATCAACTCTTTCACTGAACAACAAAAAAACATGAATGCTGAATAAAGTAAGCATATAATAATATTACTTAATTTCAACTAGATTTGCATTAAATCTTATTGTTTTAAACAAAATTATGCTGCAAGATGTTTTTTTTTAACTTAACTTTAACTTTTTTTTTTCAAATGTACAATTTATTCCCATTAATTCCTATACAGTATATTTCCATGGAAAGTATATAAATTTGAAAATTCCCTAATTTTGCGAACCTATTCATAATAATGGTTAAGGATGGAAACATGGATGGATGGATGGATGGATGGATGAAAGGACAGATGAAGAGATGGACAGAACGATAGAACAATAGAATGATACAATGACAGACAGACAGACAGACATAGAACTATAGAGCCCCTCACAAAACTAAAAATATTAAATGGTCCCCAACATCTGAAAAAGATGCACTTAACACTTAAAATAGAGCTCCCAGAGCTCTCCTGAGGGTCTGTTTAGCCACTCAGATCAATACAACTTTGGAGACTATTTACATAAAATGAGTGTGAGAAGTGTGTTGTGTGAAGATGCGTTGTTGGGATAGTTCAGTCAAAAATGAAAATTCTCATTATTTACTCACCCTCTCCAAACCTGTATGACGTTTTTTCTTCTGCAAAGCACAAACACATTCAGAAAAAATAATTCTGTTACCCATTCTTTAAAATACTTATTTTCTGTCACAAAGGCATATAGGTTTGGAATGACATGAGGGTGAGTAAATGATGACAGAATTTACATTTTTGGCTGAACAATCCCTTTCACTGCATATAACAGTAACAAAAAGTGTTACCCAGCTCCCCTTTAGACTGTTACACGAAACTGGCCAATCAAATCGTAAGAGACAGATGTGCGGCCCAATTACCGCAGCCCTTTGAGAACGAGAGCTACACATCAGACACGACCAACAGTACCAGGCACTCTAATGCACAGATAACAGACACTGTCTCTGTCTCTCATGAGACACACAAACCAACACACGCACGTTTGCATGTAGATGAACGTACCGAAGTATCTGCATTAGGATCCTCATATTCTATGCATGCATAGAGGACTTGTTCACACGAATACAGTCTCTCTCCTTGTCTCGCTATTGCTCACACCCAACCCCCCAGCACCTCAGGGTTTGAAAATCATGTGCGAAATTAATAGAGAGAGAGAGAGAGAGAGACAGACAGAGAGAGAACACATGGGGTAACGCAGAAGGCTGGTGAGGGAAAGAGAGAGGAAAAGGGGGGAGGGGAGAATCGAGCAGGAAGACAGTGCCTTTTGAGGACAATAGAGGAAAAAATAAAGTCAAAAATTAAAAAGGAAGCACGATATCTAATGAAAGAGAGGGTCCCGTCAAAGGTACGACTTTGCCAGGGAATTCTCTGCATCAACCTGGAAGGATTCCAACACACACACACACAACATGTGGACACATTCCAGCAAACCGCAGCTGTTAACCCTTACACCACAACTGTACTTCAATAATTACTGCTTCTCCAAAGAAACGTATGTTCAGACAGACCACCGCTACCCCCCGCTAGAAATTGAGTGCAGTATATTAGACACACTCTCAGCTCCAATCATCAGATCCTTCCTACACAGTGAAATGGCATTGCCTCTAACAGTGATATTCTCAATGTCATGACAACTCAAACACACACACACAGACAATAGAAAATTCAGACAATAATATCTCAAAGCTGTTCACGCAAACACACAGCATTCAGAATAATGGTCAAGGTTTTTCAATAACTTTCAATGAACATTTCTACATTGTATTTAGGAGTAGCTTATCAGTGGTGACTATGTCAAGGTGATGTCCATATATATCAGAAATGTACAGTAAAAATCAGCATGCACTATTAACAGCAAAATTTGATAGTTTTGTATTATCTCTGAAAAAACACATAATTTCACCATTTTATTATGATACATATTTATATTTATTAATGTAATCATATATAATCAGTACAAATACATACAAACCACACTAATGGTAAGATAAAAATAAATATATATAAATGAATAAACAGTATGTTTTTTTTCTGCATGGCAGATGTTTATTGAAAAAATTGCCTGTTTAAGATAACAGAAATTGCTCTTAATGGAAACAATAGCAAAATAAATCATACTATAAATTGGTTAGGCGGTAACACTTTACAATTAGGTCCCATTAGTTATTTTGAAATGAATACATTAACTAATATGAACTAATAATGACCAATAGTATAAATCATCTTTGTTCACATTAATCAAATTCATTTGTTCATTGTTAGTTCATGTTAACTCAGGTATATATAACAGAATCAATTTTTTATGTAGATAATTTTAATATAAGTATATGCTGAAATTAACATTAACTAATCTTACATTAATATATGCTTTAAAAGTATTATTCATTTTGAGTTCATCTTATCTAATGTAGTTAATTAATGTTAACAAATGGAACCTTATCCTAAAATGTTACCGGTTAGTTTAGGATGCATTTAGATTTGTAAATTTTAAATAATACCAAAATGTATATTATATTATATTTTATTAATCATTCACATTATTTAACTTGGCAATCACTTAAAAGCCAATGAGTCTCTATTAACCTGAGAGTAAAGCAGCAAATGTAAGCTAATATGTAAATCAGGTTGAGGGTATTTAATAAAATAAGTGCTGATTCCAGCTCCACACTTCCACTGCATGCATATTTTAGCCTATAAACTAAAAGTCTATAAAAGTTTTTTCTCTGGTTGCAAAACAGCTTATTCCTCTCGTTCAGAAAAAATAACATTTGGCCATCGTTAGAATATGCATTACATGATTTAGTGATTCAGTTGTGAGTGACGTTAAGATTACACAACAAAGATACATTTCTATGTGCTTTCCCTTTGCTCAAGATGCATATTCAGTGTTTTTCAAAAATGCCTCCTGATCAAATTAGCGGGAACAATGAACCTGATACTTTAAACTGGTAAACAGCCCTTTAATTTTCAACCCATGTTTTCCAAATGCATTGTTTTATGCTACTGACTGGAAAACGTATTATTTAGTTAATTGAGACATCTGGCTGAATCACACGCAACTGTGAGTTTGTACCGAGCGTGTGTGCATCTGAATGAAGAGCTATGTGCGGCCTCCCGACACAGTGTTGAGATGCAGGGGAGGATGATATGCACACATGACTGAAAGATGAATTATGAGATCCTTGCAAGAATTACAAAAAGAGCCAATACTCTCAAAACATCTAAATTTCTTCTCAAACTCCAACTGCAGTTTTACAACCTCCGTCTAATAACGAATCGCATTTACATTGGCACTGAACTGCATGACCATCTGCTGATAGTAAGAAACATTACATTGACATCTCACAGACATTTCCACTCAATAAAGTCTATCCCACGCACATTTACAACAACAGTAACAATTCTTGGATTCTTTATAAGAGATTAGCTTTGTATAATTTAAAATAACACTGACGTACCTGTGTTCTCCTTGGGTTCCTTTCAAGCTTGGACAAGCACAGTAGACCTCAACTGACATAATTCCCCATAGGGTTTTGTTTTAATCTTTCTAGAGGAATTCATCCTCCTGCATGCTGGTCAAGTGCTACCGAGCTCAAAACGTATCCTGTGGCTATGTGGGAATTGAGATGTCAAAGTATCTACCAATTTCTGACACTGACACCAGGCTCTTCTGCTACCTCTGCTTCATTTTTGGAACACAAACTGCATGTTTTCCTAAAGGATCTATTCGAAAGAAATTTCATGAAACAAACAACCAACAAGTCCAAGATTTTGGGGAATGTTGAAGTTAAAACACATGAATTCTCTTCTTCAGTATTTTGTTCACCCAGAGTTCCAGAGAAGCTAATGGTAAAGTTTTGTTCCTGACCACAAAGTTTCCCTGATAATCCTAAGTACTGCTTATTATCATCCTCTCAAGAATGTTAAGTTAGTCATTATAGCAAGTCTAGGGATAGTTCACCCAAAATGAGAACATTTACAGTTGGGTTGAGTTCAGCACAAAAAAATCAGACAATTCATCATCAACTGTCCATCATTAAATGTCTAAATAAAGGTGTGCACACCAAAAGCGAATTGAATTATTTGCGAGTCAATGCAAAGACACAAATTCGCGCCGGGCGATGTGAATTGGGCGACGCAATTGCTGTAAACACGTGATATTCGCCTCAATCACATCTTCCACGCAACTTGAAAAATTTCAACTCAAGCAGGAAATTTGCATGACGCATTGTTGCGCAAAGCCAATCAGTGAAGAGCTTATTGACACGCCCAGTTTGATATGTTGTTGTTGTTGTTGTTGTTGTTGTTGTTGATGTGCGTGAAGGCACTCCTCATCGCGCAAAGTTTTTATTCGCACGAGTGATGCGAAAAACATCCCGCGAGTAATCAAAAAGCGATTAGCGCGATGCTAGTGTTCGCTTTGCTTTTAGTGTACACACACCATAAGTGAGAACAAAATGTCTGTAACTAATTTTATTTTTCAACACTCAAAATGTTTGCAGAGGTTCTACAATTCTACCAACCATTGCTTGTTCTTTCACAAATAGACCAACTCTCTAACTGTGCTAATTGGTGCTAATAGTCAGTTCTCAAAACAATGTAACTGCATTTTTAGACTGGAACATCACAAATTACTAATACTAGGACTATTGCAATAAAACTCTATTAATTTGTTTTGAACAACGCATCACCTATTTTGTAAATGTGCCTCATTATATTTTCTCCAATGCTTTGTTTAAACCATTTTGTGGTATTGTGGTAATTTCAAGACAGCTAGAGAAATAGACAATGATTTATATCAGAAATATATTGAACATTTGTTGCTAAAATATTCACAGTTCATTCTTTCTAAGGCAAAGCATTTCCCTTGGTATTAGGTCAAGAGTAAGTGAAAGTTCTTCACGAGATATTTCACTTTCACATGTTTCATCTATCTCTCTTAACAGAAAAATCCAGCACAGTCCAGTGACTGGGAATATCCTGAGGTGTATGCAATCCATTACAGTATGGTATGTGGTTGAATTTCATCCATTATGAATGAGAAATACATGAGACAGAGAGAACGGAGGAACAAGGAGTGGGAGAGGAAAACAGAGACAATGAAATGTCCCACAGCCTGATCTGGACATGGAAAATAACTCCGATAAGATAAGTTGCGACTGGATAAGAAAAGGAATGGTATATTCAAATTTTTTTTTATGTTGCTTCATCTGCACGGGTGGGATGCTCAAATTACTCAAAGTAATGTTTTGATAGTGCCAGACAGTACTTCAACATACTTGTTGCAGAATATTAAGAGTACTATAAAGTATATATTTTTTAAATATATCAATATTTTTTATCAAATATACACACTTCAGTTTTAAACTACACATTTCATACGATATTAAAAATAATATTTAATTCATGTTTTTTTTCTCTATAACATATCCTTAACCAAACTTCACCTGCTCTCAAGACCTTACGCAACTCTTACTGAAATTGAATTCTGAAGTAGTCTCTCATTTTTCATTTTCTTGGCTAAGATACTTCAGGGGAAATATTATAAAAAATGTTTGTAAAAGAATATGTAAAAGTTATTAAACTGAATGGCTATTCAGTGTCCCAAGACGTATTGAATCATTCTGAAAGAATTTTGAATATTTTTGAAGAAGCATTAAAGTTTCTATACACAGCTGATATGCAATACCCACAGGGCTCTGACATGAACAAACACGGGTAAGACTGATGAAGTTTCTGACCTTGATATTAGGGACAAGGCTGATGCTAATTTACACACTGTTCTGTTACAGAGAACCATGGGAAACATTCCACGATAACAACTTTCTAAGACTGATGAGCCTAAAGCAAGGCCACGTGGTCTGCTACAATAAGAGACTTAAAATTCAAAATATGAGTTATACAAAAAAAAAAAACAGAGAAGAATATAGGTCTATACTTCAATGTAAGAGTAAACCACAGTAATGGCAAAATATTTTGTGTGTAAAGAATAAGTTTAAATAAACCGAGATTTCCATATACATCGAGTGATTAAAAATATCTGAGGCTCAAAATCTAATTTAACCCTGTAAATAAACAGAAAGTTTTAGGATTTTGAAAAATATTAAAGAAACATAGCGTAAAATGAATAAGCAATATTTAACATTCTGCACTATTTCTATATAATCTATTTAATTAATCAAATTAGTGACACTGATCATGTGAACTCCATTGTACAAAATATCAGATCCTCAAAGAAAGAAGATCCGTGCTGCACTTGAAATGCTGAAATAATACAATTTGATTGTTCACTTACATGTTGTATTTCAATAATTACTTGAAAATTCATAACTTTTATTATAAGTCTTAACGCCTACTATTATTTTAGCAAAATAAAATTTTGAGTCATTCCTGGTGAAATGAATCAAAAGAAGGTACGGTACATAGTTACAATGACTGTGATTACATACACTTATTTTATACACTTAAATTATACACCAAAGGACTTCTTCAGCCCCAATCCATACGTTTCAAATATCCTCCTGATCACAAGTTGAGCTCCAATAACAGAGTTACCACGGAAGCCTGGGTTATGTAACATTACATAACAGACAGGCGGTATGAGTAATATTTCATAACACTAGAGACCCTGACAGATGCCCATGGCATCATCTCTCCTTTGCTCCTTTCTCTCACTTCATCTCTCTTCTGATGTTGAAATCAATGGCGTTATTTTCCGGAAAGTCCCCTTGATGGCCATCGATGGCTCGGTATCAAACGGAGCATGTCACCGCAGAGCGGCCGTGTGTTTTTTCCTCCGCCTCTCTCTGTCTAGCACTAGACCAGACGCTTTCCTCATCCAAATTTTGATATCAAAGAGTCATCAAATTCACCCCCACCCTCGACTCCGCTCGCCCTGATTTTTTTCTTCTCTCAGTCCCCTTGAGTGATAACAGGGTCAGGCTAGGGTCACGGCACAGATGCACGCCATCCACCAGCAGGCCATGGCAAGCAACCAATCACAGACAGCAGACGGCAAAACCACCATCGGGATGCTTTTCTGAAGATAATGGATTTTATATTGCTGCAGATTAATGAATATCAACAACAAGCTCTTTGTTAGATCAGACTTTATGAATATGAAAGCCAAACTGTAGATACATAAACAGGAACAAAGAGCAGCAAACACAATATTCAGACCACATTACTGAAACATCATCCTCTTTATATTTCTTTTCACCCATGATACCCCAATGAATATGAAAGCAAAGTATAAACATGTTAAAATGGGAAACAATCAAAAGGAATTATTTAATGTTAAGTTGTGTTATTAGCCAACCTAATATGTCCTTGGGGTTCAAAAATTATATTATCATCATAGCAACTTAAATGAAAAGACCTGAAAAAGAAACTGACCTTTTATACAAAAAGATTCACATGGTCAGTGTCACTAATTTAATTACTTGATTAGAAATTATTCATTTTAAATGATTAATCTTATTTTTTCATATCTTAATATAATTTTTTTATCCTAAATTGTTTTATTAGTTTATTAGTATTAGTTTTATTTTTTATCTTAAATAGTTCATTTTAAGTCATAATATTTAAATTTTTTCAAAATCCTAAAACTTAACATTTATTTGCAGATTTGCATTTTAAGTGGTGTCAGACTTTTGTAGCCCAATTTTGTATGTGCAATTAAAATCTTAATTTATTAAGCTTATTTTTTAAACCCAGAATTTAAAAAAAAGACATTAACACTTCTACTTCAGGACATAAACACTATATTTTTAATGTGAACAATATTAATTAACTGTTATATAATTGCTACTACAAAATACTACTACACTCTACAAACCAAGCACGCTGTATATCAGACCAACATATTAAATTAATTGATTTTGCAAATAGACCTTTAGTAAATTAAATATCATTGATGTTAGTTAAGAAATGCACAGTGCCTTTAAACACAGTCTGTCCATAAAACCTAAACTGTTCAGATATACAGCATACAGAATGCATAATGTTCACATAAAACCAACTATACGTACTTAAGGGACCCAAAACTGAAAATTCTGTCACCATTTATTCACCTCATGTCATTCCAAAATCATTCCAGTATCACTTTCTTTATTCTGTGAAACATGAAAAGAAGATATTTTGAGTTTTTGTCCATACAATGGACGTCAGTATTCACCAAAATGGTTTGGTTACCTACATTTTCTACAAAACATCTTCTTTTGTGTTCCACAGAAAAAAAGAAAGCGAAGGGGAGTAAATTAGGACATAATTATCATTTTGGGGTCAACTATGCCTTTAATACGTATAGTTTCCAATTAAACTCGCTTCAGGAGAACAACCTTATGAAAACCACGAACACACACATATTTCTCATCCAGGATTATTCCAAGAGGAAACGGAGAGTTGAACATCACGACACACACAGCCAGTTGACTTTTGTGCATTTCAACAATCTCTGATTTAATGCCTCAATGCTCTGAGCAAACCCCTGGATGAGATGTGCACTTTACCACATGCGTCCACAAGCTCGCTCGCTGTTCGTTAACGCTTCCCAGGATATATCACCCGAGTGTTCGCAACAAGAAGACCCAGCGTGCCTTTTCACCTAGTGCTAACTGTACAAGTCAACTATGGCACACATAGAGGCCTGAGATCTGTGGCCATTGTCTCTGATTCCCCTGAGCTAGCGGACGACCGGATGGATGGACAGTTGTGGGGGTTCCCGGATGAAAGGATGATGGACAGAGGAAGTTAGGGGCATACTGGGAACGGCAAGCAAGACAGAAACAAGGAAAGAGAGCGACCCCCACAATTCCAATCACAGTTCGCCTTCCTGCATGTTCAAGCACGCATAGTGGCATACACACACACACTCACGACACACACATGCACACGCAGAATCACTTACGGACAAATCCTACCATGCAAATTAACACAATATTTGCAGCACGAGCATTAGACAAGAAAAAGTGAAGGAATGAAGAAACAATAATCATCCGTTTTCAACACACATCTCACACATGCTTGGATTCTGTCCTCCGCCGATGCCTGAATGCTGCACATCCCCGATATCAGCCCGCAAAATGTGAAACAAGACAATCCAGGGTGAACTACTGGTTTTCAATAAGATTAAAATGCAGGAGACAAAAATAGATAAAAAGAAAGGAAAAATAAATGTCTTTTGAATGTGATTTCAAAAAGTGAACAAGAAATAGTAGTAACAGAGAGTTAAAGTTGAAAGATAGGGATGGACAGAAAGAGATGGTGACTAAGGAAAAAAGAGAACTAGAGGGTTAAAACAGAAAGACAAGAGTACCAGTCTGGTCGTTCCTCCTCCTTTTCCGGCGAATTCGTTGATCCCACGTTTGGCTCTTTCTCTCGTTGCTCCGGGTCCTTCCTCCTCTCCTCTATCCCAGTCACTTCGCTCCTCTTAGCATTTTTTCCTCCTACCCATCCCATTTCCTACTGTTCATTCAGCACTGCTTTCACATTATGAATGCGAAAATTTGTGGGATTGAGCTGGCAAATTATTTACCGAAAAAAAAAGAGAAAAAATATTAATGTAAGTGAAGTGCAAAGGAGAGCGAATGGTGATCAGGCACCGAGACAAGTACGAAAAGGAGCTGTTTAAGGGGCCTGTTTTTTTTTAGGGAGGCATGCAGAGGGGGGACCATTGGAAAGGCTGTGCATGTTTCTCCCCCGTCCAGGAGGGAGGAACACGGATGAAGCTGCCAGGCTGCGAGGATGAGAAGAGAAGCACTGCAGCCAGCGGAGAGAGGGGAAAAGAGAGCGAGATCGTAAGGGCGCATGTGTGCACAAGCGACCCGCATGAGGAGGTGGGAGGGGAGAGAATGACAGAGGGGGAACAACAGATAGAAAAGAGAGGCTAAGGAGTTCACGGGAGGGAGGGAATAAGGAGGAGTGAGCCGTAGCAGAGAGTTCAGGGGAGGGGGCCTGAATACATTTTCTTGTCCTCCGCTCTCGTCTCCCAGCGTTCGATTTTCTTTCTTTTGCTCTTTTGAGTGTGTGTGTTGTTGTTGTTTTTAATCTCACCTTCTTTATTCCAGGGTAAAGATCTGTGCCTGGTAAAAAAAATAAAAATAAAAAGAGGATATTCCAGCCTGCGCTTTCCCATTCCGCTCTCTGTCTCGCTGTCTTCCAGGTCATTTTCTCCACATGCACTTGAACTCCAAATCCTGTCTGCCGGCCCCTCCCCCCAACCTCTGTGACTCGCTCTCCTTCGCTCCTTCTGATGGAGGCTTGAAATAGTGCTCGCAGGCTGTAAGTGAGAGTGAGAGGGAGGAGAGGACGAGGGGGACAGAAAGGGAGAGAGAGACATGGGGGGAAGGGGAGAAGGTTTACACGAACAGACTCTGTGCAGAAAGTGTGTGTGCTAGTGTGTAGAAAATGAGAGGAAGAAACCCCGTGCACATACATGTGTTCAGTGACTTTGATTCTCAGAAATTACAGTGAGCAGCACAAAACATTAATTCTTGGAACCAGTTTTGAACAGGGGCATCTATTGTCTTCGAGGGGCCACCAGTGGCAGTCCTGGCACACTTGAAACCCTAGGCGAGATAAGATAGTATGAGCAAAAGGAAACACTTTTTAATAACTTAGTAACTCTCTACATAACTGCAAGTATTTTATAAATAAACGACAACTGAACTTGTTCATCACGCATTTTCATAGTATGGAAAACAACTTTTTATAATACATTTCTATAATAATTCCACCGGACAAAGTTTTGAGAGCAACATGAGAGTAAATGATGACTGATTTGTCAGTTTAAAGCAAATTAACTTATTATTAAAACTTACTTAAAACTTTAACTATAACTTTATTAAAACATTAAATAAAACACAATTATTTTTACTTGAAATAGAACATGAACTGAAAAAATAAACTTGTTTTCATTTCAGCTAGTTGCCAAAGCATCATATCTCACTTTCTTTTAGTTTAACCTTAAGTGATAAAATTAACTAAAAACTGAAATAAAAACGTGTAAAAAAACTATATGGACATATTAAAATAATACAAAATGACAAAAACACACAATAGAATTACTAAAACTATAAAAATTTAAATAAAAACTAAAAATAAAAAATATTTAAAAATATTAATAAAACCTATAATAGTATATCAATGTCTAATTGGATTGACCACATTTAGACATGTTAAAGGGAGGTTTTGTCATAGCATTGTAGAAACCAGTTTTTACCTTGTTTACCATGTAAACTTAATTATCAAGAAATCAAATAGGCCTATTCTTTATTTTTTTAAGTTGCTATTTTTAGTTATTAATTTATTGTTGCATTAGGAACCCATTTGATTAAAACAAATCTGGTGAAGCTAAAATACTTCTGATTTGAACTTCAGTAATGGAAAAACAACAGTGGAAAGTTTTGGGTGCTGCAACAATATAACTGCTTTTAAGTGTTGGGTGTTTCAAATTTTAACATCTTGCTTAAAACACAGCCGGGTAATAAAAAAAATATTTCACAATTTAGGCAGATCATCCACAAAATAGTATAGTGAATCCAGATTCCACCTATGCGATATCAAATAAACATTCAAAATCCCATTTTGCGTATTGAAATATAAAACACATTTTCACTTCATTATCTAGGCCTATAGAATAGAAATATCAATGGGATATCAAATAGATTTAAGACAATTACAAAACCATCTCGGGTGTCAATTATAGCTATTATACAGCAAAAAAATATAAAGAAATCAACTCTAAGTAACTTACATTTTAAACACAATATTGCAGTTACTCCACAATGATACAGTGACTCACTAATAAAGACAGTATCCAAAACAGACATTTATACGATGTATACTACTCTATTCTTGCCATGTTGACATAATATATGACAAAAATAAAATGAGTAGGCTGTGTAGTGGACTATTTAGAAAGTCAGTCACTTGTCGTCGCCATCTAGCAGCGAAGTTAATCACACAAACAACCGCGCGAAATACAACAGTTCAAAGAGCATAATAATACTGAGCAACTTACATTTAAGACACAATATTCCCAGGTCGTTTTTCAAAAATAGTTTCAGAATCTCTGAGCGAGTCACAGTAGACAGTTTTCCTTCATGAATGAATCGATTGAATAAATGGTTCAAGATTCAGTGCTTCGTTTCTGAATGAATCTGTTTTTGAACGAATCTTTTGAGAAAATGATTCAATGACTCACTCGTCAAAACAGTTTTCGTTCTTTAATGAATCAGTTTTAGAACGAATCGTTTGAATGAATGATTGAATAACTCGCTCATAAGGACAGTAACTTGTCGCCACCTACAGTTAACGACTGCACCACTAATACACAGATTGACAGTCGCTCTGTGTAAACCACACACAAGCAGGCGATACAAACGTTCATGTTCAAAGGAACATTAATGAAAATACTTGTCTGACTTGCCAATTTGCTTAGTAACCATTACAATATCAAGACAATTATGTTTTTAACAATGTAAGTAAATACCATTAATTGAGGTCTCATATTTATAAAGGCCACAGTGAGCCCTCATTCAAGCCCAGAGCAACCTAATATATAAGTCAGGGAAAATGTTATTGTGATAACAACCCTGCTGCAACACCACTGTGCCCTTCAGCAAGACACTTAACCTCAAGCTGCTCCAAGGGAATCATCCCTGCGATTAGTGAACTCTAATTCACTGTAGATAAAAAAACAACTGCTAAACCACACATAATAGGTCCTATTGTGTCCTGTTGTGTTTAAACTAAGCAGCAATATGTAATCCTGCTAATTGGGTGCTTGCTAAGGCTAATATTGCTATTTCTCACACATAACCATATAAAACCTACTGTATGCTTACTGTATTTGATGTGAAATTCTAAAGCCTCTAAATGATCAGCATGTTTAAAACTTTTCTGAAAAACCCGTTGTACACAATCTGCTTCATTACTTCTGCCCTCTGACTGAAATCATGCTTTCTTTGCAAGTAAAATGTAAAAATGTACAATTGTTATACAGTACAGTAGAGATAACTTTGTTTATTGTTAGTATTTCAAGATAAACATCTACTTGATTGATTCAATTTAGGTTCACTTGATTATCCATACATTACTTTTCAGAGAATAAAATCAGAATATAATCTAGCCTATGCTATATATTATCTTACTATGGGCAAGCAGCATTTATATTTTCTTCAGACCCAAGAAAAACCTGAGGTTAAAGAGATAGTTCACCCAAAATGAAAGTCCTGTCATCATTTACTCACACTCGTGTCAATTCAAACATGATTTTCTTCTAGGGTTGCCAACCGTCCCGTATTTTGGGCCTAATTGATTTGTCCCGTTTTTTGACTGTAATGTAATTACATAGATTGTAATGTTGTTAAATAGAGAAAAACATCTTATATTTAAGTAACTAATAGTCAAGTCAAGTTTATTTGTACAGCGCTTTTCACGACACAAATCGTTGCAAAGCAACTTTACAGAAAATTAAGTTTCTACAATATTTAGAGGTAGCTTATCAGTGTGACTGTCAGTTAGTGTACATATGGCAGAAATGTACTGAAAAATAAATTAAAGACGTAATCAAAAAGACGAAGAACACTATTAACAGCAATTATTATAATATGATGCAATCAAACTTATAGCAAAATTTGGTAGTTATGTATGTTGTTTAAGGGTTGGCATCATCTGAGGTCCTCTAAAGGTGGCATCATCTCTTCTCAGGTGTTCTGGATCCAGATTGAAGCTTGTGTAATTCCTAGTTACCACGGGATGTTAATCCCAGCAGAAACAGTGAAACAAATAGAGACATAATTAGCGTTGCTGCTGTTCCAACCAAGCAAAATTTTATTTGTTTAACCCAAACTAAAGAATATTAATGTGCATTTGATCAGATATAACTGTAGTACAAGATTATGAGATGTATTATTTTAATGCTTGGCCAAAGAGATGAGTCTTTAATATAGTTTTAAACAGAGAGAGTGTGTCTGAACACCGACGTTATCAGGAAGGCTATTCCAGGGTTTGGGAGCCAAATGCGAAAAGCTCTACCTCCTTTAGTGGACTTTCTATCCTAGGTACTACCAAAAGTCCAGAGTTTGGCGACCTTAGGGAGCGTGATGGATTGTAGCGTGGTTAGAAGACTAGTTAGGTACGCAGGAGATAAACCATTAAGGGCCTTGTAGGTAAATAATAATATTTTGTAACTGATACAACACTTAATAGGTAGCCAGTGCATAGACTGTAAAAAATTGGGGTAATATGATCATATTTCTTGACCTGGTAAGGACTCCAGCCACTGCATTTTGGACTACCTGTAGCTTGGTTATTGAAGTGCAGGCAAACCACCTAGCAGGGGTATATACACTAGCATATGATAATAGCATAATTCTTAACCTTAGACTTTATTCTTTAAACACAAAATGACCAATAAAAAGGTGTTAAGCACCAAAAGCAGCCCATATTAAAATTATAAGATGTCTTTAATTGAAAAATATGCATTTTCATGCATACTATATATATGTGTGTGTGTGTGGGTGTGTACTATAGACTGTAGTGTCGTGACGTCACCCTTGGTTCTGAAGAGCGTGTTAGGGCTCTAAAACTCTAGGCTGCGTTCCAGTCGTTTTTTTTTATACCCTCACTCGCAAAACTTTCTCCTCCGTCTCGTTTCCTAGGATGTACGCATTGATTAATTGAATGAGTGCCACTTCTGGCAAAACTTGGAATGGGCGACAAACATGCTCATCCCCGAGCAAACCCGTCAACCTAATCTCAGCCAATTGATGATACCACTGCATCTGTTGAATCAGCTATGGATTTTTGGTTTATTGTTTTAATTCTTTTCCCCCCAAGTTATCTGATTATTACTATGGAATTTGTCATTTGAGAACACCTTTTTGTGCCCTGCAGCCATTAATTCTATACATTATATAGGTATGTTTGTGGCTAGTTTCCCTAATACATTTATTACTATCTATTGTCTTAATAATAAATGTTAAAAAATGTATATATTATAGAGTTGTTTGTCTGTGGAGCGGCCTGAAGTGTGCATATGAAGCAGACTCGCTCCCTCGGTCAAAATCGAGGGGTCGAAGGTCTGTCCATATAAACTTCCCTAGTCCACTTCATGAAGTGGAACGCACTTCAAAATGGCAGTGGGGATTCCTCGAGGGTAAGTGCTTAGGGAAGTTCGCGAGTGCGTGTCTAAGAGTGGAACGCAGCCAAAGTGGGCAGAGCGGGCCGTCGCCATCTTTGCAGCGCGTCACCCAAAGGTGTGCCCTCACACGTCCTAAAAAGTGAAGCTGCGGGCTCTTTGATCGCCCCCTGGTGGCTGGCTGCAGTACAGGTCATAAACCCCGCCCTCTCCATGTAAACGAATGGGATTTGAGTCAAAATAAATCAATCAATTACGCTTCCAATACAATTTTTGGAAAGGTAATTGTTATCACGCTGATATATGTTCAATTGTTCGTTTTTGTGATAAGTTTGATTTTATCTATTAATTTGATGCTATAAAAATGGGGCGTGTCGTTATGGTTGATTGGGTCTGAGGGAGTTTGGGCGGGAGTTTGATACCACGGCTCCACCTCAAGACACTACTGCGCAGACTCTGGCTCCAAATGACGTCATTTACTCAAGATGGCAGCAGCCATACAGAGATGCGTTGGCTTCACTTTTCTATAGTGGAAGGAATAGGAGACGCGTCGTCCATCTTTTTTTACAGTCTATGGTCACCACGCATCACTCCCGGATAATCGAAAATGGGCAAAGAGGCGGGAGCTGGTTGCTGAAGCCACGCCCACCTAAATCGACGCCGGTGACAGCAGTGGCAATCCACCTGTCACTCAAGTGGCCACACCCTTAATTATGCAGAACTTTAAGGCTTAATATAATTTAAACGGATGAGTTATAAAAAAAATCACCCCCTCACAGTTGTCATGAAGGGCAAAATTAGCTTTATAGACCAAAATAATTTTTTGAACCAAGCTGTAAACATGTTTTTCTCTGCTGTAAAGTTGGGAATTTTAACATGGCAGGTCTATGGGACTGACTCCCTTTTGCAGCCAGACTCTAGCGGCCAGTTAACGAATTACGGTTTAAGTCACTTCCTTGTTGGCTTCAGGAGAGAGAGCGGGAGGTTGCCGCTTGGTGTATACTAGGTCACTTTAGTACTGGACTTTAGTACTCTCAATCAAGTTTTCAAAATTGGTTGGATTAAACGTTGCCTGAATGCTGACCCTAATTTGTTATGGTTTTATATTCCTAAATTGATTTTTGGTTAAATTTGATGTTAGCTTGTGATTTTAGTTGCAATAAACTCCCAGTTAAGCTTGCTAATTTTCATAAGCAAGCTCTGGACGCTTGTAAGCTTGCCTTCTGTCACAATTTTCCCCCTCATAGATGTATACAGAATGGCTCGTGGAAAAAAAATCTTATTAAAAAGGTTTTGACAAAGGTGTAATTTTTGTTTTCGATATGCTTAAAAAAGGATGGTAACTTCATTCCTATTCGAATGTCAGAAATCTTTGCGAAGTGGATTACCTAACAAGAGTGTGAGAATGGGTTATTAATTCATTTCAAAACTTTTTTTAACAGTTCCATTTGGTTAGGGAAATTGTTGCAGATCTTCAAAATGTGAAATGCCAAAAATTAGAATTGGAGGTCTGGAGCTGTCTAATGTTAAATGTAACAATTTCTGAAGTGGAAATTAAATGACCCTTTCTTTCTACTATTAAAATATGGGTCGGTTTCTGTTACCTAACAAGATGAAAGAAATTTACTATAAAATTCTTCATATGTTCTATCCCTGTAATTCTTTACTCTCAAAATTTAAGTTGGACATCTCTTCACAATGCACATTCTGTCATTCTAAATTGGAAACAATATCACACTTATTTTTTTTAACGTGATTATGCAAAGGATTTTTGGAAATTAATGTCTTGACTTGTTTTCTCAGCTTACAACAAACTTTTTAGTTTTGAGATAATGTACTATTTTTGATTTGGGAATCAGGAGCAAAGGAGCTGGATGATATGTTAAAACTGTGAACTCTTTGTGGCCTATTTCATCTTCACAAATGTAAAGTTACTGATTGTATGCCCAATTTTAGGATTTTTTGTATTGATTTAAACTTATTTTATGAATCTCTCTGCTCATCACTTAAAAAGAAAGCTGTTAAAACTACTGTATTGACGGAAAAAAATATGACTTAAATGTAAGGGTTACCTCCCGAGTATTCTTTGAAGTTGACATTTTGTGTGTAATTTTTCATTTTAGTTATTTTTTATTTTAATTTCTTTATGATTTTTTTTTTTTTTTTAAAGATGTTTGTTAACTTTTTATTACGTATTTACTGTTTTGTATTCTGGTTATGTATGTATTTTATTGCTTTGACTGTATCCCCTGGTCCGCCAGGTGCACACATGCATCACTCTATAGTGCTGATAAAGCTGAATTTTGTTTCATTTCAAAATGCTTGTACTACATCTATCTTTTGTTGCCTTTATGCTCATTTTCTCATCTCTTCTACTTCCCCCTTGGTCTCCAGACAAACCAGTCACAGTGACAGTACTGCAAACAGAGGTGAGCTGATGCAATAGAAAGACCCTGGTCCAGATAGACTGCTAGACTGAAGCCAACATCAAAATGAAACAATATTGGAAAACGTATCCTCTAACTACAGCATGGCCTCATTTGTATTTGTGTCTATATCATGGCGGCCAAGAAAGTGTTTCTGGTCCGTGTCCACTCAGTGCAGGTGGTGGAAGCAGATTTTCAGCGCCCTCTGCTGGTTGATGGTGAATGTCTGTTCCCCATTATTAGTCAACAACATATTACTTCATACAACATATTAATTAATGCAATTACATTTGAGATAGCTGAGCCGTATAATTAAAGTCTGGGAAATTACACCAAGCAATAATTATAAATCTTTTACTAATTATAAATATGTATTTAAGACCACTTTTAACTGATGAAGAAATGCTCGAAGTACAACCAAAAAGATTAAATGCACACTCAAGGGCAGTCAAGTATTGACGCATGTTGCTTTTTTCCCTTTTTGCTGACTTGGCAGACCCAAAAACAGATGTTAGCCACACTTTCTCCAACTCACTGCAGCCATTTTATGCCACTATCTTTGCATGGTGCTTTGGTAGATTAGAACTTCCTTGATTAGGCTATTCTTCATTAAAAAAAAAAAAAAAGCAGATAAAGATCATAAAATCATATAGGTACGCAGATCAGATGTTCTTTTCTTTTTTTTTTTTTGACATATATAAGCGTGGTAGCAAGCAGTTTCTAATGTGAAACCGGTTTTAAGACAGAATCAAAGGAAATAAATTTCCCCAAAATAAACATTTGACAGAAAAATCACCAAGACTAGATTGGTTTGTTTCTTCATCTGAATAGATTTGGAGAAATCGAGCATTACATCCCTTGCTGCAGTGAATGAGTCCAAACAGCTGATAAAAACATCACAATAATCCAAATATAACCAACACCACTCCAGTCCATCAATTAACATCTTGTGAAGCAAAACGCTACGAGTTTGTATCCATCATTAAGAGCTGTGAACTTGAAACGAGTCCTCTATCATTATTATTGTTTTCTCCCGTGAAAAGGTTGTCTAGCCTGAATCAGGAGAGAAATATGCAGATCAAGCACCAGTTACAAATCTGAAACAAATATGTTCTTTGATGAGAGAGGACAACAGGGGATGGACTTTTTCACTGGAGGAAGATTTATTATGGATTATGGACTCATATTTTGGCCAGAAGCAACAGTTTAAAATGAAAACACCTTAATGATGGATTTATTTCTTACAAACCTGCAGCTTTTCACTTCACAAGACATCAATTGATGCACTGGAGTCATGTGGATTGCTTGTGGATTATTGTGATGTTTTTATCAGCTGTTTGGATTCTCATTCTGACGGCACCCATTCACTGCAGAGAATCCACTGGTGAGCAAGTGATGTAATGCTAAAAAACTCATCTCTAATCTAGAGGCCTTTTTAGGGGTGAGTACATTTTTGGCAAATTTTCATTTTTGGATACACAAACCAGTAAATATCTTAGACACATTTGGGAACAAGCATCAGATGTATCCTCACAATGAAATGATGAGGCCTAGAGGTCAGAGTTTATCAGACCTGATTTCAGCATAATTGACACGAAGCACTAAAAAACTCCTGTAGATTAGTTTAAAAAAAGGGTAAGGAAGAGCCATCACTATTTGCATTCCAAACAAACAACTTCAGCGATTGAGCACTGGCAAATATACTAGGAAGAGAAGAGGGACAAGTACATGGATTACTCATAGGTCACAGAATGACAAAAGAATTTAGAACAAAATGTAGTTCTTGCCTTGAGAGAAATTAATCAGACAGCAGAAAGGGCAGATTAACCAGGACAGAATCTGTGGCAAAAAAAGTCATCAGCATCACTTTGCCAAGAATTCTGAAAGAAAATGGAAATGTTAGCAATTTAATTTCTACATTTTATTTGATATTTTACTGTATGGTTTTGGAACTACTAATTTTGTAATTTAATATTCAGAACTTTTAAGTTAAAGCATAAGTTCTTACTCAGTGGAAGCACTGATCCTTTCCTCCAGACCATCGATCTTTTTTACACATTTGTCGAAGAATATTTGTGTGACACTATTAAAGGTTCTTTACAATCATGAAGAAAACAGTAAAAATGTTGTTTAGTTGGCTAATTAACAGTATAACTAATAATAACAACACAATATCATTGCAATTTTCAGACATAGCTAAAGTAATAATTCAGTAAAAAATGCAGATATATGTAAATGTGCAGCTGTCCATTTTTTTTATTCCAAGACTCTTTTCTTACTTTTGTGCTTCATCAAGCTTCTCTTGAGTTAATTCTCCACTGTCAGTTAACTCTTTAATGAAAATGTTCTTCACTTCATTCCAGCGCCTATGAAATGTGAGGTAAAAACTTCATTTGCTTGATTTATTTAACTAACATTACAACATTACAAACTAAAATGTTTTGTTTGGAAATGTCAAAAGTAAGACTAAACATTCAGGATAGGACATGTTGAGCACAAAATAATGTCTGTTACACTTTACCTTGCTAATTCTTCGTGTTCAATTATATTAATTTGTCGGTTAATCTCAGAGAGAACTCTGTCCCAGATGGCAAAGCATGTTGCTTTAATTTTGCTGTTGCAAAAATCAACAGAGAAAGTGGTTGGGATCAGTTTTATATTTCATTCATAAATTAATACTTTGAGCGTTAATGAAATGAATGAAATTTAGCATTAAATCCCTTGCTCACCAATGCTCTGCAGTGAATGGGTGCCGTCAGAATGAGAGTCCAAACAGCTGATTTAAAACATCACAACATTCCAAAAGAAATCAACAGAACTCCAGTCCATCAATTAATGTCTTGAGACGTGAAAAGCTGAGTGCTTGTTTGTACTCTCATTCTGACGGCACCCATTCACTGCAAAAGATCCATTAGTGAACAAGTTAACAATGCTAAATTTCTCCAAATCTGTTCCGATGAAAATACAAACTCATTCTACATCTAGGATGGCCTGGGGGTGAGTACATTTTCTGCAAATTTTCATTTTTGGGTGATCTACTCCTTTAAGCATATAAACACACAAACAAACATCAGGGCTTTACGTATTATACCGTAAATGGCGCAGTGGGTCCTCATATTCCACATTTGATGTCATTTGGTTTTTCTTGTTTATGGAAACATGAAAAATTTCATTACTAATAATATTCCATATTTCATCAATCACAGCTCTGGAAGACAACAGAAAAGGACATTTTTGCATTAATGACCAAATGATGATGAATCACCACATAATCTTTAGTTTATCTGTACATTGTCATTGTACAGGTGTAATATGCTCAAATGTGTTTGTATTATGGCATCTATAACATTTATAGTGGCCATATTATTTAACAGACTAGTGTGAAATTAAACGTGTTCTTACTTCAAATTGAACAAGATGTCCTCGCCTAATAATTCAGTGAGTGTGTTTTCAGTGTCAATAAAAAAATCATTAACTTCAGGCATCCCAAGGCCATTTTCAGACACTCTTTCAAAAATTGGAAGAGGGTATACTGTCGCCATCTTCATAATGGCCCTGTGAAACAAAGAGCAGAGTGAATGGACATACATTTTTTTGTTTTTGATTGTGCACTTCCTGTTTGTTGCTGCCGTGTGGTTTGAGTTTGAGCTCCGTCAAGTTAATTCTTTGTCGTCTAATTTTTTATCTTAAAATCAATTTTATACACCATCCTTTTTCAGTTTTATAACGTGTGAATATATCCCCTGTCGTATTCTACAACAAAAACAATCAGAGCGCTTTGTTAGCACTGGTTCTATTTTTGACTTCCGAGTCCGCTATTAGCATATAGCCCGCTAGCATCGCCAGCGTGGTCTGCCGCTAATCTCGTTTACACTAATACTCTATTCACACACATTTCCATTGTTTTACTCACTGTTACTTGCTTTAATGGCGGATGTGTGTCTACCCTTGAGTGAAGGTGAGGACACATTTGAGCTACATTCGGTGCAGGTTGAGCTGGAGGCCATGGAGAAGCAGATCCACGACCTGGTGGAGAAGCAGACCCAGCTGAGAGAACGGAGAGCCGCGCTGGAAACATCCCAGGCTGACGCTCACAAGGCCGAGGTAAGTATACAGCGCGCTGCTAAATCTCCCACCACCTCTACTCCGTGTGTATCTCTGCACAGGCCCGGTGCACCCAGAACGCGATCTTCCCAGATGTCATTCACTCGGTGCCGGGACACCATGGACCCTGGGTGCACCCGCAGCGAAAGACGCGAGCCAGGCCTCGGGCGATGACCTCTCCCCTTCTGGCGCCTCCGGTCTTCGAGATCTCCACCCGGAACCGCTTCGATCCCCTCCGCGA
Source organism: Sinocyclocheilus anophthalmus (assembly GCA_018155175.1). Classification (NCBI taxonomy): domain Eukaryota; kingdom Metazoa; phylum Chordata; class Actinopteri; order Cypriniformes; family Cyprinidae; genus Sinocyclocheilus; species Sinocyclocheilus anophthalmus. The sequence goes on from JADLZN010007566.1 coordinate 107,758, forward strand.
GACGGAACGCGACGATGTGATCATCGGAGACTCCATCGTCCGGCACGTCCGTGCTACGTTAGCTGAAGGTAAGGTGCACACTCACTGTTTCGCGCTGATGGTCTGCATCCCAGCAGAGTGGGAGCGGAGCTCATGTCGGACAACATCTCCAGGACGCTGCGCTCCATGTGACTAGTAAGTCAAATCTCAAATAACTGCCCTGTTGACTTGTGTTCTACCCGCTTAAATGATAGAAGTACCTGCTCTGTCCAATCTATAAAGACTGTGTCTGTTCCCCAAATAGTGAGGTCAAAATATAAATTTAATGCAGGATCTAGAAAAAAACTGATCGTGATTAAACCAGAACAATTTAAAATAAATAAACAAAAACCATTTTTAAAGTTTGGGATCCTAAACATTAGATCACTCTCACCCAAAGCAGTTATTGTAAATGAAATGATCACAGATAATAGTTTTGATGTACTCTGCTTGACTGAAACCTGGCTAAAACCTAATGATTATATTGGTCTAAATGAGTCTACTCCACCATGCTACTATTATAAGCATGAGCCCCGTCAGACTGGTCGTGGTGGCGGTGTTGCAACAATATATAGTGATATTCTCAATTTTACTCAGAAGACAGGATACAGGTTTAAATCATTCGAAATACTAATGCTTAATGTTACACTGTCAGATATGCAAAAGAAATCTATCGGATCTCTTGCTCTGGCTACTGTGTATAAACCACCAGGGCCGTACACAAATTTCCTAAAAGAATTTGCAGATTTCATCTCAGACATATTGGTTACTGTTGATAAAGCGCTAATTGTCGGAGATTTTAATATTCACGTTGATAATACAAATGATGCATTAGGACTTGCGTTTACTGACCTAATAAACTCTTTTGGAGTCAAGCAAAATGTCACGGGGCCCACTCATCGTTTTAATCACACGCTAGATTCAATTATATCGCATGGAATCGATCTTACTGATAAAGATATCGTACCTCAAAGTGATGATGTAACTGACCATTTCCTTGTATCGTGCATGCCGCGTATTACTAATATTAACTATATGGCTCCTCGTTATCGTCCGGGCAGAACTATTTTCCAGCCACCAAAGACAGATTCACAAAAAACCTGCCTGATTTATCTCAACTGCTCTGTGTACAATAAGTACACATGAACTAGACGAAAAACTAGCAACATGGGCACTATTCTATAATACATTAGAAGCTGGTGCCCCCATCAAATTGAAAAAGGTTAGAGAAAAACTAACTGCGCCATGGTACAAAAGTAATACCCATTCTCTCAAGAAAAAACCTCGTAGTCTTGAGCGCAAATGGAGAAAACTAACTTTGAAGTTTTTAGAATTGCGTGGAAAAAACAGTATGTCCAGCTATAGACAGGCTCTAAAAGCTGCAAGGGCCGAGCATATCCACAAACTCATAAAAAATAACCAAAACAATCCAAGGTTTTATTTAGCACAGTGGCTAGATTAACAAATAACCAGACGCCACCCGATCTAAATATTCCCTCACAGTTTAATAGTAATGACTTTATGAATTTCTTCACTGATAAAATAGATAACATCAGAAATACTATAACAAATGTAGATTCTACAGCGTATAATACTTCTGCTTCATTCATCGCACCAAAAGATAACTGCAGTGCTTTACAGCTATAGGAAAGGAAGAGCTAAATAAACTTATCACTGCATCTAAACCAATAACATGCCTGTTAGATCCTGTACCCACTAAATGACTGAAAGAGTTGTTACCTGTAGCAAAATAACCGCTTCTCAATATTATTAACTCAACATTGTCTTTAGGTCACATCCCAAAACCATTCAAAGCTGGTGGTTATTAAGCCTCTTATTAAAAAAAAAAACTGGATCCTAGTGATCTGGCAAATTACAGACCCATCTCAAAACTTCCTTTTATGTCTAAAATTTTAGAAAAAAATTGTCTGCTCAATTGTGCTCCTTCCTACAAAAAAATGATCTCTATGAAGAATTTCAGTCAGGTTTCAGGCCCACCATAGCACAGAAACTGCACTTGTTAAATTACAAATGACTTGCTTCTTGCGTCAGACCAAGGCTGTGTCTCATTGCTAGTTTTACTTGATCTTAGTGCTGCATTCGATACTATAGATCATGACATACTCATAGATCGATTACAAAACTATACAGGTATCCAAGGGCAGGCTTTAAGATGGTTTAGATCCTACTGTCCGATCGCTACCACCTTGTTCAATTAAATGGGGAGTCATCTCAATTATCACCAGTAAAATATGGAGTGCCCCAAGGATCTGTCCTAGGCCCTCTGCTATTCAAAATACATGTTGCCCCGTGGTAATATTATTAGAAAATACGGGATTAGTTTCCACTGTTTTGCTGATGATACTCAACTATATATCTCAGATGACCAGATGAAACTTCTAAATTATCTTAGCTAACGGAGTGTGTTAAAAATGTAAAAGAATGGATGACCAATAATTTTCTCCTATTAAATTCGGATAAGACAGAGATATTACTTATTGGACCAAAAGACAGTACGCCGAATCTCGTGGATTACAATTTGCAACTAGACGGATGCACAGTTACTTCCTCTACAGTCAAAAATCTGGGTGTTATATTAGATAGCAACTTGTCTTTTGAAAAAACATATTTCCCATGTTACAAAAACAACACTCTTCCATCTTAGAAACATTGCCAAACTACAAAACATGATACCTGTTTCTGATGCAGAAAAGCTAGATCATGCATTCATGACCTCTAGACTGGACTATTGTAATGCACTGCTAGGTGGTTGTCCTGCATCTTCAATAAACAAGCTACAGATAGTCCAAAATGCAGCGGCTAGAGTCCTTACCAGGTCAAGAAAATATGATCATATTACCCCAACTTTACAGTCTCTGCACTGGCTACCTGTTAAGTTCCGTATCAGTTACAAAATATTATTACTTGCCTATAAGGCCCTTTAATGGGTTAGTCCTGCGTACCTAACTAGTCTTCTACCACGCTACAATCCATCACACTCCCTAAGGTCGCAAAATTCTGGACTTTGGTAGTACCTAGGATAGCAAAGTCCACTAAAGGCGGTAGAGCTTTTTCGCATTTGGCTCCCAAACTCTGGAATAGCCTTCCTGATACCGTTCGGGGTTCAGACACACTCTCTCTGTTTAAATCTAGATTAAAGACACATCTCTTTGGCCAAGCATTCAAATAATGCATCTCATAATCTTTTACTGCAGTCATAATCTTTTACTGCAGTTATATCTAATCAAATGCACATTATTATTCGTTAGTTTGGGTTAAACAAATAATTTTTGCTTGGTTGGAACAGGAGCTACACTAATTATGTCTCTATTTGCTTCTCTGTTTTTTGCCACGGGATTGACATCCCGTGGTAACTAGGATTACACAAGCTTCAGTCTGGATCCAGAACACATGAGCAGAGATGATGCAACCCCTCAGAGGACATCAGATGATGCCAAACTGAAACAACAAACTACCAAATTTTGCTACAAGTTTGATTGCATCATATAATAACTGCTGTTAATATTATTCATCGTCTGTTATTACGTCTTATATGATTTCCGTACTGCTGGTTTCGTCTGGCCAGAGAGAACTGGCCCCCCGACTGAGCCTGGTTTCTCCCAAGGTTTTTTCCCATTCTGTCACCGATGGAGTTTTGAATCTTTGGTGCTGTCGCCTCTGGCTTGCTTAGTTCGGGACACTTCATTTCCAGCGTTATCGTTGACATGATTGCAAAGATATTATTTAAACTGAGCTGGATGTTGACATCACTGAATTCAATGATGAACTGTCTTTAACTGAAAAATGAGTGTTTACTATTGGCATTTTGCATTAGTGACACTATTTTTTTTTTTTTTTCTTTTTTTTCTAATAATGCTGTTCAGTTGCTTTGTCACAAGCTGTATTGTTAAAAGCGCTATATAAATAAAGGTGACTTGACTTGACTTGACATTTATGCATCTATATTCAAAAGATTTTCAAACAGACTATTAAACCGGAATGCAATACATTCATAAGGCACAGCTTATACTTTCATACACACACAATAAGCATAACAGCACTATGAAGGATTAATGGATTTTAATCCATACATATTTACTTGAATCATGCCTTGTAGTCTCAGTTAGTTATTAGTCATACAAAGTTATTAATTCACAGTAATTTATTATGCACAGTGTGCACTGAATGAAAAGTACTGTCATACTAACCAGTTGGATTGATTGAATCTCTCATCTCCAAAAATCCCATTACCCCATCGATCATATTCTAGGGCAGCATTGTCAAAAAGATCACTAAAACGCTCATCTGCCCAACTAGATAAAGAAAAGGAGTTCAGTTCAGTCAGTTATTACAAATGCCATGGCTTTGATACAGTTCTTAGTTTCACAGTGATGCTATTTACAAAGAGTAACACTCATAAACCAAACTCAACTTTCTGAAATCTTTAAAGTTTTAATGGAATCAATCACCCAAAAATGATAATGTGTTGAAAATGTACTCACCCTCAGGCCATCCATGATGTAGATGAGTTTGTTTCTTTATCCAAACAGATTTGGAAAAATTTAGCATTACTCATGCTCCAAGGACCTCTGCAGGTGAATGGGTGCCGTCAGAATGAGAGTCCAAACAGCTGATAAAAACATCACAATAATCCACAAGTAATCTTACATGACGCCCGTCCACAGTTAACCCTGTAAAGTGGAAAACTTTTGAACTTCAAACCGTTAATTCCTGGATAAAAAAACAATGCCTCTATCCATAATATTAAAATAATCTTATCTGAATCAGGAGATAAATTTGCACAGATCAAGCACTGTTTACAAGCAAAAACAGTCCAAAGCAGTTGAAAACAAATATGTTGGTGTTTTGATGTGAGAGGACAAAAGGGGATGGACTTTTGTACTGCAGGAAGCATTATTATATTATGGACTCATATATTGGCCAGAAGCAATGGTTTAAAGTTTAAAAACGTCTTGATGGATTTGTTTTTTTACAAACACACAAACGTTCACCTCACAAGAAATTAAATGATGGAGTGGAGTTGTGTGGATTATTGTGTTTTTGTTTTTTCTGACGGCACCCATTCACTGCAGAGGATCCATTGGTGAGCAAATGATGTAGTGCCAAATTTCTTCAAATCTGTTCTGATGGTGAACAAACCCATCTACATCATGGATGGCCTGAGGGTGAATATTTTCAGCAAACTTTCACTTTTGGGTGAATTATTTTTTTTATGCGTTTTTACTGGTATTAAAATTTAATTGAAATGTTCTTACGTCCAGGTTTGAAGTCCTGTTTCTGGGCTAGTAATCACATGATATTTTCCAGTATCTTTCAGCACTCTCAGCTCCTTCCACCTCCTGCAACACAAACAACTCCAGACTTAGTTAATTATATTACATCAATTCTTTTGTATATTTAACACTTTATTTTTTATGTCAGACTAGCCTGTATCAGGTAACTATTATGATCATAGTCTTACCTTACAGCAGCTAAATACTTGTTATGGAATGGCTGGCTCTCAGTGTATTCCAATAGTTTATCCCAGTAAAATGCAAGAACTCCAGATGCAGTTCTATGAAATACACAGTCCGTAAATTACAGGTCACACTTTACAGCGAATATGATTAACAAACATACAGCTAAACAATATTTTTGGGTAAATTCAAGTGAACATGAAAACATGTAAATCATTTTCTATATGAATAAAAAATCAGTATAGAAAACAATACTTTCAATGTACCTCAGTGTTATTAGAAACTCATCCTTCTCGTTCTGCCTCTCCAAGGTGGAAATTTCCATGGCCTTCTCTCTAACAAGTTGCACAGCCATTTGCACTCTAAAAAAGTATAACTGAGACTATAAAAATCTAGATTTGTCATCTGAGTGTATTTTGACATTTTAACAGGACCTTTTTAGGAAACAGTAGCTGCATGAAAGAATCAACTTAAATGCAAGAGGTGTCATTGATTTTGTGTGCTTTAACACATCAGTGCATGACAAAAAAGATCTTACTCATCAAAAAGTTGATTGATGTCTGTCTTCCCAACTTCCACAGCAACTTTTAGGATCTTAGCCACTTGGGGCTGTGCCCCCCTGTTATATATCACAACAAAGAAAACAATTTCCAGTCAACATAAAAACTAATATGCTTTATATCAACAAACATCTTCATCTGAACTTTGATTGATACAAACAAAGCTACAGGTTAATCAAACAATGTTTACAGTATCTTACTATAAATTAGCAGCTAGACTGTAAGACATTTTATCAACTATATTATTTCATTATTTCAAAGGGAAAGAAACAGTTTGTAAGAAACAATGCTTCATACAACTTAGACAGAAGGTAAGCGAGGAACCCCAAGGAATCGCTGTAGATTGGTGGAGCTCCTGGAAGGTAGTGTGACTCCACATATCTGCATTAAACAAAACTAGTTATCTATTATTTCAAACAGATCCTGAGAAGATTATCTGCATTTTAGAGGTGGTGGATTTGAACTGTTCAATGGATGCATCTTTACACTATTTCAAAGCAATATTTTCAGTCATCTTGCAAATTCAGTTAAAAAAAAAACGTACTTCCAGAGGTCCACCACTGTCTCGTTTTTGAAGATCCCTTTATACATGCCAAATTCTCTGTAGGAAGACAAGAACATATAAACCAGTCTTGTGAAATGAGATGATATATCATATATTCAAGATGTTTCAACAAAAATATATTCAGCAACAGACACATTCAACCCTATGCATATCAGCATGTTATCCTTTCATTCTGGTCTTCGTTGAAAAAAAATAATAATTAAAAAGTTACACAATAACATTAATTAATTGGATAAAAGGTCTTCATACCGCTTAGTACCGGGGAATGCATATAACACTCGAAACAGACCGTCTCTGTAAAGCATACCCAGTCTGTGAAAAATGCTGTTAAACACACAGAAGGAAAAAAAAGATGACAATAATCAGGATGGTTTGCAATTGCTCAGAAGAAGAAAACAATATCACAGGAGGTCCTTAAATCTAAGTGGATTGTGTTCAGCAATTATAATTATTCATTATTTAAATGTTTGTTTTAAGTTTAGTATACAGTATAAAGTGCAAACGGTCTTTTGTATCCAGTGGATGAAGTACTCACTGCAGTGCTACAATGAAATGATCATGTCCTTTAACTCCTTCCTCAGCACTGATCTTCTTGATCATCTCCTTCACAGAACTCCACAAGTCTTGCAAATCAGTACTGTACAACACAGAAAACAATGGTCGTGAATTTACACTCCTCATTCTAAAAAAAGTCATAGAAATATGGCCCAATGCACAGTTCACATGAAGAAATTTTCCATATTGATTTTTATTTTGAATTAAGCATTGCACTGTCCATAAACTTGGAAAACATGCTGGTAATTTTGTGCCAGAACATTAGCTTTATCTAGTTTTTCTACTATTTTTTTTTCTTACAGTGCATGGTCATTGTTAACTTTACATCATACATCTCTGGTTTTACCCTGTTTTACTGATCTTATTTTTTTCCACAACCACTTCTGCAGCCCCTTTGAAATTGTCCAAGTATTTCAAGAACGCTTCAGCTCCCAGCGTGAAGAGTTTGTCTGCCATTTCATAGTCCTCATCCGTTAGGCTGACGCGGTCCACACCTGTATAAAAAAAAAGAAAAATCGGCTAAAATATAGTGACAGTATAATATTCAATGATTATATAAAGTCCAACCGCAGTAGACATTTTAATATCACATTTATATTTAAAAAACCATTGTGAGATTAATATTATCACTCATTCAAGAGAGCTTGTCTAATGAGAAATTAAATACCACATCAGATAATGAATTTAGGTATATAAGAAAACAAGCATTAGCTTACCTTTAAAGAGCAGAAGAGCTAAGATTAAGACAGCTAGTGACTTATTCATATCGTTGTTTCTTTCTCAGAACAAAAAACTAAATAACAGAAAGAGATCACAACATATTCACTGTGGACTTAAACATCAGGAGTAAAAAGCTGGACTTAACTTTATCTCTACTGATATGAACTTTCATCTGTGTAAACACGGCTGCTGAATTGACCTTGCAGTCTGTCTGCTCTTACAACACGAGAAGTGTTTCAACGTCCACTCTGAAGGTCACAATAATGGTGCAGACAGTATTTAATTGCCTCTTTTCAATTGTAAGTTTATCAATATCAGTTTTGGGTTAGGTTAAAGGTTTTGCTCAATATGTTAAAATAAGACGATATTTTTCTTAAAACACAAAAGCAAAAGAAAGGTTCCTAAAACTTTAAGGTAACTCTAAAGCGAGTTAACAAGAACAGTTCAGAGTAGTGCATGCATGTACATGCCAAACTGGGAAAAATGACAGTAAATATGTTTTTGACAATGTCAGATTACAAGAACTGATGAATGTTTTGTGCAAGAAATGCAATCTGTCAATATTAAACTGAATGTAGGCCATGTGTATGTTGCCAATAATGTAGATCAGCGTGAAAGTCCATGGTGTGTGTTTTTGTCCAGGTCAATATTTCTTCAGTCAACATTAGTTTTTCTAGTCAGTAACTCATTAGAGCAAAAAAAATGTTGAAAATCAGGGGCCACTCAGAGTAAAATGCAAGTCTTAAGTATGTCAAAATTCTAGGAATGGTGTAATTTGGAACTTATTCCTACACTTAATGAAGGTAAAAGTGCAACAACTAGATCTCAGCTCCTAAATGATTTTAAAGTGCTGGAGATGTCTCTCAACCTAACCTAGGAGTAGCATGATGACTGTGATATGTTGAAACCACACTCTCCAATATGGAAAAAGTGCTTTAGACTTGCATAATAGTGGAATTTGGATAAATGTGATTCATAGTTGACTAAACAAGTGAAATCCATTGATATATTCCTTTAACTCATTTTAATGAATATAGAGTACAACATCATTATTAGTTAGGTATGGTTACATGTGTAATCACAGAGTGACAACTGAATGTCAAATTGTTACAGTAGTCAGGTAAGGGTTAAAGGGTTAGTTCACCCAAAATGAAAATTCTGTCATTAATCACCCTCATGTCGTTTCAAACCCGTAAGACCTTCGTTCATCTTCAGAACACAAAATAAGCTATTTTTGATGGAATCCGAGAGCTGTCTGACCCTGCATAGACAGCAACGCAACTGAAATGTTCCCAAGTCCAGAAATGTAGCAAGGAGATCTGTAAAATAATCCATGTGACATCAGTGGTTCATCCGCAATTATACGAAGCTGTGAGAATACTTTTTGTGCGCAGCTGCATCACACGGATACCAAATCAACAACATAGGAAACAGATCCGGCGTGACGCAGCTGACACAGAACAGCATATGTTGTTTACATCCAGCGGATATTCTCCAAAATGGCACCAGGGTGATTCAGAGGAGACGAATTGTTGAATAGTCTTTTCTTTTTTTGCGCACAAAAAGTATTCTCGTAGCTTCGTATAATTGCGGATGAACCACTGATGTCCCATGGATTATTTTACAGATCTCCTTACTTACTACATTCTACAAATTATTCTAGTTCTTAAAAATTCTACATCGCTAAAAATAAGTATTTTAGGCAGTGCATTCAAGTGTTTTATTTTTATAACAGGAAAATGCATTTATATAAAGCACATTTTCTGCATGATGCATAGAGTGCACTTATATTTAGACTTTGTGCATTTTCATATGTACATTGTTTAGAGGACAACATTCGACAAGAATATTAACAAATACAGGGAATTAAAATTGTCCTTCTCATTTCATTAATCAAACAATCGTAAAGTAGCCCGTGACTAAAACACCATTTGATGTGTTATAATAAATCATGAACATATGTCATATAACAGCGTCATATCAATACTATTACATCATACCATTGGCCTTGCACTTAAGTGTTAACGCATGAAAATAGATCCAGATGTTATTGATATCAAGATATTAGGCTTTTTTTATTAAAGTGTTAAGATGCTGGAGGGTAAAAATGTGTAAAACAAATCAAAAGAAATGCAACCAATCATGCTTTTGATGAAAACAAAGCATAAGAGTAGAACAAATACAGTGGAATTTGTTTTACTCAATATTCACTAATGCAATTATCCTAGTATTCCTTCAGACAGGTACGCAATAACAGCATCTTAGTTAAGTACTGTTAATACATTCCTGGCATGATCCTGCTTTTTGCCAGCAGTTGCAATCTTGATATTGCCTTCAAATATATAGAGTTTACTCCAACAGCAAGTCCCAGACCTCATTAAACCTGACGTTTGTGCGATGCATCAACCTCTTGAAGGCTCTGAGGAAAAATTTATATTATGAAGCTTACTGATTGTACTTGACAATTTAAACTCGCAGTATAAACTGATATTTATTATCAGTCGTTTATTTACACAAAAAGTGACAGGCGATATGGCTTCTGTTCAAATGCATATATGGTAAGAAAATGATAATCTTACAAAACAGTTGGTTCGATCCTTTCATCAAAGCCATCAACGAGATCAGTATACTGCTTCAATTTCTCCAGGATCCGGTGAATGGCTTGAACAAAGTTTCTTTATAATTGAAAAACAAAAAGAGAGCCGGTCAAATATGAATACATTTCAAAAAGATTTTTTAAGATTCAAAAACTAAAAAAGGGAATTAAGAACCTACAGTACATGTCTTTACATATTAATATTTTCAGATTTAGAGCCACATATTAAAAAAATATCCTTGTCCTTAAACAAAACTTGATCTTTCCTCTTACTTTGGTGCTTCTTCAAGCTGCTTTCGTGTAAAAGCTTCACTTTTCAATAACTCGTTAATGATGATATGATTCCATTTGCTGGAAAATATAAAATGTCCGATTGATTATTTGATTCATAAATGAACAAAAAATCATAAATGAACAAAAATCAAAGTGTCTCAGAACCAAGCAGTTCACCAGATTTCCAACCTCTCACCACACTGACTGGATATATAAAAAATATAAAAAGATATTTCTATAAAAGGACATTTCTTACCTCTGCATTTGCTGGAATCCAGTCTCATGGAAATATCTGTCATTTTCAAATTTGATAAAATCGATCCACTCTAGAAACACTCTCCTAATTACTCTATAGCAAAGAGACAATGATTATGAAGAGGAATAGATTATAAATGCATTATATCAAGAGAGCAAAGCACTAGCCTTCTAAACAAATATATCAAGAAAATACAATATTAAAAAGATAATTTATTGAGTTTCGCAAAATGATTTTCATGAGGGTTTTTTATTACTTTATTACTTTTATTGTCTTACCGCAAAGGCAGTAATAGTTGGTTATCTTCGCTATTGGCTTTCTCCTCTTCAATGACTGAACTAAGTATTTGTAAAATGAAACGAATGCAGAACTCCAAGAGGGTTTGTCTGCGAGATAGAAAAGAACAAATAAAAAGAGTCTTAATATTTTAATATTTACAACAAATATGAGCCTCACACAGATGTTTTGTTTCTTACCTGTTAGAGGGCATATCTATCCCTTCAAGAATAAGAGTTATGTGGTTAACTCTGTGAAGAAACCTGTTGATCTCAGTAATCCCAAAGCCGACTTCAGACAGTTTTTCATAAACAGGAAGAGAGTAAACAACAGCGCTTTTGACAACAGCCCTGTGAAACATCCAAAAGAAAATGGAGGTATCTTTTTTGTTTTAAACCTTTAATCAGTCATTAAAGTTGCTTTAGGTATTAAAGGGTTAGTTCACCCAAAAATGGAAATTCTGTCATTAATTACTCACCCTCGTGTTGTTCGAAACCGTATCATGATGTGAGCGTGTGGCGGCGCCGGTGTCATGAGAAATCGAGTCCCCCCTCGAAATCGGGTCTGCTTAGGACCCCGAGTGATCCCATTGGTTCAACGAACTTTTAATGGGTATTATTTTTAACGCCTGATTACAATTCCTGCAAAATCGCGCTTTATGTCATTTGAACTTCGTTATAATGACCATTAATGTCTTTTAAATTATATGTTTCATACACTAGTATCTGAAGCTATAGGTTGTGAAATCAAACATTTCTCGTTTTTATTGTTTTTTTTTGGTTAGCTCACGTACTAGCATAGCATACAACTACCCGATTAGCCTGCTAGGTTAGCTTATACACCACGCATTTGCACTTACCATACATATATTCACAATGAAATAGTAACATAAGTGTTGACTTTTGATCAGGCATTTAAAACAGCTACCGCCTTGGTCCTAAGTGGACCCGATTTCGAGGGGGGACTCGATTTCTCATGACACCGGCGCTGACCCAGATCCGGCGTGATGACATCATTACACCGGATCCGGGTCAGCGCCGCCACACGCTCGCGTCATGGTACTGTCGTGAACGCGCGTCCACAAGTGACGCAGTAGAGACGAAAATGTGGAATAAAGTCGTTATTTTTGTTTTCTTTGTGCAAAAAAAGTGTTCTCGTAGCTTCATAACTTTACAGTTGAAACACTGATGTCACACAGACTACTTTGTCGATCATCTTGGTACTTTTCTGGACCTTGAACGTGGTAGTTACCTTGCTGTCTATGGGAGGGTCAGAGAGCCCTCAGATTTCATCAAAAATATCTTAAATTGTGTTCCGAAGATGAACGAAGGTCTTACGGGTTTCGAACATTTTTGGGTGAACTAACCCTTTAAGTTCTGTCAGATGTTTATTAAATATATATTCATGTTCGTGTAATTCATCTGAAACAACACGAACAGCTTTTGAAACATGAACTGCTATTCCCTTCGCAAATTAAATCTAAAGTGTCAGATATGTGGTTACATATTCATTTACCATAAATAATGTGATATTTCATTTCATGCAGTACTGATCCAACAAAGTTTAAAATGAAATTTACCAGTTGGACTGATTAAATCGGTCCAAACCAAGAGCTGCATTTCCATGATTATAATATTCCTGGGCCGCGGCCTCGAAGAATTTACCAAAATGATGTTCAGCCCAACTAGAAAAGAAAAATGGAATGATAAATGAATGATACAATGCAGTGTTAAACCTTGAAAATAAAATTTAACAACATTCCACAGAATTCAACTCAACTGTTATTCAGTTTAAGATTCTAACATACTAACAGTGGACCATTATAGTTCAAGTGATTCTAATGATAATTATGAAATCATTTTAGTAGCCTGAGAAAAAAAAGAAGAAAAAAAGAGAAAAGCCCTGGGATTAATTACATATTGGTTTAAATGACATTTGTGATATTCCACATTTTGAGTATTTTTCTTCCTTCCTTACTTCAAAGATCCACGCCTTGTATACGGGTCTAAAAGCACATGATATTTTTCACTTGTGTTCTTCAACTCGGTTAGCTCTGCCCATTGCCTGTAACACACACAAAAAAGTATTTATTTATAGTAAAGTATATATTCTCTAATATTTGTGCAGAACTGGACTGTAGTCTTACTTCATAGAATCCATGTATTTTGCATGGAACGATGGGCTTTCAGTGTGTTCCAAAACTCTATCCCAGTAAAAAGCAATCAGTCCAGATGCAGTTCTAGGAAACAGGGAAAAAAAACAGTTATTTAGAGATATCTTTTAAACAGATTAAGTACAATATTGAAGTTAACAAAGGTTTTTACCTTAATGATACAAGGAAATCATTCTTCTCTTTTTGTCTTTCCAAAATTGAAATTTCAAAGGCTTTCTCTCTGATCTGATCCATAACCATCTGCACCCTTTGGACGAGACAACAAGTGGTTAAAACGACACCTTAAGAAACAAATATTTGTAATGGGCTTATGTGTGCATTTTAGCCCAATACTTTACATTTGGAGGACAACAATTCAGTACATTTGCTTTGAGCTCCAACAGTATGGCTTTAAAACAGCTCTTACTCCTCATGAAGTGGGTTAAAATCCATTTTTCCAATCTCCACAACAGTATCCACCCCAGCTTTAAGCATGCTCACCAGCCGGGACTTCACCACTCTGTTAGATGCCAGAAATACACAATGTCACCTTTTAATACTCTACACTTTAAAAAGTAAAATTACTAAGTGAAATTACTTTGTAAAATATATATACATGTACATGCTAATCATTACAGAATCTGATCAGATCTTATTACTGATAATGTTTTAAATAAAGTATATAGTGAGGTCATACGCCTTAGCCAGAAGGTGACTGAAGAACTGCATGGGTTTACTGTAGACTGGTGGAGCTCCTGGAAGATAGTACGACTCCACTTCTCTGTAATAAACAAGTCACATGAATAAATCAAGTTATGAGCAAAATCAGAGAGGTGCATGGCGTGGAAGGTGGATTTGGAAGGCCATTATGTTCAATGCACAAACACATCTTTGACCAGCACTTTGGCAAATCAACACTAGAGTTGTCTATTCTCAGTGAACACATGCTTACTTCCAGATGTCTGGCATTGTCTCGCTCTTTAAGGCCTCACGGTAAATCTTCTTATAACTGCAGAAGAAAAGCACATTCACAGGTAATATATTAGTCATGAGTTTCAGTGAACTGGTAAAGTAAACGAGATCTGTTACTTTCTTGAAAATGTGTAAAGATAGTGAAGCTCTTACGGTAAGAAAAACTTGTCAACGACATCCTTGATCGTGATCACAAATGTACTACCAATAAAGAACGAAAATAATCTGTGAATCAAAGAACAGAAGCTATAAATATATATTTTTAAATCACCAAAAAAATCCATTACATAAAATAAGACATATTTGTTCTTTATCGAACAGGTTTGGCCCGTTCACACCAAGAACAGGTCAAACTATAAGCTTATAAAAACTATTCTAATCATTCTAATGTTCACATCACAACTATAACAATAGCGACACAGAGGAAATATACTGGTCTAACTTATTTTGTCTTGGAATTGAGGTTTAAACGATAATTAATATTGAGTAATATCTTTGATTTTACTGCACTGCCACTGTTGAATGAGAACAAAATTCAAATGAGCTGGAAAGTGATACTAACTTTGCAATCTTGCATCCACACTGTTATTGAACTGAATCAAAATTGAACCAACTTTAACTGAAAAATGACACTATTGTCACCTGTACAGCAGCTTTACAGCTGACATTTTATTTCAACTTTGCAACATTTTCCTGTTTATTAAAATGTGAAATTGCTTTAAAACAATCTGTACTGTACAAAGCGCTAGCCATATATATATGAATGTGGCTTAATAAATAAATGTGAAACAAGTAAATATCTTACATAAAAAAGGATCTTGAAACAAAGAACAATTCACACCAATAATTCTGTTTGAATAAACTGACCTTGATTATTGCTTTCATAACTAATGAACTTTGAAACATTCAAACTGTTACTGAACTAAACTGAATCAACACTGAATTCATTTTTTAGAGTTGATTTACAGCTGAAATTGTACATTTCATAAATGAACTTTACGACATTAAAACTGGTATTTTCTTGTTTATTACTGTGAAGCAACTTCGAAACAATCTGTATTGTATGTGCTATATAAATAAATGACTTGATAAATGTAAAACAAATATCTTCTGTAGCTTTTTAGAAGCAAAAAATGAGATATTTACACAAAATAAGAACAATTCAGTGATCGTAGTACTGTTCAAAAGTTTACAACCCCCATGTTGAGTTCTTGAACACCAACATTGATTGTTCATTGATTTTCACTGAAACGTGTTCACACAACGAATGAACTTTGCACCATTCTCATTGCTATTGAACTAAACTGAATCAACACTGAACTAAATCAAGCTGAATAATGACACTGTTGTCTATTTCGAGCTACTTTACAGCTGAAATTGTATTTGTTTCATAAACGAAGAACACTACAACTTTACTACTGGTATATGTACTGTACTGGTACTTGTTTATTAATGTGAATACTGCTATATAAAAAATGTGACTTGACTTGAATGTTTGCACCTTCTGTAATAGTAGTGTATCTGTAATAGTAGTGTATAAGTCCTCAGTGTAAAAAGATGAATGTCAAAATCATATAGTCACTGTTGGAAGGGGTTTAAATATGCAGAAGATGCGGAAAAACCAAAGCATGTGCTGGACATACAGTAGAAGACTTCTTTGAAGAACTGTAGGTGGTTTAAATGCTCAGGACAAAGGATTCATCAACTATCACAAAACATCAAAGTTACAACACAGCATATTAATTAAATGTATATATAAACTTTTGAGAATCATGTTCTTGACTTGAGCACAGAATAAACAATGTTATTATGATTATACAGTAGTACAATCACGGACTTACTTTGGATATTTATTTGAATGATCCTGGCTCTCTCCAAGACCCTTAAGATTTTTCAGTGATTTTGCTATCTCTCTTAAGTTTTTCATGTGTTCTTGAACAGTGATCCTGTAAAAACACAGGAAAAAATAATGATCAGGCAACGGCCAAACCAACAATTCAATAGCAGTACATAATCCATAGCTGGTCTTACCTTGATTTTCTGAACTGATCATCTCTCACAAATTTCTCTGTCGTGTTTCTGACTTTCTCTAGGAAGTCTAAAAAGACTACAGTCCCAGAGTTGAGGATTTGTTGTCTCAAGTCATTATATGATAGTTCAGCACTCTGCACACCTTCAAAACAAAGACAGAATCATAAACGGCGTCAGAGAAACAGAATGAGTAATAGCTACCGCAAAAGACAAAGTCAATTGGTCCAGAGCTACTGCTTTTGTCTAATAAAATGTAGATGAAATATTGGACCACAAAGACAGGGAAAACAATTACTATACCACAGCAGCAGAGAAATGCAGTTAAACTTAAGGCCAAAATCTTGTTCATGCTTCCGTTTTATGCTGAAAGAGGAAAACAGCGAGGTCTAAGCACTACAAATGCCATTAAGAATTCAGAACACCAAAATCAATGGATGTCTACTTTGTACTGAACATAACAGACCACAGAAGCGAGAAACACTTACTTTTTGAGTCTGTGTGCATATGAAACAGCCCTCTGTCGGACTGTTGCTTATATGGGTCATTACATGGTCACCTGTTCACAGTAGAGTAAATGTGCGTACATTTCAAGAGGGCAGAAGGGCAGATGCGGGACTAAAAAAAACATTTTTCTGTTAATATTTAAGTGTTTCGTCCATTGGTTGTTACTGAAGGTGCAATTTCAGATTGAATTTCCACAGGCGAAATTGGACAATAAAAAGGCAGATATTGCAGAGAGGAGCCGGAGCCTCTCCTTATCATTAATAATGTGCATATAATTAAAACTCTAACATATTTAGATGAGTTTAGCATGAACAAGATGTTGCATGCTGTATTATATTATTAAAGACAATAAAACAAAACGTTTCAGAATTAGTCATAAATGCTCAATATATAAAAAGAAATTAAATCATAAATATCTGAAAAATAATAAAGGCATGTCAAAGTAGAATCTTGTAAAACTATTAAAAATAGAAATATACAAGCATTGAATGATATAGGCTGAAGAAAAACAAATACAAATTTCACAAAAAAACAAAACCACCTTTTAGCTTACCCACAAATCCATTAAATAGTCATTAAAAATATCCAACATAATATAAATTGGATCAACAGACATCGTGTTTGAATCATTAAATCTTAAAAATGCTCAGGTAAAAGCAAAAAACAATTTCCAAAAAGATTTTAAACAGTCAAATCAAGTTCAAGTCCTTTAAAGGCCAAATGAAAGCCATTTTTTCTTTGGAATACCCTGCTGTAATAAAGTATACAGGAGTCAATTTTGATTTCACATCCACTTATAATATTTAGAACAAACAAGTTTGAAGATTGCTCTTTGTTCAAATATTTTTGTATCTTTATTACATACAGAACATCATAAATAAAGTGCGTAGAAAAATGTAACAGATTTAGAAATTCTTGTATACAACTATATACAAAGATTCCCTCTGAGATAGATCACGTTCAGTGATGGAATCAAGCCGCAGTCTTCATTTTTAACAAGCACACTTCAATTCTGTACAAAAGCATGAGGGAAGAGGGATCCGGGAATTCTCTGGAAAAACAAACAAATGAAACAAACAACCCCTACAGTCACATTGCATAAAATCAAAGCTAGTGTGGGATTATCCCAGCATTCTTTATACTATTGTTTGTACTGCAATTTAACTAGCTGTCACTGATGTTCTGAGGTAGTCAACCCAAACGGAGACAAGAGTCGGTCTAAACGTGCTGCATGAGGAAGGGTATCACAAGAATTTGATAGCCTGGCTATTAGGCAGCATGTTGGATGTTTCGAGCTGAAGCCGCCATTCTTAAGTATGGTTTTGAATATTTCCTTAAATACTGGAGCACTGATGATCAGAATGGGACTTTTCAAATGGTTAACACAGCACAAGTGATCCTAATATGTAGAATATTACAATAGACCCCCCAAGACTGGCCTCAAGATATAAAAATCACATAAAAACAGTAGGTTCTTAAAACCAATCTGTCAAAAATTGGACTTCAAGTGAAGTCTTATGAAGAATGGTAATCTGTACAAGACCCAGAATGCAGTAAACGGTCTGTATATGCATTCAGAGCAAAGGTACTCTAACTTAATGTGACAGTAAAGGATGTCAAATTTGGTTTTAAAAAAGGGTGTTGTAAGTGACGCATTCATTTGCACCCATTAAAAAAAAAAAAATGAAAATGTACAAATGTCAATTGTGGCTGGTGAAGACATACTTGCCGGTTTAAGACAGCTATGTGGTGTTCAAGATTGTTCATGGTTTGACTAAAAATTTTGTCTGTTCTGGAGAATATGTACAGTGTTTACATTTCCGGGGGAAAAAGGAGCAAAGATTATTAAGGTGCTTTTGAGGACGACCTATAACAGGAACTCCTCTTGATTCAGTAGCAAAAATAATCACACCCTTACTAACTTCAGGGTATCCTCCACTATGAAAACCTCTGTACATTAATTCTTGCCAGCTAAAGGATCCTTCCAGAATAGATCTACTGCATTACCAGCCACCAGTGGCAAGATTTGAAAGGCATGCTGGGAGAAAAAAAGCATAGTGACATTTGAAATAGTTAAGTAAAGTGTATTCGGTTTGAGGTCACAATTTTTAATTGTTGAATCAAAGCAAACTGCCTCATCCAATGCAGGATGTTACTGGGGTGTCGAATGTTGGGGTAGGAATCATAACTCATACGAGGTAACCAATCAAGACTCAATATGGCGTTTCCTTCAGAATACATTCATCTCCGGACCATTAAGCACCTGTAATGAGTGTCTTCCTTCAAAAATAGCCACCCATACCAAAATATCCCCTCCTAAACCTCCTTTTCCCGCCCATGTGCCAGAGTAAACATGCTGATTTTAATTCAGGAAGCGTCGGCAGCGCCGGGCCCCACAGTTACAGTGCAACTTGCTGTTTGCATCTTCAATGGGGAACTTGTAGTCATAGGTAAGCTCTTCTCCACGGTAAATCTTCCGCAGGGCGAATATAACGATGTGCTTCTGGCCCTCCACATTGATGACTCTTGAGTAACAGTTAGGGTCGCAGGAGTGATTTATAAATCGTGCCGCGTTTCCGTGCATGGTGGCGTCCACCACATCAAAGTCATCAATGCGAAACATGTAGCAGCCGATGCCCTTTGAGGGAAGAGAGGCAGGAAACAGACAGTAAAGGGTTAGGAAAGAAACATCACTGTAATGAGATGAGCCTGCAAAAAGAGAAATAGATGTTTTTAAGCAAAAACTATACATCACACTGGGAGAAATAATTTTTACCTTGCTGTCATAGTATTTCTCCCTTTTGTCTGTGAGAACTGCGCGGATGACGTTGCCAGCGTACTCGATCACCATCTCTCCAGCCTCAATGTTCCTCTTGCAGAAAAGACCACGACCATGTATAGCAGATCTATCATGGAGATAAGGAAAACATAATTGCACCATTTACTTTTCCTCTTTAAAGGTTACGTTCATTCCATCTTTTTTTATTAGCATGGGACTGGCTGATTTTACACAGCTAGTTTTCATGCTGCATTACCTGTAAACTCCTACAGCCTCTTTCGAGGTTTTCTCCAAGTGTCTGAACCTCATAGCCATTGGCAACTCTGTAC
The DNA here is from genome assembly GCA_018155175.1 of Sinocyclocheilus anophthalmus. Taxonomy (NCBI): domain Eukaryota; kingdom Metazoa; phylum Chordata; class Actinopteri; order Cypriniformes; family Cyprinidae; genus Sinocyclocheilus; species Sinocyclocheilus anophthalmus. Next base: position 127,821 of record JADLZN010007566.1, read on the forward strand.
TTGTGGCTCGTCTAAAAGGAAGTCAAAATAACAGTGAATTGGTTGATTGGTTGACCAGTCACAAAAAAAACATAAAAATGTTAACACTAGTAATGCATTGATTTTACATAGCTAAACAATCAATTATTTTGGTATTATAGTTGATAAACAACATAACATTTGCTTTGTCTATCTTTTTTTAAATGACAAATACATTTAAGCATACCATAATATGCAGTATGACACAAGGATATTCATTTTGAAATTTGCTCAGGATTATATTAAGCAGTGCTATATATATATATTAGTGTATACCAAATATACCAAACAATACCAAAATTTTGATTTCTATACGATATCTGACAAAAATATCTTGATACTACTATTGAACTGATATCAAAACATAAAACAGGAAAAGTAACTAAATAAGCTAAAAGGATAAGAGGGCATGAGCTAGGAATGGGAAATGTGACCAAAATCTTATTTCACGATAGGAGTATTTTTTTTCACAATAACAATTTATATTATGATATAGTAATTTTTGTTATTTTATCTATTTTATTAATAAGAAGAACATAGATGCATAGATAAAAGTAATAAACGAAAGGACAAATACAATAAAACTAAGACACAAATGAAATAAACGTTTATGTTTTTAATGTTCGATAAAATTCAATAAAATGTTTTTAAGTACAGTGGGTCTCTATTGAACAGTAGCATTCAAGTAAGAGATAATACACAAACTGAATAAAGTAATCAAAATGTAAAAGTAAAGCACTGCATAATCTTCACTGTATGAATTGATACATTCATCCTTATTAAATCTACTAAAGTTAGTCAGTCAAGATCAGCGAGTAATTTTCTCTTTTTCTTTTGTTGTTTGATTAACATTATTGATAAAGACAGCAGGAGGAATATTAGTCTGCTGTCACTTTAAGAGCTGCATGGACCCAATATATATACTGATACACGTTTTTTCCCGCAGCTGTTTACGTTCATTTCAGTCATAAGGCCAAGACGGGCATTTTAACATAATTCTGTGTGTATTTTGACAGTTGAAGCGCAATAACTTGTGAAAGAAATCTGAATTTGCAATCGCATGCTGTGTGTGAGAGAGAGGCGGCTTTCGGTGTCAGGTGTGTGATAGCGCGTGAGTACTGCATTGAGTTCTTTGGCAAGGTTTAATTTGCTTTAACATTTGTTTTTTGTAGCAACAAAGCACATCCACGCTTTATTTGATCATTTATGCATGTTTCTTATTCACTTTTAAATTGTTAGTAACTTAAAACAGTCCTGCGCTGTGCAGATATATAAAGTTTAGTCAGTGTTCATGCAGGAGTGGAAGCAGTGCGTTGCACACACACTGCCCTGCTGCAGCATGTCAATGCAACTCAGGAAAAACTGCTTTCATTATAACGCTGTCATTCTTAAAGTATCGGTACTAGTAAAATGAGAAATCGTACTGTTTTTCAAAGCAGAGTAACGCGATACCTTTTTAGTACTGGTAGGGCTGTGGGGCAATTCATCGAAAAACATTAATTTTGGCCTCCAACGATTATGAAAATACAATAATCGAGATAAAATGATTATTGCGCCCCATTCCACCCCCTTTCCAGCGCTGCGCTTACACTCCTCAATAAAAGCCCAATTTCACGTGCAAATCAGTCAAGTCAAGTAACGTGACTTTTGCAAAACGGGATGTGCTTGATTTAAATAAGTAAATTAATTTTTTCCATGTTTTCAAAAGCGTGAAAGAGAATTTGCGCTGCTCCTCAGGAAGATAACGTTATATGCACTCAGAGACGGAGCAGAACACGGACATGTAAAGTCATCTTTTAGCTCAAGGTGTGCGCCTAAATGGTCAAATACACGCAAAAATGTGTTCAAATGCAGCGCTTAGTGATTATTCATATATACCTTCGTCGGTCATGTAATAAATGAACGTAAAGAGTTGATAATGAAAATACACATGTAACGGTAAATTGGATTAATAAAGGCTCGTCCAATCCATTTAGTAGACGATTCCGTGCGGCTCTTAAGTGACAGGGTTATTTTTCTGCTTGCACTGTTGGCGTTAAAATATGTAATCATCAACACAAAAAACATTTAAAAAAATAATAATCAATTAACAATTACTTCAAACAGGATGCGAACTGCTCTTGATTGAAGGACTTTTGTAGCTTTATTAAGAAACAGAGAAAGTTTAATTCTTACAGTGAAGACTATGCTGTTTTATTTTACATTTGATTATTCAACTTTTTCTTTTCAGTAGCTGTACTGCTTGAGACACATGCATCTCAAAAAATCATTAAAGCAAAGTTTGTTTCATTGTATCTTTTAGTATCATTGTTTTGGCGTCATTTGCTTGTTTCTCTCTTATTACGAGTGTTAATTATTTTTCACAAAGTTTGAGTGCTTTTTGCTTTGTGTGTTGTTTATTTGTTACTAATAGGCTAGTTACCTAATACTCTGCTGTGGTATTGAGAATTGTGAAATTTCTCTGGTCTTTACGATGTAGATGTCAGCAACCTTGTTTACAGGAAATATATATTTAGATTATTTACACTACTTTAACAACCAATCCCCATGTGTCCTCTTATTTTCGTATATTATCCTTCGATTTTACTCAATATCGGCTGTTAAATAATCGTGATTATAATATTGACCAAATTAATCATGATTATGATTTTTGCCATAATCGAGCAGCCCTAAGTACTGGTATATTGTGTAACACTAATATATATGCACATATAAAATTATACATCAAAAGTGTGTATTTTATTCACATACTATGTTGCTGAGTGTCTAACCTGCTGGATTTGAGCAAAACGTCATCCTCTTCATCATCACAAGGCCTAGACTCAGGAAGCTGACGATGTTGCGATGCCAAGAAATTGAACATATCAAAGGTAGATTTTCTGTTGGGTAAAAAAGGCAATTTTTGATTTCCAAATTTGGAAAGGATCAAACAAAGGAACTCAAAATCATGTGAGACAAAAGCATACATGAGTTTACAGATGCTTACCGCACATAGACCTCTGCGCGGGCACAGCCACTGGGGTTTATTGGCAGCTCCTCTTCCGGTGTTTCATGCTGGTGGAAACGGAAGCGGTGTTTCTGGCAGAGAGAAGCACCCTGCAGCTGCTCCAGCAGAAAGAGCACGGCATCATGGAGGACACCCAACACCCTGGCACCGCTTACCCTGCTGAAGGGGAACTGCTCTAGCCGACAGCCTACCCGTGCCTCCTGGACACCGTCCATTACTGCCTTCCACGCCACTGAAGAAACACAGCAGAGGAAACATATAATAATGTGCCAAAACAGGAAAGGAACAAACTCACATTCTTATTTCATAATTTCACTACAAGGTTCATCAATACTGACCATCCATGCTGTCGGCTTCTACGCTAAAGCCATCCTCACTGGTAATCTGGAAGTGCAGGTGGGGCTGATACTGACTGGCACACTTATCCTGCTTGCCTGGTGATGGAGAGTCCTCATCTGAACTCCAACCTGAAATAATTGCACATGTAGTGAACTTTCAAAACCCCTGTTACAGTTCAAATTCATTGAAATAGCTTTAGCAACTACACCAAATATTTATAAGGTAACACAATATCTCATATTCACCTGCGTAGGGGGCCCAGTCTGAGGAATCACCATGTTTGGAGCTCATACACTGAGATTTAGCACTGTCCTGTTTGTCACTTCTCTGCACCGCAGTGGGCTCGGATTCATTTGGAGTAATTCTAAAAAGAGGAAAAAGAAAACATTGCGATTTTCTTGGGTAAAACATGAGTTAATGTGATTTTAAGTCATCAGCACTGACCTCTCTTTTTCTGCAACCTTGGATTCATCGTTCTTTGGCTGGTCAAGAGATCCAACATTAGGGTCGTCAAGCATATCCTTTACACTTGGGGCCTTTATTCTAACCCGGTTTAATCTAAACATTAACAAAAAATTATTACTAATACATTATAATATTACATAGAAATGAATAACATCCAGTTGGGATGTTAAAAACAACATTACAGTTGTGTTAATGGCTAGCTGGTCTTAATTAGGCTTTGATTTAGGTTCAGGTCCACCAAGAAGCTTGTATTTTGTTTATGAAAAGTCTCTTTTATGCAATCATATGCTTTGGTTGAAAACCTAATGAAATGTAATAATATGCAACAAAAAAAGAGAAAATCAGAGAGAGGCGTAAATACATTTTCATAGTTATTTTTCATTGCACAACACAATAACAGGATTGTGTAACATCTGAATAAATATGACTGAATATTTGTCCCTACCTGCTGTGGTCATCTTGGGAATAAGGATCTATCTGGTCCAAGAAATCCGACCTGCATCTTTTCATACCAATTCGATCAGTTACTGAAGACACTCTCTTGATTTTGACTTGAGGTCTGGAGTGGGACAATATGTTGGGTTGAGTCCGAAGATGAAACCCAGGGATTGAATCCTTTGATTCAGGAGAGAAGTGTTTTTCAAGGAGGAGCTGAGAAGGGCTCATGCCGGTGGGACTTCTTATTTCACGGTGACTCGCCATTGCTTTATCGATTATCGCCTGGGCCACCTCCTTCTGCCCACCTTCAGAAATCGAGCCAGGTCTTTCTATCGACGGACTGATGCTGTGCAATTGGCTTCCAGGATAACTCTGAGGAATCCTCCTGATTAGCACTTGGGTTGGCGGTGTTGCTCTGTCGTTGCTGCTATAAGAAAAGATACGCATTGGTGTGGTTTTGCCGAGGTTAGCCTGAACCTGCGATACTGGTATCACTGTAACCTTAGGAACGGTTCGCTGGAGAACATTGCTGTGGATTATCTTCGCAATCTGGCTGATTTGGGTGTAGGAGGGGGAATTAGAGCTAGATAATTGGTATGTATTAGTCAGTGGGTTTTTCACTAGAATCTGTCCCGCACGGTTGACCAGAAGAACCTGTGGTGTAGGGGGTGTACCAGGTAAACACTGGGGCAGAAACTGTTTTGGGTTGGCAATGCGCATGGCGATTGTACGACCCTTAGTGGCATCCTTAGGCAGAGCTCCAAAACCATTTACTACAACCGAGGCAGGAGCAAGTGGAGTTCCTTGTGGTGCAACGGAAATGGTGGGAGAAGATGAAACAACATTGACAGGCATGGAAAGTGGCAGAGAGTTGGCAACAGGCATTGCCATCTGGAGGGTTCTGGGTTGGGAACTTGGTTGTATGGTCACAAAACATCTTTTTGTAGCCGTAGCTGGTACGACAACATGAATTGTTCTAGTACTACTCACTGGCACAGATGCTGCCGGTTTCTCAACAGGAGACAAACCTCTCTTTAAAACATGTTCATTCTTGTTTTCCGGTGAGGAATCAGTTGCCACCTCAGCCGCAGTATTTTCTGTTAAGTCCAAAACCCTGCCATCAACAGCGGATATGAAATTCCCACTGGTGTCATCCAAGAACACTTCTTGCAAGCCTTCTGTTGATTCATTTTCAAGCAAGACTTCTTCTTGGGTCGTAACAAGATCCCCACTTTTGTAAAGGATGGGAGTTGTTCCTTTTAGTTCTTCGGGAAATGATGCTTCTTGTCCATTGGATACATCAGAATCAACAATTACATTTCCACCATCTTGAAAATAAGTTATTTCCTGTTCTTCACAGACCTGGTCCATGTTTTGAGTCTCTAGCTGAGAATTCTGATCAACAGAATCTGTTGTATGTGGATTTGCAATAGGTGCTCTTGGGCAAACTAGCTGCCCGTCGCCAAGGGTTCTGCCCTTGTTTGGACCAGTGTGTTTTAATGGCTCAGTATCCAGACTACAAAAACTACATTCTACTTCCTGAGTATCATCGTCTGCATTGGCTTCACCTGTATCACTCTCTGAGTCATTGTCAGCTCCATCCAGCTGTGAGATGGACCCTGAGTTAGGAAGGACAGAGAGATCTGCCTGTGCTGATTCTTTGGCAGGTTCCCGGACCACAACTGTGCGAGAGAAATTCAGATAATGGTCAGTGACATCATCATCATCTGTTTCCACTGGCATCTCTGAAGTCACAGGAGATGACAAGTCCTTCCTGCCAGTGTTGAATTTGCAGGCTCCTTCTTCTGTATCTCCATCACCACCTTGAGAATCGCAGTCCAGAGCCACATTTTCATTGAGCAAAGCCTCATCAAATTCAAGCTTTGAATTCAATACCGAGGCCACCGCTACATCGGTGTCTGGATCAAAGTGCGCAGAGAGCAGTCCTTGATTCTTATCAGTTGCTGTGGGAATTCTGTGGCTTGGTACACGTGCAGCCTCCTCCGGCCCTGACAAGATAAAGAACTCTTGAACCACCTCATCAGTTTTATGCTGTGTGGTTTTGAAAGGCTGTTGATGTCTTGGGGAGTGGCGGACAGATGAAGGTAAGGTGGAAGAGGGACTTTGAAGAGTTGCTTGTGGTGGAGAGGGTCCTGAGGTGATGCTAGAGGGAGACAAAGAGGAAGGCCTCCCTCTTCGTCGAGGTGAGGTGGAACTCATGATGTTCTTGGTTGCACCAAGTGGTGAGACAGGGGGGCTGAATGAAAGCGACCTAGGGTGAATTGTCCCCCCTGATCGCAAAGCCATTGGGCCTGAAAGTACCACAGGGGGAGGAGAGGCATTTCGGCTACGTGTGGAAAGTCTCCTTGTTGCACGTCGTGTCTCATCAAGGTCACTGATGGTCAAAATGTGATGGGATGTGGAAACAGCATTTCCTAAGAAAGAATTTGAATATAGCTCTGTGTGACTTCATTATGAATAATCAAGAGTTAACGGGATAGTTCATCAAAAAATGTAAATACTCAATACCGTTGTCAAAAGTACCGATGTCAGTACTGAAATTTAAAAAATGTAACGATACCAGCATTTCCTGCTAGCATTTTGAGCACTGTTGGAACAGATTCTTAAACACCTCTGATTGTTTTGTGAGCGTGTGAACACAATGGCCAATCAGAGGTGTTTGAGAATCCACACATCAGCGCTCAAAATGCTAGCGGGAAATGCTGGTATTGTCACATTTTTTTAAATTTCAGTACCAACAACAGTACTTTTGACAACACTAATACTCAACCTCATGTCATTCCAAACCCATAACACTTTGGTTAATCTTTCAAAAGCTTAATAAAACCTCACAGACTTCATGTAATCAAAACTTAAATCCAAAAAGGTTATAAATGCATCATAAAATGAATCCACAGGAATCGAGCAGTTAAATCTTGTGAGGAGATATGATTGCTTTATATGATGAACAGATTTAATTTTTACTAGGGATGTCCCGAGCCAATTTCAAGGATTGGGGCCAATCAAGCATTTTTTTTTAACTGATCGGTATTGGATCTCCTTAGTCTGATCCTTATTTTACGTCAGCTGTCATGCCAGTGTCGGGCCAGTAGGGATGTATGCGCCTTTAAAAAAAACGGTTTGTCAACCACCAATAAAGGAAAGTCGTGTGTTGACATGCACGCTTCCCGCCGATCTGTTTCCTACGTTGTTGTGATTTGATCTGAACAGAAAGCATATCCGTGTGACACAGCTGACACAGAACAGCACACATTGTTTACATCCAGCAGATATTCTCCAAAATGGCACCAGGGTGATGCGGGGAGACGAATTGTTGAATAAAGTCGGTTTTTTTTCTTTTTCGCACAAAAAGTATTCTCGTAGCTTCATAAATTGGCGGATGAACCATTGATGTCACATGGATTATTTTACAGGTCTCCTTGCTAAATTTCTGGACTTGGGAACATTTCAGTTTCTTTGCTGTCTATGCAGGGTCAGAAAGCTCTCTGATTTTTATCAAAAATATCTTAATTTTTGTTCCGAAGATGAACGAAGGTCTTAAGGGTTTGAAACGACATGAGGGTAATTAATGACTTTTCATTTTTGGGTAAACTAACCCTTTAATTCTTTCTAACCTTATCTCCACTTTATGTTGCAATTATTCTGCTTATTGTACATATAAAATACAAGTTTATATCAGTAGTCCCATATTCATAATTGTGACCACACAGTCTGTTTACAATGTCTATCATTGTAACATGTTTACATCTGCCAATGTCTGTATACAGTGTGTGCATATATATATATATATATATATATATATATATATATATATCTATATATATATAGATACATATACACACACACATATATTAGTGCTCCCCGCCGGCGGTATGACCAAAAATTTATATCACGGTATTTTTCAAAATTATACCGGTTTCACGGTACATGACGGTATTTTTTATTTTTTTCATGCATGACCGGGTGTTAACCATATTTTCTACTGATTGAGAGAGGAAATACTGCAGTATATTGACTTAGAATGCCCTATTTTACTATCATGATGAGTGAATATTGTCAAAAAATACCACACTAAATAGTGACTCAACATGACCCTTTTAATACGTTTAACCAGGATAAAATCAACATGCTTCTACACTAAAGAGCGGCTATGCGGTTGTTTTGGCTATATTACTTTTTTGTCTTATGCAGCGCACTGCCTGCATCTGAGTAACAAACTAAAAAAAACAACAAACAAAAAAGTGCATGTGATATTAACAGACGAACTACGCTCATATTTATAATTCCAAACAATCAGTAAGCGACAGGTGCTAGGAACGCTGTTTTGTACTCATTTATTGATGAGACGGCTGCGGTGCGGCCAACTGAATGCACCGCTTCTCTGCCGCTCACTGCACAGAACAGACGCCGAGAGAGTTGACACTTCTCCGGGAAAGTCAGACCTCGCGTTTGTGGGGCAGCACTGGTGAAATCTTCCAACTGAACCATAGCTAAGGTTCATCCAAAAAAGTCGCTAGGTTTGTCAGTATGAATATTCTATGGAAAAAATCAGCTAAAAGGGTCTGAAAGTTGCTAAATCTAGTGCTAAAGTCGCGCTCGTGTGTGTGTGTGTGAGACGCGGGAGCTGATGGCAGGGGGCGGTGGATATTTGTGGCGGTCAATGTGGATATTGTGGATGAGTTATTCTGTGTCATCACATCCTTCTATTAGTTCTACAGCTTTAGTTTCGGAACTTTCACGCGTAGTAACACACAGCTGTTCCCTCACCACAGTGCACCAGTGAAAGGGACCCCTTTCAAACAGTGTCGCGTTCCGAACGTTGTTCAAGTGACATACTTTTTGCAGTATTTAAAAAATTCTATCAATAAAAAAAATTCGTAAATACCGGATATACCGCCCAGCACTAAAATATATATATATATATATGATATATATAATATATATAATCACCCACACACACACACACACAACACACACACACACACACACACACACAGAGAAGGTGTACTTTTATATACATAAACATCATCATACATATGTTTCTATTTCTCTCTGCACACTCTTTTATATTGGATTGATTTTAATACTTTATTATACTTGAATTGTGCATTCAAACCTACCATTCATAGGAAATATACAACCTCGATCAGGATCGGTATCGCATATACTCAATAATCAAAATGACTCGGATCGGATCCAGGGAACAAAAAACCTGATTGTAAATCCCTCATTTTACATATTTTACTTACATTAAACTCGATGGACACATGCATAGGACACATCATATTTGGTGAACACAGAAGCTCTAACGTGCGTATGTGATGCACAAGAACCAATGAGATTTGTTTCAGCATGTTACATGCACAAGCTTCTATCATACGTGATGTGTGCGCGTGTGTGAGTGTGAATAATATATATATACATAATATATGTATAAAAAAATGTATGAAAAAATATACATTATCATACAAAATCTGTTAATCATATAAAGCTATCATGTCTCTTCACAAGCTAGGGACAGAAACCTTTCAGGTTTCACTGTGAACATCCTAATTTGTGTTTTGAAGATTAACCAAAGTCTTAAGGGTTTGGAATGGCATGAAGTTGAGTAAATTAAGTAATTTAAATTTTTGGCTGAATGATCCCTCAAATCACATTTGATATACTTTGATTTTACTTGTTTAGTAAGTGAACAGAACTTCAAACTGATGCAAAGATCTTACCGGGGGAAGGTAACGGTCTGGACATTCCTCCTGCTGGTCTCCTACTGTGTGGATAGCCAGGAGTCTTACCTCCAGCTCCTGAGTCCTGTTTGGTCTTGGGGGGGGTGCTGGGGGGCAGCCCAGGTGAAAAGGACTCACTGCTATCTGTGCCATCCTCATCTACAAGACAGAAATATGATTAGTCAGAATTAAAAATTAAAAAAACTTTTTAAAAATGAACACTAATTACATAGATTCCACACCATACTGGCACAAAACTATATAAGCTCTAACTTAAATATTTTTACAAATTCATGATTATAGACAATTATATATTCATTTACACACCATTGTGAGCTTTTGGACTGTGTACTATTGTGTGATTTTCTCCCTGATCCACCATGGAGCTAGGAGTTTTGCACCGTGTTGACGGTTGCACCTCTGTCACTTTACAAGTGTACCGGCATCGCCTGCGAGGGTCAACAGTGCTCCAATACCATCTAGAACATCTGAAACCACATCAAATTATGTGAACAACTATGGCTTCTCATGATTCATAATTAAATAGGAATTAAAGTGTCATCTGAAACTGATACTGGTATATTGTTAACAGTTTTGCTAGACCTTGCTTTTAGAGGAACAAGATGCCCTTTTTTATTATTTTCTTGGACAGAGTTATATTACAGAAAAAGTGGATGGATGCTTAGATAATGGGTGGGTATTGATTTGATTTTTATGCACCATCCGAATTGCCTTGATACCATCGAGTATAGAAAAATCTCTTGTCGTTCAGCACCATATTTCAACACCTAAGCGGTTAATCAAGGAAAAAAGCTAAGTGTGTTCGACTTGACACTGCACTGCGCAGATCGATAGGTGTTTGATAACAAACTACCACGATAGCGATTTGAAAGCTAACGGAGCAGTCTGGTCTCTATAGCTCTCATGGTACTTTGATGTCATACACCAATCGCCTGCGCACGCAGTGTCAATGCAATCATGTGTTTTGGCCATATAATGTTGCTGAAATCTGTTATTTGTAGTCTTTTATATCAAGTTAATCGCTACACCTGCTTAGCATTTCTCAGGTAAACACTGTATTGTTATATAAATAGGCAGAATCTCATGAAAATCACATTCAAATCATATACTGTTGTAATTGTGTGTTTACTAGTTTCATGTTTCATTCGTAGAAATGTTTTTCGGGGTTTCTTATGTACAGGCCTGAATGTGAAAGTGTAATGGACGGCAGGGGAGGGGGAGACAGGGCAGATTATGAACGTGTAATATGTGTGACATATGAGTGGCTAATGAGTTTCCTCGGAGTTAGAACAGGGATCGCGGAAGAGAAAACACAGCAGACAGCGCCGGGAGCTGCTACAGGCGGACACCGCCGCCGCCATGTCATAGAGATGCTGTGTGTTTCGTTGCGAAAGCTAAAATAATTTGTTTGGCCTTCCAAAAGAGGACACGACTAGAAATCAGTGGTTAAGTTGTACTTACAACACTGTCCCAGAACACTTCAAACCAAATATTCAGACGTGTGCAGCACATTTTATGTAGGACTGTTTCCTGATCCTGGTAGAGTATACTACAATGCCGGCTGTTCTGACTCACAGACTCTTAGTACGTTTTCATTTTAAGGATTTGCTACTGATGATTCAAACACGAATTTTGAGCAGTGTAGAGTAGCACTTTTTTGTCATTTCTCCAATCACAAATGCAAACATGGTTTTATTTACAACGGCTGGATGCAACGCAACGCGTAAAGACGTATAGTTATTATAATTAAAAACCAGTATATGTCCCACTGGATGCAACAATTCCTCCCTTTATACTGGTTGTAATTAGGGATGTAACGTTCCTTAACTCACGATTCGATTCCCGATTTTTGATTTCAGATCAAGAGGAATTTTTTTATGTTTCAGAATCATCAAAAAAATGATTTTTAAGACAAATTATAAATGAAAAGTTGTCCTTTTATGATTGCTTGGACAAAATGCTGCACATTCCTTTGTGAAATTGAAATATAACACTAAAATAATATACTAATATAGCACTTGCAAATTATTGCTCTTTTGCTGATTTTGATTGCTTACATTGTCCTCATTTATAAGTCGCTTTGGACAAAAGCGTCTGCTAAATGACAATTTAAATATAATGTAAATGTAAATAAAATAAATTGAAATTTTAAAACAAGCCCCAAGTCAAATAAATAAGTAACACAAATGAAAGAAATATCTTCATGTAAACAAAATAAGGTTTTGTCTGTGCTCTTTCCATTTAAAATTAGAGGCAACCACTGCATTTGAATCATGATACAAACAAAGATGCTGCATACATGCAAACACGAGCAGTTTTGAATCTAAATTAGATTGTAGAATTTCGGAAATTTTAAAGCAAAACAGAATGGTTTGACTTAATTTTGTGAAACTATACAAATAAAAATATCTGCATGAAACCGCAGATGAGCTGATGAGACGCAGATTCACTCTCTGCCAGCAGGTGGCGCTTTAAGTGTTTCCTGGTTTCCGCTGTGATCAAAGCAGCGCTGAACTTATGAACTTTAATATGCATTATACAGAAGCAAGATGAAAAGAAAAAATACCATCTAAACTTTTCTATAGACAGTAAGTTCCCCCAACATGCATTCATATAAACTCCTACATCTAAATGAATCGCGATTTTGTTTGCATCTCAACCGATTTGAATCGTCACATATTTGAATCGATTTTCAACCTGCTTGCGGTTAATCGTTACATCCCTAGTTTTAATGTTTTTGTCTTGCCGTTCCGGAACGCATCACAGTATGGTAAGAGTGTAACATTTCCGTCACACGCTTGAGGTATTCGGCCAATCACCACGCACTGGATAGCTGGCCAATCAGAGCACACCCTCGCTTTTCAGACCGATGAGCTTTGTAAAAAAATCGACGCGTTTCAGAAAGGCAGGCATAGAGGAGAAACAATAAGGTACATTATGTGGAAAATAATGTGTTTTTTTGAACCTTAAAATGCATAAACACATTTCATTACACCAAATACACAAAATAATGCTCTTTTTAGCAACATCATATGACCCCTTTAAAACGAAAATGCACTAGTGTAAACGTAGCCTAACAGATATGGAAACTTTGTTAAAACTATTTTGCACTGATTTATTGTGTTGGTTACATTTTGTTCTTTTGTGCAGTGGCTCAGGAGATGAGTGTTTGAGTATATAAAAACGTCAACAAGCACAAAAAATATATTTTTTTTTTTCTTGAGATAATGTGTAAAGTAATCTTGTTACAACAGATTTCATAAAATTGGTATCAGAAAATCATTCCGGAATCGGTATCGAATTCAAGGTATCGGTATCGACATTAAAATTTTTTGAACGATACCCAGCCCTATTGATAACTGATCAAGGACAATATCAAATTATTTGATTAATAAGCTTTTAATAAGCTGAGTGACTTTTAAACTTCATATTACTCACTGGTAACCAACTGGATACAACTTTCCAGAATTTGCAGACAGCTCCGTTAGAACACCAAGTTTTTGTACATGTAGAGACCCTGCATAGATACATAATAAAACATGTTAAACTCTCTCTTATTTTTAATATACCAACATAGAAAAAAAATCACCTGTTTACTCACCAATCATCACATTTACAGACTCTGGCTCCAAGCCTGTTAGAAATTTCCTACGCAGACTGATTCCATCAAAATCTACGTAGACCCTTCTAAGAACTTCAAACCCATTCCTTTGTTCAGTCTACAAAAATAAAAGTTTGGATATATTCTTTACACTTCGATTTTACAGTAACTTTAAAACATTAAATATTAGTTTTCCTCTTGAGCCTGCATGCATACCTTGTTGTTTATGAGGTCACGGTGTTTGTAACAGTAGACTTTCTTATCACACTGGAAGACACAGTTGCTGGCACGAGCACACATGAAGTGGTAGTTACTCTGACATGAGGTAAGGCAGCAGCCCACAGTTGCCCCTGTCTGGCCACAACGCTCACAGCGCTGACAAAAAAAGTTAATGTTAATAAGTTTAGTTCACCAAAACAAATTATTCTATTATTAATTATAAAATGCTAAAAGACTTCACTCAAAAGAAACATATGAAGCTGTAGATATAAGGAATATATACAACTGAGATCATCAACTACAAAATCCTCTTGTTTTTCCAGGTTATTATGACTATGAAAACCCTAAACTGGGCTTAAAATCTTTCAATTTATTTCTTTTTACACTTTTGTTCAGTTTCTATCTAAATGACACTATTCTATATCAGTTCAAACTTACCATGAAGCGGCCCCTGGCGACGGCACTGTGGACATGCAGCAAAGCTCCTTTGACATCCTGCACCTCCGCAGACCACATGCAGCAGTTCACATGAGCCCATTCGTTCTGTCCAATATACAGCAGCCTACCAGCATCCTACACAAAAAGACAACACAACTCAGCTGAGCCAAACATGAGACTCATCTCTGAACTTAGAACTGGTCAAGGCTTCACCTACATTCGGTTTGGCGTCTCCATGTTGCTGGCAGAGGGAGCACTGTCTTTCATCCGAGAAAGACTGAGAGTTCACATTCTGCAGATCTGTAATTCGTGAAAAAAAATAATAATAATTTAACAAAAGACACAAAAAAGAGGAGAGCATGAGCCATAAAGATAAAAACAATTCGTTTACCTTGAGACTTCGATTGAGGGTTTTCTGGATCCTGCTCTTTGAGCCACTGTGCATAACTGTGTTCATCGCTGGGGGGAATTATGGCCTCGGGGAGCATACCGCTATGAAACGAAAGAGGCAAGATGGACCTTAACTTAAATACATAATAAACACAAACGCCTGAAGGCATGTAGTAAATCACCAAGTAAATTTGCTCAACTGCCTTAAACTCTGATTGCTGCAAAATCATTTTTGTTGATTTTAACAATCTGAAGGATGGCTCAATGTTATTTTCTATGGTAACTGACAGTCTACAAAGTCAAAGTTTAAGTTGTTTAATCACAGAAAACTTTATTGCTTTAAAAATAAGAAACATTAGGTTCATACCTTGGAAATTCTTGCATATGAGAGTTCCAAGTTTTGGGGTCCTGACTGTCGAACCAGCAAAATACTTGCTCTATTAGCTGCAAAGACAACGCAAAGACATTTAAAAGAAGCAAACTATGCACAAAGATGAACTACAGCCTGTAAACATCACTCATACAATATGCATTGCATTAAAATGCTCAATAACAGCTGAACTAGGCCTACAGGAGAAACACATTACCTTTATATAATACAACTTGGCTTGGCTGGTGGGCCTTTGCTCCTCTAGAAGATATTCTTCTTTTCTCAGCCTTTCCACCATCACTGCCACCACATCCTCATGAAATGCTTTCTGAAAGAACAGAGTAAACTGCATTTATTTACTGTATTATACACATTTTATTGATGTCAAATCTCTTAACTGTGATTTCAGACTTAAACATATTGATTAGAGATGCAATGATACCATTTTTTCAGATCCGATCCAGAAAATTCTTGAGTATCGGCCAATTCCGATCCGATACAGCGCAGTTTAAAAAAAAAAAATCAGTGTAGAATTTCTATACTTCAATGTGTTGACCCGATCATCACTCTTTTGTGTATTACACACAATCTACTAAATATAGACAACTTCATTTCAACGAAAAAATAACAAATGAAAAAAATATATAATAATCTATGACAAAAATACTATTATAAACTAGGTTAGTGGATAATTTAGCAGCAAACTTATTCTAGAAAAATCATGAGTGCTCAATTTTATAAAATCGAAACATTTAGTGAAATAACATTATTTATAAAAGTGAATAAGTGTAGGACTAAATCTCGTAAAATCATACACATTGCTCTCTTTATTGTTGTAAAATACATTAATGAAAACAAGTAAATGTATTTATATATAAAGATAAACTATAAAATTAAAAGACATTTCTTTTATATGTAGAGAGGAGCCCTATCTATCATATGTTGCGGGGGCTGCCTCATTACTGTGCTATACATAGATTATTAATAGCCTTATAGGAAGATGAACAAGACAGGCTAATAATAATCTTTCATTGTGCAAAAGTATTATAAATCAAATGGCTCCAATACAGAGCGGCACAAATCGCTTATGCACATCCCGTGCACAGAATAATGCGCTTGAAGCAACATGGAGTCACAGCGCGCAGCATAGAGAAGTTCAAAGCACAAAGGAAAGAGATATTGACGCGTAGTTTATTAAATCTGTGCGATAGTATATTGAGCCTTTTCTTTTAACAGTTTTAAATCTCAGTTATTGAGCGCTCTTGAAGAGAGTTTCATCGTTTTGACTGCAGTAACCGAACGTGACCCAGTTTGAATGCTGAATGGAGGATGAAAGACAGCCGCAGCGGAGAGAAGAGTTTACGTGAAATTGACTTAAATATTAATATTAACTTACCTCAACTCTTGGACTTTGACTTTATGGTGCTTTATAATGTTTTTGTGCCTTTCGTGAGGCTTAACAGTAACACAAAATAGTATATGCATAATATATCGGATTTGGATCGGTCTCGTCTTATAGATACCTGATCCGGCAGAAAATGCCAGTATCGGAGCCGGATTGATGCATCCCTAATATTGATAGACTGAAAAATTAAATAGTTCTCCTGCAAATGTATAGGTAAGATTTGGATTGAATATAAACTATAGAGTATTGGAGTATTAAGGATATGGTAATGTTAGTTTCCATAGAATCTTCTGTATTCTAAACATAACTTAATTAAATCAAGACATAACTAGCTTCACATTTATAAGAGATCTCACCAGTGAAGTGTACAGGCCATTTTCCAGCTTCTTCTCTACAGGATGTAGACAACAGCTTGACCATTCCTTTACAACCTCAAAATCTGGACAAACCTCACACTGTCGAGGCACACATATAAAGCACATTTGATTCACCAAATTGCTACAGGAGTGTGAACAGACAAATTGTTTAAACTAAATCTTCAGTAAATAGACTGCTGAAAACTTCACCTGTGCACACATGAAGAGGTGAAAGATGGTCGGAGAGCTCTTCAATCCATTCATGATTTTCTCCAGACCGTTCCTCAAAACTTCCTGAACAACGTCCTGCCAACCGCTGCGGAATCTCTTACTGCAGGGAGCACAGGAGAACACCAGACTTTTCCCCCGCAGACGACACAGGATCTCATACAAATCATCTGAAAAAGTAAAAGGTAGGAAGGAAATACAAGACAAAGTACTAAGTGAGGGATCAGTGAGGCACTGAAAATGGACACATCCTACCTGTGAGCCCCTCACATTTGGGATGGACCCAGTGGGCACATCGGGCACACTGCATCATGCTGCTGTCAAACTCATGTTCTTCGTAGCACTTCAGACACACAGTGCAGAAATTCCCTGAGAAAACACACAACAAATTACAACAATGTAATACAAAAGTAGATAAATAACTAAACTATATAAAACAACAACAACAAAATTACAAGTTTTTTTGTTAATGATAAAAAAAAAATCCAAAACTAAATTGGTATATCATTAACTTTTTTGCTTATACATGAAAACCAATATATACATGTAATTAATTATTTAATTAATATAATTTAAAAACAATCTGACAAGATGTTTGCATTGTCAAACCTTTGCTATGGAGTTTGCAACAGTCAGGGCAGAGGTCCAGCTCATGGTTCCAGGACGTGTCTGAGGAATTCCCCGGAGTCACACCACAGCTCTTACACCTAATACACAGCATACAAATCTACAAAAAAACAAAGCAAACTTTATTTATGGGCCAATAACATACTAAAAAAAAAATACAAAAACATTATACTCACTAAACTCACTGTACAAATAATTCAAATGGAATTGTGTGACAAACTATGTGAAAATTAGAATTATGATTTTATGACATCCTGCGGCAGGGAGGTAACTCACCCATGAAGTGTTCATTTTGACAGGTTTGGGATATTTAGGTCCTAAACAGGATGGATGGTAGCAGTACATGCATCTCTTGCACTGCAAAACTGGCTAAATGAGGAAAGAACAGAACATCCCTGCTGTCAAATATATATACTGGCATGGCTCTTTCAATGTATATTTAAAATATATTTCTCTTCAGCAAAGTAAAAACTGTAGGTCTGCTTCCATAACTATTCTATATTAGTACTAAATTCAAAAGTGTAAAGCACCTTTGCTTGCTTGCTCTTGCGGCCACAAACATGGCAGAACTTGCAGCGTCTGCAGCACCAGTTCCCCTTGTTCTCCTTCTTTGGACGGTCGTCCGGTGGCAGGCAGAAAAGGTGAAAAGGCTCACAGCACATCTGACAGTAGATCATCTGGGGAAGAGAACAATTAAATAAGGATCAACTTCTATTCTCCAGCAAATAATGAAAATTGGTGTGACCACTGACATGCTGTAGTACTGTGTTTTGACATAAGTAGTATGGGTAATGATTCAATGGTATTGAGTGATGTAATGAGAGCTGGATCTTACATCATGCTGGCCTTTGCTGGCGCAGAGCAGACACACAAACTGGGGCATGATGGGAACTGAAGTGAGAATACTCAATCCTCCCATCAACCACACATTCTGGATGTGACAGTCTTCCTGCATAAAGTAACAAAAAATGTTGTCAAAATAACAAATTAAAGAGAATAAAGAAAGTTTGAGTTATGAATAGATTGACATCTAATTGTTTTCTTCAGAAAATCTAAAATTCATAGGGATGTAACGATTAATTCAACTCACGATTCGATTCAATTCACGATACGGATTTCACGTTTCGATTTTCTCATGTTTTTTTCTAAACAAAATTAGATTTAAGAAATTATAAATGAAAAGGTGTCCTTTTATTATTGCTTGGACGAAATGCTGCACATTTCTTTGTGAAACAGAAATATGTCAAATAACAGAACTAAATAGAAATTGTATAACCCCAAATCAAATAAATAAGACAAAAAACTCTTCATATAAACAAAGGCTACCTGTGCACTTTCCATTCAAAATTAGTGGCAACCACTGCATTTGAATCTCAATCCAAACAAAGATACTGAATACATGCAGCATGCGCAGTTTTTAAAATCTAAATTAGATTGCATAATTTGACATTTTAAAACAAAAACAGAATGCTCTGACTTTAGTTTTGTGAAATTATGCTAAAAATCTGGCACGAAACAAAGAGCAGAAGCTGACTGAGATGAGCTTCCTCTCTGACAGGAAGGTGGCGCTTATAGAACAGAAGGATACAGTGTTCCCTGGTTCCACTGTAAATAAGCAGCACCGCTCTTATGAACATGTTTCACTATGAATATACAGAGAGGAAAGAAAACTCATTAACTTTCTAGACGTCCGTTCCCCCAGAGAGAAAGTATATAACTCAATCCCAAATGTATCGCGATTCGTTTAACATCAACAGATTTGAATCGTCACATATTAATATTGATTTTCAATCCCTAAAAATTAATGAACTGAAAAAAAAGGGTCCGGTCACGAAATTGTCACTGAATTTTTTCACAGCAATATACTACAACAATAGGGATGCGAATGATCGGCCAAACTGGCATTTTCGGTTTTTTGGCGAAAGATAAAAAAACGGCAGAAAAAATATGAGCCAAAAAAATATATGCCTTACTGGCCAGGCGTGTTCCAGCACTAAGGTTTCCCATGCCCATCGTCACGGCGCTGTGTGATGCTCCGCTCAATATTCCATTCTATGAATGTGCGTTCCGTTGAGTTGCTCACTGCCCATGTGAACACTCATGTTCACTGGAAAAGCAAAGTCCACTCAAATAAAGCGCTGACAGGACATTTCTATGTAGTGTACGTGTTCCTGTTTGCAATAGCGCTACTGTGCTGTAACATGGTGTAGTACAGCTGTACTGGGCAATGCTGGTAAAACAACGCTACCCTCTCGTGACACTATGCTCTGCTCACATGCTCTAATAATAATAGCTTTGTAGGACTATACACTATTTGGATAATTAGTAAAAAAAAACAAAATTATACATAATCTATAATTAATATATCTATATCTATTTGTTATATTCATTCTGTTGAATAGAAATGAAATAAAATAAATATTTTATTCCCCTTGAGAATTATTTAATGTTGGTGAAAGAAGTCTGTATGCTCACACTTAAACCATTATCCTGCATTTTTTAACAGTTATTTTAAATTGTAAGATTATTACACAATATACTGTTTTACGCAATTTTTGATAATAAATTAGCCTTAGGGAACATAAGAGACTTCTTTCAAAAACACTAAAAATATTACATTAACTTATTAAAAATAAATCTAATGTATATACTAATTCTATTTTTATTGTCTATGTCTTGGATGAATAACCTATATTCGCAATCTATATTCAACTAAAACACCCAAAAAACTGAGCTTCTGGTTTTATAGAAAACTCATTGAAATCTCAGCTCTGACCTTGAAGTCCACACGAATCTTGTTCATCATCCCCTGTGACAGCTTGCCTCTCTGGGTGCAGCCATTAATCAGTTGAGTCAGGACACTGGACGGCATGTGCTCCCCCGAACTCTGAGAATGAGTAAGAGAGGAGCAATGAGTAAATGCTTGCTCCTCTTCCACCACTTTGCACATCACTTTTTGTGAGTTTGTGGTGTCGCATTCAGTAAGCGGGGCTGCTAAACCCAAAATGGCCGCTTGCACAACACTGGCTGGAAGCCTCTCCAGCTGCAACTGCAGCCGGCACCCAGGCTTGAGGAAGGGACTTCCTGTGGGGGTGAAGGGATGGTGGGGTGGTGCTGAAGTGTCCGATGATGATGATGGCTCAAGTGGCTCCTGTGTAAATGTCAGAAAACACCAAGAGAATTGGGGAAATATGGAGGGGACCAGCACTATAGTGGGACCACAAAACAAGCAGGAAAAATAATGGATAAAAAGTGGGCAAGAGGAGGACCGTCACCAAACAGAGCATGAGAAGAAATGAGAAGGCAGACAGCAGCGGGAAGCACTTCCATCACCATTAGAACTGTAGATGTTCAGAACAACAAAGGTAAGATTAATACTAGTCCAACAATGTCCTAACCAGGCAGAACATGATAAGCAATTATAGTTCTTTGATGTCTGAATTTTTGTCCAAACCACTGGCAACCACAAAACACAATATGTGCTAATTTAAGTTTTAATTAATCTCGCTAAGGTTAAAGAAAGAAAAATGACTTGATGCCAGAAACTTTATGTAACTGATAACCTGATTAGGACATGCTGTTATACTGTAGCTGTGGAAAGACAGGAAGAACCGCATCTAGGAACAGGGTGTAAGCATAAAAGAAACTAAAATACTTTGATCTCCTGAGAAACAAACAATACACTGGCATCTTCAAGACACCCCACAGAGGGGTGGTGCAGGAAACACCTCTCTCACATATGCATCAGTGCCTTTAATCTCCTCCCTCCACTGGATTCACTCAAAATGATCAAGAATATAATGTTCTAAATGAATGCAAATAAGATTTACAGTCATGTTTGGTTTCATTTGAATAGTTTCAGGGCAAGTGGTACAATGGTCTTAATCTTACTAAAAGATAATACAGATCCTAAGAGTTAAGAGAAACTTTGATTACCGTAGAGAACAATTCCATGCAAATTACCTTCTGTTCCAATTGAGGTGAAAATCACACAGGTCTGGGACCTGGGTTAATGTAAATCACATGCTTCCATTTGGAGGATGTCTTATCTTGGTTTTGTATTTAAAGGATTGCAGCAAAAAAGTCAGCGCGATTCTGTAGTCAGAGAGCCCGTAGTACAGAGTATCTCCACACACTCTGTACTATGTATTTTTCTAATACATCTAATACATTTAATCTCAGGTATGCATTTTACTCTTAGATTCATCTTTGAGAATTTTGTTTTGTATTGATTTGATATCTTTGAATTGTCTGTGTAATTGGCATAATACATATTTACCGGACTGATAATAAATTGTTACATTTGAATTTATTCTGACTTACTTTGAAGTTATTTTCTCAAGTAGATTAATTGAAGGCATATTTTACTGCAAATCTGCATCCAGGGTTAAGTGCACATTAGATCTCAGAAGATGAAGCATGGGGCGCATCAGGTGAGATTATAGGTTTCTGACTAACCGCTTGACCTTAGTTTAAGTTGTACTCAGTTACGGTAACCATGTATATGATTTCAGAATTAATTAAGTTGTACGAAGCTAGATTAGCTGTCGGGGTCTAGACTAAGGGTCTAGAAGAACCTCTGATTAATATTTGGAGTGTTAATTAAGTTGTACGTGGTTATACTAACTATCGGGTCTAGACTAAGGGTCTAGAAGAACCACTGATTAATACTTTGAGTATTAATTAAGTTGTACGAAACTGTCAGCTGTCGGGGTCTAGACAAAGGTGATCTAGAAGAACCGCTGATTAATGTCGGAATATTACATGGGTAGCTGTAGGGGGCTAAACATTAGCCACAAACCTCTGAATAAGGATTAGAATGGCGAGTTTTGTGATCGTGGAGCCCACGCATAGCGGCCGGCGTGAGGCATCCTAAAAACAACATAGATTCCTAGTGAACGAGAAAAATACAAAGTAAAGAGTTAATTAGAATAATCGACTGTAAGAATAATCAGAGACCGACAAAAAAACAATTAGCCTTTCAACCTAAATTAGAATTCAGATAATAAAATGGAGTCAGATTGAGTTAAACCTAAATTGAATAACTCTGCGCGCTGCAAAGACCTCCGAAACACGCAAGAGAACTTCATCCGCCACTGGATACCTTCCTTGGGCCAGGTGCGCGGACCTTACAAGGGTAAAAGCAGTTTTATTTTAAAGAGAGAAAGATAGGAGATGAATCAGGTTTGTTACCAAATGCAGAGGTTAAAGAGGATGACATTTCAGAGATGATTCAGAAATTGGATTACGCTATAGTTGAACGATCAAAATAAGGCAGCATGATTAATTCAAAACAAACTGGGAGGGGGGGGGACCAAATCTTTTGAACCAACCAAATAAAAGCTAGATGTGCCACTATAAAAGCTAATTAAAGATTATTTTAACATTTGAAAATGAAGAAATTAAAAAAGCCACAGTACTGTCATTTTCAAGTACTGTAAAAAACAAACACTACTGTAAAATACTTGATTTATTTATAGGGAAGATTACAATAAATATATATTATAATATTAATATTTTTATTTTTGTGTCATGACATTTTATTTATAATTATAAACCAAATTTTTGGGCAAAATTGTGCATCCCTACAAACAACCACAGCAAACCTGTAGCTTAAAAAAATTTGATTAGAATTAAGAATTTTCTCCAAACTCATGCATTCCTTGACTAAAATATATCTTATAGGTTGATTAACTGTCAGACATTTGTCCATTTTGAGAAGCAAAATCAAGATAAGTTACCATACCTTATCATTTCTGCGTTGGGCCCAAAATGCTCTGTAAAGCCCTTGCCGTTTCTGCTTTGTTGCCTCTTCTGGAGCAGTTACAGAAGTAGCAATTTCTAGAAAGTAGTTCAAAGTATTGGTTTGGTCTCAGAGACACTGGTTTTACATGATCAAGTCAACATATCTCCAATCCTAAGACAAACAAAGAGCCGTCCTGTGAACATATCATTTAAAGTGTTGACATAAAATTCATACCACTGGATTGAGTCTTTTGGGTCCCACTAGCCTTTGTCTTTTCAGAGCTGACACTCTGTGTCTCGGTGTCAGAGGAGTCGTACCCCAGCAGTTTTCTGTAGGACTGAGGAGTGACTTGTCGTCTGGGCTGCCTCCTAGTGGGGCTGAACTGGGCCTGTCCTCCTCCATCATCTCCCCCTTCCTCCTCATTTTCTTCTTCGCTGCTGTTCATGCCAGCAGCCGCTGATGGCCGGCGCCGCTTCATCTGGACTGCGTCAAAGAGAGGTGGTCAAACAAAATAATCAAATTTGCATGCATAACCAAAAGGCAAGCACTTTAATGCCAACTTTGTCTGCTTATGTTGTTGGGTACCAGTATTTTTAACTGTAATATTTGAAATCCCATACATTTTATTCACTTTATATCTATATATATACATATGTATTACTTTTTCACATTTTGCATTCCCAAGTAGCAACTGAGAGGTTAATAATGAATCGTTAAAAAATAATTTTAATTTTAAATAGGCAAGTAGAGTACCTTTGTTAAATCGTCTCGTTTTGTTCCGCTCGATCAGCACACACTTCTTTAGGCTGTTAAAAAATTCGAAAAACAAGTCTACAAATCGGAAAAAACACTTTTCAAATACAGAAAACACTTTTAAAAAAGGAAAAAAAGTAATGTATGATGAGCCCCCTTTAAATGCAGGGAAAGTTTACATCCATTGGCTATCATGTAATTAACACTATTTGCTCACTTACACACAGCTCTGTCGTTTCTTGTTGGGTCCTCCGAATTTGGGCTTGTCCAGACAGAAAACACACCTCCCACAGTCCTCCAGCCGACTGCAGCCCTTGCAGCGCATGCAGCGTTGTAGCCGACAGCCAAAAGCTGTGCTTTCGTACCTGCGTCTAAATGTCGGCTTCGGCTCAACAGATTCTTCACTCTCAGGCTCTGAGTGATATGCAACATCTTGAAGAGCCAGAAGGGGCAGGTGGAAGAGGGAGACAGAGGCAAAAGAAAGCATCTAACATAAGAATAAGGGCATTTTGGGTATAGTCAGTTTGGTTTTGGGAAAAACTAATGTGAACACTGCTTCTGAGACATTACCTAGATAAAATTATAATTATATAAATATAAAAGAAACATGAATTTAATTGGAGAAATTTATACTTTAGAAAAATATATACTACATATAATAACAATTGGCATTTCACAATTATTAGAGACATTGCAATGATTGTGCACTTTAAACTGCAATCACATATTGCCAATTTATTTGCAATCACATGGTGCCAAATAACTTTTCAATTAAAGGAAAAATAATAGCTTAAACTGTGATTTTTGTGTCTTATTTTAATGTTTTGGGCAGTGGTGCATTATGTGAGCCTTCAAAACTCAAGTTAATCTTGGTGGGTTCGAATCCAGTCACCAATGAAGAGTTTGCATGTGTTGTGATATGAATGCAAACCGCTCAAGGATAATTTATTTCCACATTTACTACATTTAATGTTTTAATAATTAATCACATTTAATTACAAAACCTTTGTACATTACATGCTAGCACATCCAAAAAGGATGAGAACATTTCTGCTACACAAAATATCAAGTTAAGAGTTTAATGCAGAATTACATTATTGCAAGTAACTATACTAAATTAAATGAATAATAATAGTATAATACGAATAATATGAGGTGGGCATAATAATCATAACGAAATAATGGAAGTGAGTACAAAAAGAGGAGATTTTTTAGGAATTGCTACATTAAGTAAAAATAAATATTTTTCGATTTTGAGTAATATTTAGTAGGGCTGGGTTTTGACACAAATTTCACGATTCGATTGGATTTTGTTCCACAAGCTTGCGATTCAATTTCCAATTGATCAATATCATTATTTTGGAGATCTATCAGGGTTACAGTATATGCAAATTTTCTCAAGGACAAAAAACTCCTCAACTAATGCTGTAAATATACTGTGAGTCAGTTGGAAATACAGTACTATTAAGATTGAAGCGTAAAATAAATGATTTGAATACACAAAGGCTTAAATTGCACACAATTAAGTATTATAATAATGTTAATTACATAATTATCGTTCTACGCCAATTCGTTTTTTTTTAAATATAAACAATTGGTAGCTCTCATATGAAAACTTTGTCAGATTTATTCAAACATAAAACATTCAAGAAATAAATCTATTATTATAATATATAATAAAAATATATAGTATTGGTGCATATATTTAGCAAATGCTCACTCTAGAGTTAATTTCTTGCTGACTACCTTATGGTCACCGAATATGTTTTTCGAGGTCAAATGGGACATTACGTAACATGGTTTACAGCGAGTATATTGACGTCTTTGCACGGTTTGAAACCACTGATGAGCGATTACATGAGACAATGGTGACATATCATGAAAATCTGACTTTCCAGGTTTTAAGTGCTATAATCAGGTCCCCGGTGCCTCTAACAACCAAGGAAACGTGAAAAAAGATTAACCCAATCACTTTGTTTAGATAAGCCTTTTTCTGCAAGCATCTGAAAAAAACGAGCGCGTCTGATTTCGCTCCCTTGGTGACGTGGCAAAGGGATCTCATTATAATATTACTGCCCCTTAATTTGTAAGTTTCCACCCATGGCGCCATCATTTTGATTTCGCAAGCGACAACGGTGCCATGGTGAAAGTTTGAGCAAAACATGCTAACTGTTCTGTCTTTGGTTGCACAGACGAGCACAGAACACTGTTCAGAGTCCCAGCCTCAGAGGAGACAGCAGAACAGTGGATTTATTGATTTATTTAATGCATATTGCTGCTGCCACACAGATCAAAAAATCTGTTTACCTTCACAGATATAACCGACTGTTTTTGTAACTCGTGTGTTTTTAAACTTGTGTGTGAATGAGAACTTAGTTTAGTACTCACATGCTGTGACAGCCGCTTTCTGTACGTGTGCACTCAGAAAACTGTATATCAGAAGCTTAAACTAATATGGTTTAAAACGCATGATTTCAGCACGATAAACATGATAATCAGAACCAAAACAGATGTTTTTTAGCAGGTACGAGCTGTAATGGCGCAGCTCTATTCTGGAAAAGGGGGCGGGGAGTAGCAGCTTATTTGCATTTAGAGACAATGCACGAAAAACAGCGTGTTTCTGCTTCCACTCAAAATAGGCATTTTCAAAATTATATAATAAATGATCTGTGGGGTATTTTGAGCTGAAACTTCAGACACATTCTGGGGACACCAGAGACTTATATTACATATTGTAAAAAGGGGCATAATATGTCTCCTTTAACATGCCTTCAGATGTTCATTCATGTTTATTTCGTGCTGAACCTGGTATTAAAGCAGAGGAGATGATCAGTTCACACGCACTTCGCGCTGCCACTTCTCTTGAACTGAGGCGCTACAGCGATCTGTCACTCCACATTAAACAGCACCAAAATGGCATTTATTGTTTGGATACTGCAATAAAATGGACAGACTTTGAAATCTGGGACTTTGTTTCCTTTCAAAAGTAATAAAGCACAAAGTTTATTGCGATTTATCGGATGGGAAGCACGCTACAATGTTCCCTTCATTAACTGAAAACAGGCTAGACTAATTGATTCTTCGGATTTAAGAATAGTTTTGTAAAAATGAGAATCGATTAAAATGGAGATATCTATATTTTTTACCCAGCCCTAATATTTATAATCTAGAATATTTATTAGGAAATATTTATAATAGAATACTGTATTTACAATATTTGCATTTAACTGTTATATTTATCATTATATTAAAAAAAAAAATTCTACCCTGTATACAATTTGTTTACAAAGCCTTAAAGGAATTCATACATTTTATGCCCACGTAAACAAATTACTTGATCATATATTACAATTGCACTGTAACTAACAAAAACATAAAAATATACAATTTCCAGGTCAAAAGAGCCCAGATGTCTCCATGAGCAACTGTCACTTATAATGGATGCGGACAGAATGAGGAAAGGAGAGGTGTGTACCCTCTTCGGCAGGTGAGGCTGTGATCCCCTCTCTCTCATGCAGAGGAAGGGCGCTGAGCCTTGGAATGTCGTCGGGAACCATGGCGCGTGGTTGTCCCAGTGCCACTGCTGCTGCTCGACACACATGCTTTATACGCGGACCACCAATCAATTGCTCCTATGGAGTTAAAAGGGCATAACGGTAACTCGCGATCCAACAAAAAAGCTGCAGAGCAATATTTTGTATTCAAGCATACCTGTGGAATGCCCTCTAGGTTAGCTGGTACTGCTCTCTTCCCCTTCTTTCTGCCTCTCTGCATGACTGCTGCTGATCCATCTCTTACTCTCACAGAGCCACACAGAAGCTGCAGAGCATAAACACTATCGTAAGTATAATTATACAGAGTACTGTGGCATTTACTAAGATACAAAAGACTTATATAATATGTTTATCAAAATCTAATTCAGAAGAAAATAAACATTCTTAAAATGACAAAAAAAAGTTTGGGGTCAACAAGATTTGTTTGTTTTTTTTAAAGTTTTGGGTCAATAATATTTTTTTAAATCTAAGTCTCTTATGCTCACCAAGGCTGCATTTATTTGATCAAAAATAATTATTGTAAAGATGACCTTTTTACAGTAATATTGTAAAGTATTATTACAACTTCTGAATATATTTCAAAATGTAATTTGTTTCCTTTGATGACAATTTGATGGCTGAATTTTCAGCATAATTACTCCAGTTCTCAGTGTCACATGTCATGATCCTTCGGAAATCATTTTAATATGTTGCTCTGGTGCTCAGGAAACATTTTTTATTATTATCAATGTTGAAAACTGTTGTGCATTGTTTGCATTCTGACCTGAGTCGATTTGAGCTGTTTCTGCTGGTCAATTTTAATCAGTTGGACTCTGGCTCTCTTCAGCAGGTGGAACATCCTCTTATTGGCACCGGAAATACTCATTCTTTGGGTGTTTCCACCTTGCTCCACCATCATCTTGGCATTTTGTGCAGTCATTTCAGTGGTGGCTTCAAGGTTGGTAGTCTCTACTAAAGGAATAAATTACCTCAGGATTAGGAGGAGAAAAGAACAAACCAAAACACTTGGGAGCGTTTTTTTGTTGTTGTTGCTTTTATTAAGGTTATAAAGTGGATTTCATCTTTAATCTGGTTAATTATGGTATTTTTACTTGTTCGCATGTCAAGTACTTGGTGCTTATTGTAACTTTTTTTTACTGTAAAGCACTTTGAACTGCATTCCTTGTATAAAAGGTGGTATACAAGTAAGGTTAAGTATTATTATTATTATTATTTGTGGCCTAATACTCAAACATGACAGTAAAAACCCTACCGTTCTTTTTAGCAGGGCCTTTTGCCAAAGATGAAAGTGACGTCTGATCTGAATGTTCCCCAACATGAATGGCTACTTTTGGTACAACCCCTGGAGAATACATGTCCTGCAATTTGAGATCAGACTTTCTTCTTTCCACATCATGGGTCTCTCCCTCAGCACCGACCTCTGTTAGCTTGGAGCTTGCACTAGCAATTCGCTGCATCCTTCGTTTTGCCAGGCATGCTGTGAGCTTCTTCAAATTCCAGTATACCTTATAGTGGTCCGTGGATTGGCCGAGTCTCCCACCCCTCCCACGAGGACCACCAGAGAGCCTAGAGGAACTCAAAATGGGTTTGACCCCCTGAGTATGCACCTTTTCCGAAACACGTTTTTCATCATTGTTTAGGATCAGCGGTTCCTGTGCGGTCTTCAGCTTGCTTCCAGAATCAAAGCTTTGGAGCTCAACATTCGGTTTACCGAGAACCATCGTGATTTCAGTAAGAGCTGGCTTCTTCGGGGATCCTCGTTCTGGGAGCGCAGACATGCGCTCATCATCCATGAACCTCTTTGGGACCTTGATGACCCGAGAAGATCTAGCACTAACAATTGGTCTGGTGGAGTGTTTAGGCTGTTTAGCTTGGCCTCCAGAGTCGGATCGCTCAATCTCTCCAAGTGTCTGTTCCTGTCCTTCCACCGGTTGCAGCACATGTGTGGAGTCTGTCTCTAGGGCAAGTCGCGGTCTCTTTCTTGGCATGTTAGAGGCCTGTCCTTGACTGTCAGGTACTTTGCGGCGCACCTCCTGTTGCAGTAACCTTCGTTGCCTTACAAAAGGCTTCTTTTGGGAAGAACTTAAACTGTCGCTAAAAGACACTCCTGCATCTCCACCAAGAGATTCAAGAGGCTCCTCGTTTGCGTCTGTCCTTCTGCTCCTTCTCTGTTTGGCCATTGGTTTTGAGGATACAGCACGTGCCTGATCACTACCAGCCATTTCCTCTGTCTTGTTCCTGTTGGTCTTAGCATATTCTGTTGAAGCTCTTTGGTCCTGGGTGTCTCTAACTCTGGAGGCTCGCTCTTTACCTTTAACCAGTGTTAAAGTCCACACTAATTTGCCCTGCCTCGTCCGCCTGTCTACTGCACTGGAACTGCACTTCTTTGACTTTCTAGTGATCTCCTCCTCTTCAAAAGCCCCATCCACATTTACATAATTTTCTGTCTTTGAGGAGACACATGTTCCCTCTCTCTGGTTCCTGAGTACCCTGCCATTTCTCTTACTTGAGCTGCCCTGTTTCAATTGTCCACCTTTATCCACAGATGGCCTTTGTGCTTGTTCCGTTACTTTCTTGGTCACTTTTTTGGCTGTCATTTTAATAACCATTTTGGGCCTCACAGAATTTTGGTCAGTTCTGGAAAATCTTTTGCCTTTCACCAAAGATGGCTTCACATCTGAGGATGCCAGTTTAAGGGGACTGCCTTTAGAAAAGAGATTGACAAAAAATGATTAAAACATGTTATTTTTAATAAACACAATAAACCAAGAAATACAGGCAAGAGAGCGTCAACCATGTGATTAATCATGGCTGTCCCTTCAAACAAACAAAAAAATTAAAGGTCAGCATAGGGATGTAAGTGGGCATTTTACTGAATTAATTATTCTCAATTAGGGATGCATCGATATCAAACTGTTGGCAAATGATGACAAATAGATAATTATTTAAATATTTAAATTAAAATTCTAAACTCGTTAAAATATTTTATTGTATATTTACTTAATATTTAATTATATCATAAAACTGCTAAAAATAGAATTAAGACATAACACTATGTATGAAAAGATGAATTTTCATTTTAAGATCTGCTAAAAGATCACATTTAATAGTGTTATTTAAATTAATACTGTTACTAAAGATATTCTTAATGTAAAAATATGCATAAATTAATGCACAATTATATAGCCAATTAGCCACTAAACTTCCAACATTGACCAATAAATGGAGAAAAACACAAATACCAGAGAAAAACTGACATTTTGTACAATAAAATAGTGATGACTGTCTAGAATTGGGAATCGAAAATCGATTCCAATTTTGAATCAGATACTTAAGAAATCGAATACTTGTTGTAAAATTACAATTTTGATTTCGCCTATCGATTCCTATGTGCACATCTTGCTCTTTTTTTATGAAATTGAAAATTCTGGGCCGAAACCGAATATTCTGGATGCACTTGGCCGAAAACCTTTGTAAGACTTTTTAATTTAATTCAATAATTTTAATGATACTGAATTAAAAAAATTGTGCACTTTAGTTTTTGTTGTCACCTCTATGCAAATCTTCAGGAATAAACTCCTGTTCAAAGGACCTTGAACTTTGCATTTCGTTTGGTGTGCGGATTTTTTGCCTTTGCTTTTTGTATTTTTCTTCTATTAATTGAATCTACGCACCCAATTATAAACATGCTTTTTTGCTTTACTTAACTGGCGCAGAATTTTTTCATACATTATTTACTGAATTTAAAAAAACTTGCCAAAAAATAACCATACTTTCATTGAACACAAAATTGGACAAAAAATATTAACATTAAATATCACTATAAATAATTTTTATTCAGTTCTATGCAACGGAATCTGATTTAACGAAGTTTTTTTTAAATATCAAAATAATGTATAGACCTACAAAGCTATTATTATCAGAGCATGTGAGCAGAGTATAGCGTCACGAGAGCGTTGTTTTACCAGCATTGCCCAGTACAGCTGTTACAGCACAGTAGCGCTATTGCAAACAGGAACAAGTATACTACATAGAAATGTCCTGTCAGCCCGTTATTTGAGCAGACTTTGCTTTTCCGTTGAGCATGAGCGGTGCATGATTGTAAAGCACTTTGGGTGTACAATGCACAAAGTGCGTACAATCCTATTTATTCTTTCATTCATACATGAATTAGAGAGAGATATATTTAGCTTTTCTGACCATGTACAAATGGTGTCATTTGCTTTGGAATATTCTGAGAAAACATGAAGATATGAGAATAGAGATGGGCTCTGTCCTGCTCGTGTCCCACAGCCCTGCCAAAAAGCAGAGCCCAATATGGAACAATTATCTGAGGAAATTGGAAATCTGGATCACATTAAAAGCGTAATTTGTACATTAGTGCATTATTTTTGCAAAAGATCCAGCCCTCCCACCCATAGCCGCTTGCACGTTTGCGTATGAGCAGCACACACCCAAAATTAAATTGCTTAAATCAACCATTGATTAAGGATGACATATCTTATCAACATTAATCAAACGTTGATTAATCGTTGACATCCCTAGTAGCGATCAAAATAGAGTAAATCACCTTTTGAAAGTAATTTGATGCTTCAAATAAAGATTTATCAATTACGTTATGCCGTTAGGTAGCGAAAAGTGACTGGTAAAAATGATAATTCATTCAAGAGATTAGTGCACTGAGTCATTGAATCATTTATTCGTAAATTACATGTGATTTTGTTTAGTTGTGTAATGTTTTTTCTTCAGAAGTGTGAGAGAACCATAACCTCTATTAAAAAAAAAATAAATAAATAAAATTATCTAGAATCATGCAGCTCCATTTTGCACCAAACAGCTCTTAAATAAGTCCAATTTTTATGTACCCTGCTGATTTTTGTTCATGGTATTCAGCTGCAATTAAATGTTTTGCAAAAAGAGACAATAAATGTTTGATATCTAAATATTTGACTTTTAACCACACTGGAATCGAAACAGAGATTCGATGAGAATCAGAATCAATAAGCAGAATCAGAATTGGAATAGAGTGGGGGAATTATGACGTCACTTTGTAGGCAAAAACCCGGAAGAGAGTTAGCATTTTAGCACTTCCGGTTCCATCGTCCCAGAGTCAATGGGTTTTTTTTTTTAATGGGAGTTTGATTAAATCCCCTAAAATAAGGTCCGTGGTTAACACAAGCTCAAAATACTTTCGCGTTTTATTCTACGACATAAAACACACCGGTTACACCCCACTCGTGATTTTTTTAAAACTGTTATGTTACTTGAAAAAGACTGTTGCTAACAAGTTGTTTTATAGTATTTTCCAATTATAGTATAATTAGTACAATTAAATGTAGAATAACCAATTAATAATTTCCCGCATTTTATATTGTTGTTCAACAATGTTTTTTGATTTGCCCCAAAATGCAACACAAAGTCTTTGACGGAAGATGCTTGTTTTATCGCTTACTGATACGGAGACTCTGGGTTCGTACCATAAGGTAAACTCATATGATTATTCCATGTAAACACCACAGTTACCGGCTTTACGTGGTCACAGTGAAAGTGAAGCTTTAATGATGCATAGTGCATTTAAATGTTTACGGCTACATGAAGCTGTTAGAAAGCAGAAAGACTAAGGATTTTCTAGAAGCAAGGATAAAATAACATTCTGTGTGACCACCCTAAAAAAATGACAGCTGAAATGTGGTACTTTATAAACTAAAATAAATGTAATCTTACCATATCCAAAAACTTGCTCACCCTGCTGTTATTTAATAGATTAAATGGACAAGAATTTTATTGAATACTACGTGGAGACACGTTTTTTTAAATTAAAATATTCGTATTAATCAAGGATTTATTGACTTTTAATGCACCTTATTTCAAAATGTACAGAAATACGTGCTTTCACATGTGCTTTAGTTATGATTATTTCATATATTCACAACTTATTTATTATTCATTTTTTTCATTTCAGTTTTAGTTTGGCTCTAGTTTTGTATTTATTCCAGTTTTTATATGAAAAGGTTCATGTAACGTGGGTTAAAATTCATCCACAGAGTAAAACCTTTTCACTGAACATGTTTCTAAAAATAAGTTTAAAAGTTGTTGGAAGCATGGTGGTGGTGATGTTGAAGGCGAGCAACGCGGTGTAGTTCATTTACAGCTTAAAGCCCTATTCGCACGGGATTAGTATTACCTGGTGACATCCAGTCATTTGTAATAATTGCGGAGGTTGTCTGTGATCTTAATCCCGTGCGAATCAGCCATGTCTGTAATTTGTAAAGTAAAAATTCCCCCGCAAATGACTTACCATATTTCACCGAACACCGAGGTCCTGTAGGAGTCCCGTGCGAATCGACATCTCTGTGATTTGGCAGGTCGTATCTAATTTTTCGAGGTTTTTGTTTCCTGTGCGCCTTTTTATCCATCTTTCGCGAAGAATGGAGCTGCGTTGGAGTGTTTGATAGTATTGTGGGTGCGGTCATATCGCTACACCATACAATTTGCAGAAAGAGAAAGCTGAAAATGTTTTGAGGTTAATGTGTTACAAATAAATCAAACATAAATCTTGAGATATTATTTTAACCTGGTGAAAAATAAATGACACAGCGCACGAAACTATATTAGTTTATTTATTTTTTAATCCATCTAACCGGACCATAGAAGGGGACTCTCAAAGCCTTGACATCGTATCCGGGAGATAAGTCAGTAAATTCGAGTACAATCACAGGCTTCGCTTATCCCATGCGAATGCACCACACGAAATTCAGATGTGGTGGGGGGTAATTTCAAAATCACACAAGGTCCCCAGATAATACTAATCCTGTGCGAATGGGGCTTTAGTTTAGTTTTTTTGTTCTTGCGCTGGTATTTAGGCTTCAACATTCATGAAAAGTTATATTATTTGTGAAATTATCTGGATGGGACAAAAAACTGCAAGTATGAACTACTAGGGTGGAGGGAAAAATCGTCAGCATAATATCGCTATTTTTACACGGCACTTGTTATCGATACACGGACGCCAAGTATCAATCTTTTATTGTACTTTGGACCCTTTTCACATTTCCGGGTTTCTCAGCAGCGGAAGTCGTCATAGTTGGGTTAACTTGAAGAGCAGTGAATGGGAGAGTACCACAAATATATTTTTTGCATTCCCATTTGCTCAAATAACAAAAGAAAAACTCCACGATAGTGTTTTCGTGACATTCACTAAAAGGAAATAAATTGAGAGAGACTGATAACGGATTACAGTCAGAAGAGAGAACGATGTCAAATTCACCGTCCCTCCCATAGACGCTGCATTAGAAACAGCCTCGCATTAGCGTTAACTGTTTTTTTGTAATTTGATGCAAAGGTGATAGTGTTATAAATGTACATACATTTTTATAAAAATACAAATATGAAAAACTTTCGAGGATTTACGATGCTGATGACCATTAAACGCATCATCAGAGTCTTGTGAAAAGGGTCCATTTGGTAGAATAATAAAATACATTTCTTTACAGTCCACTAGATGGTGGTGTTGAGTTTTTTCTAAAATCCTTTAATGCACGGAAAGCCGTTGATTATCCCGCTTATTCCATGGTCATTCGCCAAGTTATAGACAAGTTAAAACTAGTATTACTCTTTGCAGCGCAATATTTGACTGGAATGGTAAAAATTACGGTTATTTCGTCAGTTACGGAATTATAGAATTATAACAGTTATTTGAATTAATTATCGATCGTTTGTTCGAGAGAGAGAAAGATGACAGTTGTGTGTGTGAATTACCTGCGTTTGTGCGTCTCTCTCTACAAACAATGAAGTTGTGAGTTTAAATTACTTAGATTTTACCTCATCGTTGCTGAGGAATATAATGCAGTGATCCAGTATCTAAGCGGTTTTATTAATAAAAGTCATGGGGCAGCGTTGACAAGTTTATGTTGGCATAGTCCTGAACGTTTCTGTGTGCGCAGCGGGATCTCTCGCTCTCTCTGTGCAAGTGATGTGTGTGTGCGTTTGTGAGCATCAATAAAACAAAACACAGCAGCGCATAAGGCCATGTCACAGAGTTTTTCCTTCTTCCGTTTAAAAAAAAAAAAATCTCTGTCCACATGAAAATGCAAACACATGCTATTAAGCAGTCAAGAGCATGCCAAGCCAACAGGTGGCGATATAATCTCAACGTAAAGCCATGTTGGCAACAGAAGCCTGAAAACGTTACAGGAGGGGCGATAAAGAAGGCTCCGACGTCACAAGCCCAAAAACCTCTGGTTTCGCTGTATACACGATAACCACGCACCCGGCAGGCGTTTTCAAAAACGGTTTGGTTCTGACAGGGTCTGTGATTGCATGTGGTGGACGAAACGGCCAATCAGCGAAGGAAAACCGCTGCGGTTGAAAAATAAACGCGTTTGTGTGGACAGACTTAAATAAGACAACTGTAATTAAACGATTGGAAACTACAAGTGCATTAAAGGTTTTAATGCATATCTGCCAGCCAATATGAATCGAGTATTCAGACAGACCATGGAATAAAATAAAGTAAAATGATTTAAGCGCACAGCAGGCATGTATACCTGTTGTAGAACCTGGTTAACTTAAGAGTACATGCTATGTTTAATTTAAGGATTTTGTCTAACTTTTTATTTTTAATGTAAGGACTATGTTTTTATTATTTTAATTACAGTACGTAATTACTTTCAAATGCCCCAATTGCTGAAGGGTTGTGAACTTTTTTTCAAAATACCTGTAGTAGCACAGCA
The DNA here is from genome assembly GCA_018155175.1 of Sinocyclocheilus anophthalmus. Lineage (NCBI taxonomy): Eukaryota > Metazoa > Chordata > Actinopteri > Cypriniformes > Cyprinidae > Sinocyclocheilus > Sinocyclocheilus anophthalmus. The sequence continues at coordinate 164,272 of JADLZN010007566.1, forward strand.
GTGCATACCTGTTTACATTTAAGTAAGGTGGACTAGACTAGACTAATACAAATAGTTGAGTTTGCCAGGTGCATACAACATTTATGACAGGTTTTCATGAAAGTGTTGGTCAGTTTGTTTGCTTGACAAAGCCATTTTGCACTGCAACAATAAAACTGAAGTGAGATAAACAAACTGAGAAATGTTTCTTTTTAGTTAAAACAAATGTTGCCAAAGTTTTCTTTGGGGACATAATTTGAAGTTGGAAAAAGGTAATAAATTGCAATATATCGCAGAATATCGCAATATATTTAAAATCACAATAATATTGTATCGTGACACAAGTATCGTGATAATATCGTACCGTGGGGCCTCTGGTGATTCCCACCCCTATGAACTACTGTTGAACACAGAGCTTATTTTTTACAATAATCCAAAAGCCTATGGAAAAATCCTATTGGGTTGTTGTCTAGGCAACCCGTTAGATGCTAACAGCCGATTGGTAGGCCTGTCGCAATAATCAATATATCGACTTATCGCACAATATATGTACACGACCTCAATAATTTTTGGTGACGCAATATATCGCCCATTATATTTACTTAAAAATTTATGTCATCATGTTTTTTACATTCCACTTGCACCTGAGCCTTTTGCAGCTTCTCGTACATAACGTGGTGTAGTCATGAGGTGCTACTTCAAATTTAAAAAATGCTTCTACAAAAAAAAGTTGCATCTGCAGATATGGTCTTGTTTAGGGACCTGTGCCTTTGTGCATACAGATATCTGACTGCTAAGTTGTGATTGTGTTTTTCAGCAATAGTGTGCACCCTTAATTTACAGAGAAAAGAAGGTCAGGGAAAAATCTGTAGATGGAAAAATCGCCATACAAGTTCTTTGTGCATTTTTCAATTTTTTGTACTTGTTACTTTGCACTTTTTGTTAGAAAATGTTTATTTACTATTTATTCAAGTTTTTTAAGGTATCTTAAAAGGTACAATAATATCACTTATCGCAATTATTTCTGGGGCAATAGCCTATATCGCACAACAAAAAGATGTTATCGTGACAGCCCTACCGATTGGCCTACAAAGTGACGTCATATTTCCCCCACTCTATTGATCAAATTCAAATGATACCCAACCCTAAGTAGCACTAACTAAACCTTAAAAGGGAGAAAACAAGAAAAACTTTTCTTTAGTAGATACATTTTGGCTTGAATGACCAAGTTTAATATAAAAAACAGCACATAGAACATCGAAGCCCAAATTACTGTTATGGTTTACACCATCAAAATGCTTAAGACATGGAAACAACTAAAACACTCACTTGATGAGCTTTGTCCAGAACGCGAGGAACATTGACCATCCACTTTAAAGCCTGTGAAGTCTCCCTCCTGAGAAAGAACGATGGATAAAATGTAACACCACAAAACCACATGCACCTTTAAATGTATTTTAATAATTTAACATTAAATGAAATTCAAATATGTAGAAATAGGACATTCAGATTATTTACACAATTTTCCCTTTCTCTACCCTGGCTAATCCAATAGCAGTTCAACAAATGTTTGCAGTCCATTCTATTACTCACTGCTTCGGAGTACAATGACAGATGGCAGCACAACAAAACCCCTGCTTGATTGATAACACTAGTATTATACAGAACAAATATTCAACAAAGACAAAAGTTTCCATGAGTACTTAAATATTATAGGACAGGCTTCACATACAACAAAAACAAAATATGTAGCATGGGATCCCTGCTTCATCTCTCTAAAAGACTGAATGGTGAGAAATGCTGATACAGAAGAGTACAGTACACATTGTAGGGGAAGTCGGGCTAAGGGTAGAGTAGGGGTGCATGATAAATCGAAATGGAATCGAGATCGCGATTCAACAGAAGCTGCGATTGTCATGCGTATCTTTCAGTGAAGCACGGTTCTGTGATCATCAGTAAAACTCCATCCAAAGGCCAGAGGGCGCTCTTGCGCTGAAACTCCAAATGCGCCTTGCAGAAGAAACCCAGGAAATGCCTATCGCTGCAGCTGAATAAACAAAAGATTCAACTGCTTTCATTGATTCAGCGTGACTAATAATCACACGACTACGGCAATATATGGTTTATCTGAGTTCTTATTATTATAATTTTCATTCAAATAAAGTATATTTATAATGCAATGCCTTTATTCTGTGTAAGAAGCCACATCATCTCACAGAAGGATTTCTTTCAAACACTCGACTGACGTTATGAAGTGAGTTTGGAGTAAAAATATGTTATTAAATGTGGTATTTTCACATGCTTTCAGATGGAGCAGCATTTACTTCACAGAGCCGTAGTTCACTGAGAAGCTATGCAAACAGCTGTCATTATCGCGAACGAGTTCTTCGATTTCATAATCGCGATTTTTTTTTGCGTAACTTGTCAGTGAAATACGGCTATGGTAGTAAATTCTGATCCATCTGAAAGCACGTGATGATGATTTCCTGCTGATTACAGAACCGGTTTTACTAACAAAATGCGCATGACAATCGCATTCGATTAATCGTGCAGCCCTATGAAATTATATAACTAAATGATATGAAATGATATAAAATATATGTATATGAATTATATAACCAAAATTAAATAACTGTAATTACAGATTTAGGTTAAATAAAGATGTCTGTCTTTATTTTCCCTCTTTTTAGGAAACAAATCAAAGAAAAAATAAACAAATTCTGCTGTTCCAAATATTCTGTATGTCGCTCAAAAATAAAATCTATTGTGTTCAGTGGAAATTTTTTTTTATTTAGTTTTTTACCCAGACATTTAAAAATAACACATTTTAGAGCTGTAATGACAATACCGTGATATTTTTGCTTAAGGTTATCATACCGTCATAATCTCATACCGGCCCATGCCTAACTGACCTATGATAATTTTAGCTGTTAAAGGCAGGTCAAATGAGAAACATTTACCACTTATAAGGCCATGAAATTATTTTGCATTATTTAATTAAATTAATAATTATATAGTGGCCAGTAACAGCATTTTATTTATTTGCAAATGACAAATTTTTTTTTTTTGCATGACCATTGTTAATTCAGGATCCACCATTAGAAAGTGATACAAAAGAATTCATGCCGAAATGATCCATGAAGGTCGGTGTGAAATGATCACAAGACAGTGTTACAAATAAACCTCTGTGCTCATGTCTAATGCTAGGACTTTTAAAAAGCGTGCAGAGCTGCACCCAAGTGCAAGAGAGTGTCAGCTTCACATTAGTAACAACTTCATAACATCAGCAAACTTTGAAATTATTATTTCCAAAATACAACTCAAACTAAAAACAGAATCTTCATGTCTTCGAGTTGATCTAATCTCTGTCTTTCTCAAACACCTCAAGAAAAAAAATGTCCACACAGAGAAACATCAATGCATGTCAGCATTTCCTACTATAAACCATGCAATGCTACTTACAACTGCTCAAGGGTCAAAAGGAATCAAGTTCAGTTTTTCATATCCCCATAAATTGCAACTGTCCTTTCACTTAAGGATAATGCTGGATAGTCCTCTCATTGCAGATAGTTCAGAATTTCAAAGCACATATTCGGATTGCATCAGTCTACAAGGTGTGATATCAAAGCTCAACATGAGCTCTGTGCTGGATCAGCTTTGAATTGATTGTACTTTAGAAAGTTTTGCTGAATGAAAATGAACTGCACTTCTAACCAATCGTGTCTGGTTAACAAAATTACTATGAAGCGGTGAATTTGTTTATAAACACTGCTACCTGACGCTGTACAAACGGATCTAAGATTTTTAGACATTTTAATAATTCAAAGACTATTCCTAACAGAATGCATAAACTATAGGTGTATCATATACCGGATGCACGGTAAATTAACTAAATACGTAGCGTCTATTAACTATTAAGAAAAACAGACCTGTCAACAACACTAGCATTAAATCCCAAAGCCTATAACTTTACACAAACTCCCTTAAAACTAATCAGTGGACACCACGCTGTCACTGACCCACAAACAATCCCACTGTCCACGGCAACACCGCCTACCAGAGTTAAACACCCGCAATGAGAGCTCGACAGCCCGGCAAAAGCCCACGATATGACTGGCGTCTCTTTAAATGCTTTACAGAGGCTCCATCTCTGTAATCTGTAAAACTCACGACGGTGCAACTAACGTATGATCTGGCGGCTGCATCTCTGCAGGAACGGACACCAGCAACTCAGCGACATGCTGATGATGCACTTGCTGCGCATTAGTAACGCTACTGTATTTCACTAGGCGAAGCGCTCACCTCATCGCTCCCGCTCGTGCAGAATCCCGCTTCGAGCTGGCGCCTGTGTTTCTCCGCCAGCCCGAGCAAGCGCGACAGTGACGGATCCTCTCTCAGCGTAGCTCTAACGTCGACGGGCCTCGGCCCTTTCCCATCCTCAGCCCTCACCCGACCGACATGAGAGCGCTTCTCCGTCTTCAGCAGACTCCGAGACATCCATGGCCGACCTGGGAAACGGCAGCGAACGGTGGCGGAGGTGTTTATGGTCGCTACAACAGCCGAGGCTGATAATCCGCCTCCTGCTGCCGCCATTATTACATACCACAACAACAACTGCGGCGCTGAGCTCTCGAGAGGAACAAGATGGAAAGGCGCGAGATAGCGGAGGAAACGCACGGCATCATGGGAGATTGAGTTTTGTTTTTGTTGGCCTTTTGCCATTGAGCATAATGGAGCATCATTCTGTAAATACTTAAAATAATACATATTCACCTGTTTAATGCCTGTAAAGTCTGACATATAAAAAAATAGTCCGTCATCTATTTTTTTTTATGTAACAAACAGTTTATTGAACCTTTAGTTACAAAAATAATTTTAAAAAGTTTGTGTTTTATGTTTTGTGTCATATGTGATTTATTTGGCTTTTATGGCTCATGTAGTCTGATAAAGGAGAATATGGAGCTCTTACTAAAGGGGGGAAAACACCTAAGATTTATTCAGAGGCCCCATCAAAATATGCATGTAAACATATAACATAAAAAATACTACTTACAAAAAATGCATGTAAACATCAGTTGTTAGGGGCCGCAGCGCAGCGCAATTATAGAATTATACGCACCTTGCAGTTATTTGGCAACTTATACGTCAACTACCAATCACTGCTTCAACAAAAGCAAAACAATATCTCAAGCCAAAAAAAAAACAAGTAAAAAAAATCCAAAGTAGGCATTTCCCGCAAAGTAAAATATCAAAGAAATATGGAAAAAAAATATTGTTGGCACAGTAGGCAGCGCGTCAGTTTCATAATCTGAAGGTCGTGAGTCCGAGCCTCACACAGGGCAAGGCAGCATTTTAACTTCTCTAAGTGAACTATAAAGGTTGTCTGTATTTCAAATAGATGAGGGTGATAGAAGACTCGTGGAGAAGTCCTATGAAATAAAATAGTAAGTCACCTTGATATGATATTTTCACTGAATTCTATTTATAGCTACAGCAGGATATAGTCTCACAATTGTGTTGCATGATCATTCTTTGTGTTGCATGATTCTTCATAAGATAAAGCTCAAAGTAAGGAAACATTAACTGAATCTTTTTATGAAAGAGCTCAGAATTTTTTAAATAATCTAATTATTTGATGAAGTGAAGTCACTTTATCTAACCATCTTTTAATAAATACTTTACGGTTTATTTTTTAATGATTCAAATAATGCACAACTTTTGAAGAGTCTAAGTTTTAAATAGCTCTTGAGACTAAACAGTTGTGTTTGTATGTGTGTGTGTGTGTGTGGGTGTTTAGGGGAGAGTGGGGTAAGATGAGACATTTTTTACTTATGTCATCCTCAAGATAAGGGAAAATGAGACAGAACAGTGTCAATGAAAGTATCTAAAGTCATTTCAGGATGTTTCCTATCATTTTAAATTATCAGAATGTATCTATGACAAAGGGTTCTAAAAATATGTCTTATAAAAAAAGTGTTCCCGTGGCTCAATTTGCCCCAGGTTAGGGGTAAGTTAACTGACCATCTGATTCAAACCCATGTGAAATTTTTAAGATAATTTACCTCTCTTAAAAACTAATTTAATAATCAAATTTCCTTTTATAACCAGTCATATTTCTTTTCTTAAAGCTAACTTAAACAACATAAAACCAACCAAATGAAGTTTAAATTTCAATCTTTAATTGTTTGCATTTCTGTTGTAACCTTCCCAAAAGCAGACTAAACAGAGAGTCTGTTGAGTAAAATTAAATAAAAACTGAATTAGAGTGAAGGAATAAATGTAGACTGATACTAATAAACATTTTAGTCAAAAGATTCCTGGCATGGCAGCTTTTCTGCAATGTCGAACAGGCCATTAGGGACTACAGGTGGAATGATATATGATTATAATGTGATGAAAATCATCTTTTGGTTCTTTGGTGAACATGTACTCTGTCCCTATCAAATAAACTACAAATAATATGGAAATATATATAAACTAAACCAGTTGCATAATATCACATTAAAATACCAATTATACTTAAGAGATTTTAACTTCAGTGCCTTATGGTGGGGTAAGTTCAAATGCTGGCTCAATTTACCCCAAAGCATTTGGCTCACTTTGCCCCATAGCTACCACTTTGGAAAAAACTAGCTAGCTTACCAATTCGGGCTAATATTTAGCTAAATAATTTCTTTGGTTTCATATGTTGCCAAATCACCTATGTGCATCATAAATATTTTTTGACCTGGATAAATTTGCTTTGGCGTAACAGCTGTTATATCTTTTATGCTAAAATTTTACTTTGACAAGCCAAAAACAGTTTTTAAAGTAAATGGGTGCCTTCCACTAGCTTCTAGACTAAACTTTGTGTTAATGTTTGGTTTTAGATGGCTTATTTAAATTATTATGAGGTTCCAACTGCACTAAATGATAGACCTTAAGCATAAATAAAATTAATATTTTTGCCTGAAACTAATTATGAAGAGTAGAAGTGTTGAGTAATATGGACAAAACAGTTCAGGTCCACTGCCACACAATGAATGATTTTATTGCAGCACTGCAATTATATTTTGGTGAGAAGCACCAAAATCACACATTTAATTACATGCAACTAATTGAAGAAATAGTGTTAAATAAGAATAATTAAAATGAAAGGAGCTGGACGTTTATTACTGATTCCACCCTTCAGAACTTCTTCTTTCCATAACCCCGCTTTAACAGTTCAGCCTTCCACACAGCAAAGGGTTTTGTGTCAGTCTCCTCACAAGTTGCCAAAATACTGGCGATGAGTTGACATTATTCTCTCTTTATTGCACTTTCTGCACTGGATAGCCTCTGATCTTCGCACATAGTACTTCCTGGTATAAATGCCATCTTTTTCTTTCATCAGTTTTCTCTTCCAGTAGTACCGGCGTGTGGTGTAAGGAACAGGAACCGAATGGGAACTCACGGTTGCTGGTGCATCAATCTTTTGTGCAGGTGTTAAAACCACCATCATTTGTTTTGACAGAGAAGGGCTGGAAAACAAAATGGGCAAAGTCAATGATGAGCCTGACTAGGTTTGAGCAGGAGCAGGTTGTTCTGTTGAGGGTTTTTCTTGTGTTGTGTTGTTTGCTGTCACAGTGTCTGGAGGCGAGTTTGAAATGAGAGGCTTGTCATCACAACTGTACTCCATACTATCCTCTTCTTTAATGGACGGAACCTTCTCTGGAGCCGTCATTTCTTTTGCCGGTGAGGATGTGATCGGAGGAAAGAGATCTTCTACCTGAAACTGGGCACCTCGGCTTATCCGGGAAAAGATTCGAATGACTCACATTAATACCTAATGTTATGTGTATCTTGGAAATACCACCAAAATGTTGTGGAAAGCTGAGGTATATTTTGCATTCATTGATAGAGAAGCTTCTAACAGAGATGGGACGGGTTGCTGTGCGATTTTTCCAAGCCCCAATGTCCTCTTGTTTGCAGCAGCACTCACTTCCGGCCACTTGGACATCAGTGGTTTCCATCTGTCTAATGAGAAAACTACTGTCCTGGATTGCATTGCCAGTCTGCTGGTACAGGTACTCTAACCCAATCAGTTCACATGAAAAGGAGTTCTACGTTTTATTAAACTAGGGATAGTTCACATAAATATGAAAACGCTGTCATATTTAGGCATTCTCCTGTTGTTTTAAACCTGTATGACTATTTCCTTGTGCGAAACACAAAGGATATTTTGAAGAATGTTAATTATTCCATTTAGTGTTAATATAACATTGAAATAAAATAAAATATACATTTTGGGTTTAGTAACTTAAGCAAAAATGAGAAATATTGCCTTGGCAACTAATCTAAAGTAGAAAAAAGAATTAACGTATAGATTTGGACTTTGCACATTTAGTCTACTTTTATTTTTTTATTTTGTGTCCTGTCTGCATTATCATGGTACCTTTAGGCTACCTGATGTTTCTTGCCTCTGGATTATTGTTTCTTTTTCTAGACATACTTCTGTGTATGTGTGTGTTTTTTCACTGTGTGAGTGCATTATGTGCTGTGTATTTGTTAATCACATATAAAGGAATGTCTTTGGAGACTTTTAATTGTCTGATGAAGTGTGCCGGTGTGTGTATATTTCTTTTTCTGCTTTAAGTTTCTTTTTGGTTGGGCACTTATGTGGTGTTTTTCTTGGTAACTAACGAAATAAAGAAATAATAATAATAATAATAAAACTGAACAAAACTAAAGCTAAACAGAAATACATATAAAAAAAAAATACAACCAATTTCTAAAATATTACTAAATTAAAACGAAAAGATAAAAAAAAAAAACAATACTATAATAGAATACACATGTATAAATAAAACTGTTTCAGTGTATAGTGGAAAGCCATGAGGGTGAGTTGTAGTTTTGGCAGAACTGTCGTTTCGCTCAAGAAATTCCATATCTAACTTACCTGGGTACTGGTAACTTACTGTACTGATAGTAGGACACAATTTCTTTTTAAAGCCTTACTCTATGAGCGGTGACAGATTGCTGAAGAAACCACCAGAAAGTAGAGGTGTCTGTCGGCCCTTGATGGTGGTGTAGCAGTCGCTATTCCACCTGACCAATCATACAACAATACAATTGTAGTAAGGTAGAACAAGTCGGAACCCAATTCGGCACATTGAACATTAGATTACGGCAGTATTAGAAAGAGTTTTTGAGATGTTATCGAGTTGTGATGGCCCACTTACTTTACATTTGCATTTATTAATTTAGCAGACGCTTTTATCCAAAAAGCGACCTTACAATTGGGGGATACTAAGCGATTCTTCTTAAAGAGGCAAACGGACACAAGAAGTGGTTGTAATACCAAGTTCTTAGAAATTTTTCAAATAAGTACAAGCTAGAAAGAGAAGGAATAAATAAAGAGATAGTTTTTAAAAAAAAAAAATTTTTTTTTTGTTTAGATGAAGGCAAGTAGCTCGAAAGAGTGAGTGTTCAGCTGTCGCTTTGAAAATTGTCAGGACTCAGCACTTCCGGATAGGGGGTGGGAAGATCGTTCCAGCAGCCAGGAGTGGTGAACGAAAATGTTCTGGAAAGTGGTTTTGTGCCTCTCTGTGATGGTACCATGAGGTGTCGCTCACTAGCGGATCTCAGACTTGTGAAGGGGATGTAAATTCGTAGTAGTGAGTGGAAATAGGCAGGTGCTGAGCCTGTTGCTGTTCTCTATGCAAGCATCAATGTCTTGAACTTAATACGAGCCGCAACCGGTAGCCAGTGCAAAGAGATAAAGAGAGGTGTAACATGGGCTCTTTTGGGCTCGTTGAAGACCAGTCGTGCCGCTGCAGTCTGAATCATTTGTAGAGGTTTGATTATGCATGATGGAAGTCCAGCCAGAAGAACATCGCAGTAGTCCAGCCTAGAGATGACAAAGGCCTGGACAAGAAGTTATGCAGCATGCTCCGTTAGAAAGGGCCCGATCTTTCTGATATTGTGCAATGCAAACCTGCAAGATCTAGCGGTCTTTGCAATGTGGTCTTTGAAGGTGAGCTGGTCATCAAAGATTACACTAAGATTATCGAAGTTGATGGGGTAATTGTAGAAGGACCTAGCTGGATGGTGAAATCATGCTTTAGAGTTGGAGTGGCAGGGAAGACAAGTAGCTCAGTCTTTGCCAGGTTGAGCTGAAAGTGATATTCTTTCATCCATGCCGAGAGGTCTGCCAGGCAGCCTGAGATCCGTGCAGCTAACGTTGGATCATCTGGTTGAAATGAAATATAGAGCTGTGTGTCATCAGCATAGCAAATGTAGGAGAAACCATGTGCCTGTATGATGAGTCCCAGTGATGTAGTGTATATGGAGAAAAGGAGGGGTCCAAGAACTGATCCCTGAGGAACCCCAGTGACAAGTTGATTTGCTTTGGATACCTCCCCTCCCCAAGACAACCTGAAAGACCTACCAGTGAGATAGAATTCAAACAAGTGAAGTGGAATCCCTGTGATGCCCATTAAAGAGAGGGCAGACAGGAGGATCTGACGAATGACAGTGTCAAAAGCAGCAAATAGATCCAGCAAAATAAGAAGGAACTGATGATTTGGAATCAGCTTTTACAATCCGCAAGGCTTCCGTGACTGACAGTAATGCAGTCTCAGTTGAATAGCCACTCCTGAAACCTGACTGGTTAGCATCCAGTTTGTTGTTCTGTGAAAGAAAATGATATCTGGTTGAAAACAACTCTTTCGAGGGTTTTCGCTATGAATGGAAGGAGAGAGACAGGTCTGTAGCTATCTGTAAGTGAAGTGTTTAATGTAGGTTTTTTGAGCAGTGGGGTTATCCAAGCCTGCTTGAATGCAGTGGGGAAAGTGCCTGTGAGGAGAGATGTGTTGATGATGTGTGTGAGTGTTGGTAAAAGTGAAGGAGAGATTGCTTGGAGGAGGTGTGAGGGGATTGGGTCTAGAGGGCATGTTGTAGGATGGATGGAGAGCAGAAGTTTTGATACTTCTGTCTCAGTGGGGGGACAGAAGGAGAAGATGGGAGTTTTAGCAGTGGGTGGGGTTGGTTTGAAGTCCTAAGACACAGCAGTGTGGGGCTGAGAAGTGGCTACTGATTGTTCTGGTTTTGTCTGTGAAGAATGTGGCAAAATCATCAGCTGTTATAGTAGTGGTAGGAGGTGGTGGAGGGGGACGGAGGAGAGAATGGAATGTTTTGAAGAGGTTACGTGTGTCTGGAGCGCTGTTGATCTCATGTGGAAATATGAAGATTTGGCAGTATGGACTTGAGCAGAGAAAGATGAAAGCAAAGACTGATACATACTTAGGTCTGACGGCTCTTTTGATTTGCACCATTTTTTCTCTCAGCGACAGCAGTTTGCGTCGATGTTGACGAACGACATACGCGATAACCCGACAGACCTTCCGCACGAGAGGGCCGCCCGTGCATGGCCTGAGGAGAGAGGACAACAATATCATTAGGACCCGAGGTCTACGCAGTTAGAGCATAAAGTGTCAGTGCTGCATTCACCTCCCGCGATGAGAAATGGGTAGGTGAGGGAGGTAAGAGAGGATGGATACAACGGCACGGCAAGATGGGAAGAGGCCACCGCGACACCAGGAGGCACACCACCGGTACGTCTAAAAGTAACCGGTATGGGGAGTGGTGGCACCATCAGAGTCAGCACACCACTGTAGTTGAACTGACAATGAAGAAATGATCAGAGATATGCACACAGGGGTGTGACCAGAAGTTGTCTGACAATACAAATGTGCGTGTCGTAAATTAGTCAAGTTGGTGCCTGCTTTGTGCGTGTGCTTGGGTGGTTACGTCGATTGGGATCAAATGAAGCAAGGAGTGAATGGAAGTCTGTAGCATAAGGGTTGTCCAGATGAATGTTGAAGTCGCCAAAGACTAAAAGTGGACTGCCATCCTCTGGGAATGAGGACAGCAGCCCATCCAGCTCCTCCGGGAAGGTGGCTAGAATTTGGCCAGGAGGGCGGTAGATTACCACAACCTGGAGTTTTACGGGAGCTTTTATAGTGATCACATGAGATTCAAATGAGTTGTAATTGCATAGGGGAGAGTGGGTTGAGTATTTCCAATTGTTAGAAATGAGCAGACCAGTGCCCCCACCCCGGCCAACCTGACGGGGGGTATGAGAGAAAGAGAAATTGTTCGAAATTGAATCTGTCAAGAAATTGTCTCTTGCAATACTGCAGGCACATTGTTGGCATTGCAACAACCCCAGACTTTTTAATGGTATAGTGTATGTACACTAAATCTAACAAAATTATTTTGATTGATTGATAATGTATTTACCTGGAATGAGATGGTTCAGATGCTGGTGGAAGGATTCAATGGAGGTGGAACCTCTGACACGTTTGTAGTTTGGCAGAAGGTGGCCTCCCTTCACCAGTGTCCCAGTCTGCTCATACAGTTGTACACCAAGAGGATCCACTATACACGGTAAATGTTTCTTCTGGGAATCCCATACCTCAGCCATTGTATTGTAACTGAAGAGCGGCACTCCTGATGAGTCCCATCCCATCTCCCCATCATAGAGCCGAATGAGCGCTGCAATTATTTCTTCGATCTCCCTCGCGCCACATGTGGTTCGTCTACAGTGGAGGGCCAACTCATTTCTGCTGAGGTGATGCATTAGTTCGTCATCAGAAGGCTGGATGATCTCGGAACTGAGCTCGGTACGCTTCGCCTCCTTCAGCTGCTTCAGGTCCTCCTCATCCTATTTGAAAATACAGTGGCTGAGACTGTCCATGAAGGTCGCATATATCTGATGGGACTCTGATGTGCAGCCCCGCAGCAATCCGTCGCATGAACTCCGAGATGTCCAACCTGACCTCCATGTCCTTCCACTCTTTGAATGTTTTTCTGAAAGAGTTGGACCCACAGCAGTCTCCGCTGACATACAGAACCTCAGGAGGATCCATCACGGCTTCCTTGTACCTATTTATGACGCCAGAGATCATCGCCTCAAGACATGATAACCTGCCCGTGTTCACTGGCGACACTGATCACCCAAGTTCCTGAGAAGTTCCTGAGAAACTTCTTGGTGAAACCCATCTTTAGCACACGGCCAAACTGCGAGGTTATGCTGGTTCATCTCATTCATTCGGGGAAGTACGTCCAGAGCGAACACTTGCCTCAACCAAAAGTGTTTGGGAAGAGGAAGCATGGAATACTCATGTGACTTTTTGGAAACAGGGTGTTGATACTGCTAATTCACAGTTCTGATGTTAAGACAACAATGAATTTCTACCTTTTAACGAAAAACAACACTCTCACACTGTTAATGACTCTTTAAAGATTCAAATTTATGGTAATTAATTTCTAAGTTGAGTACACATTTGTTTCTAACAGCTTAGCGTTTAAAAAACATTCTATAAATTAAAACTTAATCACAAAACTGATTTGTGTGATTTTGTTATTTTATAGCAATAAACATTAAATAAATATGAATGAAATCCAAATTAAAAGGGTGATTCTCACAAAACTTGTCAAGGTCATACTTCACTCTAAAATCAAAAGACAAAAGAAAAAAAATGGGATTTTGCTCATTGAAAGAAAAAGAAGCCTAAACTTTTAGATTATGACATTATTTTTATGACAATTAAGCTCATTTCCCACCAAATTTATATTACAAAAAAAACAAAAAACCGTCATGGTAGTATTTGTTGTACTGCCTTTAAAACTATTTAGCATACCATTGATTTAGTAATATACAGTTAAAAACTACTGTATTTCTGTAATGAAAATCATTATTGAGAATAGTGAAAGTAAAATGTCAAGATACACAGAGTAATGGGGGAAATAAAGTTGTTGAAAACAAAATCTTAGGCTTAAAATGCAAGCTTCTTTGCCTTTTTTTCTTATATTTTGGTGTAAAACAGACATTTTAACAGGCTTTGAAATTGCGACATTCTCCAAAAAGGTCCTAATATATTCTACAGTTCTTAAATCTTCAATGAGTCATCATCTCTTTTAATTACTCTAAGCAATTTACATCAAGAATCGAGGAATGGAATAAGAACCGCCAGATTCGAACCCAAGTCTCAAGTGTGACGCCCAGCATGCGCCAAGAGTACCTGAGGTAAGTTGCTGAGAATAGCTGCATTAAACAATTATACTAATTTAATTATTTATATTGGCAGCCTGGCAGGGTTGAGAAACCCGCTAAACTTACTTCAAACTACAGCATGTCCATAATAACAGCCACAGTATCCTATCCCAGTAATTAGAAACAGATCATCTTACCTTTGCCAACGCAAAAATGCACAAGTGTAAAATCGAGGTCGTCTACAAGCTGAAGCGTTATAGCCGCTTTTCCACTATCGGGCCGAACGGTTCTCGTTGCCTAACCGTTCCATTCCGTGCCGTTCCGGGCCAGTCAGCACGGATACGGTTTCATTTTCATAACGGAGTTCTTTGGAATGTAATACAAACGCATCAGTCGTTGTCTTGGTAACGCAAGTGTAATGTGAACAGCGATATGGACGATGATCAGATATTTCTGTTTTTGGGACTCCTTTTTTATCCGATATTTACTTCGTTAAATAACAGGGGGCACAATAAATAACAACTGTATGACGACGGCAAATGTTTCTTCCACAGACCAAACTGTCTGAGACCTTTTTTTTCTTTAGCATAGCTGTTCCCTCTCGAGCTTTCACGAGACATCACGGAGATATTTCTCAGTTATGGGAACTCCTTCCCCTTCCAACCTTTCCTGAAGTCCTATTGGCTTCCGCCAGTCCAAATGACTGGCCAATTAATGCGAAGTATGCAAACCGCATGCAAATACTGACGAGCTCAAGCGGCAGTATAAAATGCGGTGCACACGACAATTACGTCAGAATCTTCTACTTCACCTGTTGAATTCACTATGGCAACAATCTGCAAGATCTGCGCGGGACCGATAGAGCCGCCGGATCAGCACGACTACTGCGTCGCCTGCCTGGGCCTGGGCCTGGCCCACGCCGAGGCGGCGCTGGACGAGTCCAACTGTGGGCATTGCGCAGACCTTCCGGCCCGCGTGCTCCGGACCCGCCGCGATGTGGCCTATTCGGGATGAGGCCTACTGCCGCCAGCGTGCCGCTGGTGGGCCTTCCCTCTCCCAGGTGACAGGAGTGTCGTCTTGCCGCTACGCCAACCCCAACGGTCGCCCCGTTCCCCGGCTTCCTTCCCAGAGGACTGCTTCCTCCCTCCTTCCAACATCGCGGAGTTTGTGTCGTTTAGCCAGGAGGAGGGGGATGACTGGATGTCCATCTCGGCCTCGGAGAGGGACGATTGGGCGGGATCGGAGTCCGATCAGCCGGACAGCATGGGGCCCCCAGACCTCCAGGAGGAGCTCATGAAGGTTCTGTCAAGGGCTGTCCAGGAGTTGGAGCTTACCTGGAGTCCACTCGAGGACGTCGGTCCCCTTTTTTCCCCGACGTACATGAGCAGCTGGTAAAAACATGGTCTGTGCCCCAATCAGCGCGTGTCCACTCTGCCACACAGGCCATTTTTTCCCACGTGGATGGGGCGGAGGCCCACTGGTACGTGCGCTCTCCCCAGTCGAGGAGACCGTCGCTGCGCACCTGTGTCCTGCAGCAACCAAGACCCTAGGCTCAGACATCAGCCTCCCCTCAAAGCCATGCAGAACCACCGCCCACCTTGCCAATAAAGCATATACGTCTGATGGCGAGGCGGCTTCCGCGCAGCAAGCCATGGCAGTGCGGCAGGTTTTTCAGGCAAAGCTCCTGCAGGCAGCAGAGGGCGGAGCCCTCACGGCAGAGGCCACTAAGGATCTGAGCGCGGCGACGGACTTCGCGCTGATGGCGACGAAGCGAGCGGCCCAGGCTGTGGGTAAGGCCATGGGTTTTATGATCGTCCTTCAGAGGCACCTTTGGTTGAACCTAGCTGACCTAAAGGATGTTGACCGTAAAGTGCTGATGAGTGCTCCTGTGACTCCCTCCGGCCTTTTTGGTAGCGCCGTGGAGTCCATTACTGAGCGTTTCGCGGAGGCTCAAAAGTGCGCCAAAGCCATGAGTCACGTGATGCTGAGGCGCGCTTTCCAGCAGCAGACGGTGAGATCCAGATCCTCGTTGGCACCTGGCTCTTACCAGCGGAGAGATAACCCCAGGCCAACATCCGCAGCGGTTACGGCTAACGTTACTGCTCCTCGCCAGGAGACGGATTTCCGCAGGAAGGCGTGGGGTACCGGGAGGAAACGCCACGGCCAGCGGAAGAGCCCGCGACGTGACTCTCGCCTGCCGCCGGCTGCTAAGCCGACGTCCTGACGGTCTGAAGAGAAGAGGAGAGTGCACGAGCGGCCCGGCTCCCAAGCGCCACAAGTTCATGCGTTCAAATGTTTGTGTGTTGGATGTTCATTAAATAAAAATGCATACATTCTCACAAAAACAGCTATTTCCTCCTCACTCAGTCAATGCAATGCCACTCGCCCCGCCTCAGAGCAGTGCAGAGACACTCGCCCACACACTCGCCGGCGCCTCCAACGACCAAGCCGCAAAAGCCGCTATGTCAGTTCCTGAGAGCGTGGGAAGTTATTCCGGGAATCTCGCACTGGCTACTCGGTGTGATAGAGCGTGGGTATACCCTTCAATTCAGACGCAGACCACCCCGGTTCAATGGCGTGGTGCANGCCCACTCACTCGCCGGCGCATCCAACGACCAACCCGCTAAAGCCGCTGTGTCAGTTTCTGAGCGCGTGGGAAGTTATTCCGGGAATCTCACGCTGGCTACTCGGTGTGAAAGAGCATGGGTATACCATTAAATTCAGACGCAGACCACCCCGTTTCAACGGCATAGTGCAGTCTCTAACATTGCCTCGAAACGCCCTGGTTCTGAGACAAGAGGTATGCAGTCTGTTCGAAAAAGGAGGATAGAACGAATCCCTCCCAGCGAGCTGGAGAGCGGGTTTTACAGCCGCTATTTTGTGGTGCCCAAGAGAGATGGAGGACTTCGCCCGTTTCTAGATCTCAGGCCCATCAACAGAGCGCTTTGCAAGCGTCCGTTCAGGATGATAACGTTGAAACAGATCCTGGCGCAAATTCGCCCCGGGGATTGGTTTGCGTCCGTGGATTTAAAGGACGCGTATTTTCACATTCAGATAGCACCGCATCATAGAAGCTTTCTGAGGTTTACTTTTGAGGGCATAGCGTACCAATACTCTGTTCTCCCGTTTTGGGTTGGCTTTGGCCCCACGCACTTTCTCATAGTGCATGGATGCAGCACTTTCCCCTCTCAGAGCGAGTGGGATGCGCGTTCTCAACTATCTGGATGACTGGCTGATTTTAGCTCAGTCCTGGGACACGCTAGTCAGCCATATAGACACACTGCTTCGTCACTTGGGAGTCCCTAGGGCTATGTGTCAACATGCAGAAGAGCATTCTCGCCCCGAATCTGGGAGTGTGCTTCGACTCGGTGGAGATGAGAGCCCACCCCCCGCCTCTCTCGGGAGCGCTCGGCGGCCATTTTGTCTTCCCTGCGCCATTTCAGACTGTGCAGCTCTGTTCACTTGAAGGAATTTAAGAGGCTGCTGGGGCTCATGGCGTCTGCTGCGGCGGTATGTCACTTGGGCTTACTACACATGCGCCCCCTGCACTTATGGTTGAAATCTCGAGTCCCTTGGACGGCGTGGACTTTGGGCCGTTTGCGCATCGCGGTCTGCATCGAAGCTCTGAGGCTGTGGCGCAACCCAGATCTCTTCAGCCGGGGGGGGGTTCCCCTGGGCTTGGTGACGTCGCGCGTTGTGGTCACGATGGACGCATCGACTCGCGACTGGGGATCAGTGTGCGAGGGCATGCCGGCTTCGGGCTGTGGTCTGAACCCCAGAGCCGGTGGCACATAAAACGCTTGGAGCTGGAAGCAGTGTTCTTGGCTCTAAAGGATTTTCGGCCGCAGCTAGAACAGCCACAGGTACTGATTCGCACCGACAACATGTCTGTGGTCTCGTACATAAATCACCGAGGAGGCGTACGTTCCAGGGCTTTGTGCAAGCAAGCAGCGAATCTCCTGCTATGGGTGGACCGTCACTTTCTCTCCATCAAAGCAGCGCACATACCCGGTCTCCTGAATCGTGGGGCGGACATGCTTTCGAGGAAGGGGATTTCCTCAAGGAGAGTGGAGGTTGAACACCGAGTCGGTGTGGATCATTTGGACCCTCTAAGGGAGAGTGGAGGTGGATCTGTTCGCCATGAGCGAGAATGCGCACTGCCCGCTGTTTTTCTCTCTGTCTCACTCCCCGCTGGAAGGGGACGCTCTGACATCACACTGGCCAGCAGCCAGGCTGTACGCATTTCCTCCAATCAAGATATTGCCACTGGAGTTATGCAAGATCAGGGAGGAGGGGGCTTCACTGATACTCATCGCCCCGAACTGGCCGAACCAGCCTTGGTTCCCGGACCTGACAAAGCTGCTGGTGGCGCCGCACTGATTCCGGATCCCCATCAGGATGATCTGCTGTCCTCAATCGGCTTCTCGGTGTGTGGCACCCCGAACCCGCCGTAGTTATGGACCTTCGAGGGGTCTGCTTCTTTCTGGATATCAATAGTAGCTGAATGCTCTTGCATCCTTGGGCTTGACCCCATCGAAAGCCATCCTCTTAGCGCGGGCGCCCTCCACGACGCGTTTGTATGCTCTAAAATGGGGAGTGTTCGTGAAATGGTGCCATGATGTTCATATAGACCCGGCTGCTTGCTCCGTGTCGAATGTTTTGCGTTTTCTACAGTACAGACTGGATAGTGCATCTCTGCCATCAACACTGAAAGTCTATATGGCCGCTATTGCCTCGTTTTGTTCCCCGCTGGGCGGGCAATCGATCAGTAGTCATGCGCTGGTGGTGAGTGTTCTTAAGGGAGCGAGGAGATTGCATCCCCCACATCCGCCTTCAGTCCCACCCTGGGACCTAGAGGTGGTGTTAAGAGCTATTTCACAGCCACCATTTGAGCCTTTAGCATCCGTTGATATGAATGAGCTATCTCTCAAAAGTGTACTTCTTCTTGCCCTCGCTTCGGCTAAATCCCGAGGGGATTTATGTGCGTTTTCTGTGGACAGCGACTGTATTCACTTCGGACCCGGTGACTGCAGCGTCACTCTCCAGCCGAGGCCGGGCTACGTGCCTAAATCACTATCTACCCCCTTCAGAGCGCAGACTGTTTCGCTGTCTGCCCTTTCTTCTGAGTCATCGACCTCGCGTGATGCTGACGCTCAGATTTCGGTGTGCCCCGTAAGGGCTTTGAGGATTTTCATTGACCGTTTGGCCAGCTTTCGGCAATCTGACCAGCTTTTCGTGTGCTACGGGGGTTGTGCGAAGGGCCGGGCCATGTCAAAACAGACTTTCCCACTGGATTGTGGACGCCATCACGGCTACTTATACGAGCCAAGGTTTGGAATGCCCCTTTCACATTAGGGCACACTCAACAAGAGCTATCGCCTCCTCCTGGTCGTGGTCGAGAGGTATGTCTATTCAGGATATATGCTTTGCAGCCGGTCTGGTCTTCCCGAATACCTTTGCCAGTTTTACAAGCGGACGTTCAGTCCTTAGCCTCCCTAGTGCTGTCGGTGAGTGACTGATTCACGTTTATGCTACCTCTATTCGTGTGTTGCTGCCTCAATTATCATGTTATGTGTTATGCTGCTTAACACCGTTATCTCTGTGCAGCCCCTGACAGTAATGTTGTTGCTTCTGCCCTGTTCTCAGCGCAGCCGACGTTATTAATGACCAGATATGCAGATTTCGTATGCCTGGGCATTAGACGCTCTTTGGCTTATCTCCACCTATCAGCTGCGAGCCCACCTAACAAGCATCGCTATTGGTTGGGAATTGTGCATGTTCTATCTTCGCTGAGTGTGTAACTTGAACAGGCTGCTGGTAGCCTCTCTCACGGCGGGATTGAAAATCGTTCCCATAACGGAGAAATATCTCCATGATGTCTCGTGAAAGCTCGAGAGAGAACGCTCCGGTTACTATCGTAACCTCAGTTCCCTGAGAGCGGGAACGAGACATCACTGGTGTGTCGCACGTTGTTTTCCTGCTCGATCAGCTCAGCTAAGCTGGCGGTCATTTCCATTCTGACATAATTTGCGCGTGCACCCCTTTTTATACTGCCCGCCGAGCTCGTCAGTATTTGCATGCGGTTTGCATACTTCGCGTCAATTGGCCAGTCAATTGGACTGGCGTGAGCCAGTAGGACTTCAGGAAAGGTTGGAAGGGGAAGGAGTTCCCATAATGGAGAAATATCTCCGTGATGTCTCGTTCCCGCTCTCAGGGAACCGAGATAACGATAGTAACCGGAGCGTTTTATGGTGGTTGGCAAACAAACGATAGGTGCATTCGCGCCACCTACTGGGCTGGAGTGTGGACCATTGATGGAATATGAATGAACTAAAAAAAAAAATAAATAAAAAAATATAATAATAATAATAATAAACAATAGTTTTTAAAAACCAACTGCTAAAGGTGCATTTACCAGCCACCTAGGCCCTGTCCCCAAGGAACATCATGTTGCCTTTGCGTTCTTGCGACTTACAAATGGCGCCGCGTGCGCGGGTGTCCGTTAAAGGGGTCATATGATCCTATTTTTAAGATCATTATTTTGTGTATTTGGTGTACAGAATATGTTGACATGCTTTAATGTTAAAAAAAACATTATTTTTCAAATACTTTACATTATTGTAGGTCCTATATGCCCTGCCTCTCTCAAACACTTCGTTTTCAAAAAAAGCCCCCTCCTTTGACAAGCGCAGTCTGCTCTGATTTTGGCCAGCTGACCCAGTGCATTGTGATTGGCCGAACACCGCAATCACTCGTCAGAAATGTAACGCCCCTTAATCGCTTCTTTCAAAGTAATAGCATGACAGTTAATAATGTTTTTATTGTTACCATCATTTCAAGCAAGAAAAGGTCAACAAGATCGCAGTGACAGACACAGTGAGGAAGTGCAGTCACGAAGCCGCGGTTAGACAGCGGACGTCTATGATTTCTGACAGGATCAGTTCACTCTCCGTATTGTGACCCCGGTGTTCCCTCAACACACACACAACAACACCACGCGCGACTGCTCTGGGCTACTGCTCTAACTGCGGTTACTGAAACCACCTTATTTCTTTGCGTGAACATATGGGCGGCATTATGCAAATATTCCCGCATAGTGACCTAGATATATGGGGGCGTGTTAGAACGAGCCGT